>BSBM01000084.1:1380000-1980000 GCA_027924585.1 Larix kaempferi
TTGGTTTTGTGGCACCGGGTACAAATTTGGGATTTTATGAAGGAATTCTACAAAAACACCGAGCGGTATGTACAACATGTCCATGTAGCACGATGGAAGGATGAATAGTACAGACAGTGCAAGGACACCTTTCCCAATGGCACAATATTGTCAGTTGTGGAATTTGCTGAAAGCTACACCCTGCAGCCACATAATGAAATTCAAATTCAATACTAGCATTCAGACCAAGTTAGCATAATGGTCCATATCACATATAGGCAGGCACCAAAGAGAAGCAATGACATGAGGATAATATTGAAAGAGACCAAATTCTACATCAGTGACAACAAGTGCCACGACCTGCATTATGTGCATCATTGCTTCAGAATTTTCTATGATCAGTTGAATGGGAGAGGTATACAGATGGATCAGCATTGGATATGGTCATATGGTTGTGCAGGCTAGTTCAAAAATGCATGTGTATTCTAGTGGTTGAGTATTTTGCACAAGACTTATGATGTGCTGCATATATGGAACTATTTTGAGATCGGGCATGGAAAGGGAGAGCATGTCTCAAAAATTCCCTAGGAAGGGAGGATATGAGGTGCATGAAAAACCCTCATATTCGGGATGCAGAATCCATAGTTCAATGGTGCTCTACAAAAATGTTAGATAGAACCACATAGTAGCACAGACCAATAGGTAGAGGACATGTTGTCTGAAATTTTTGGCATGTGGTTGATGTAGATCGATCACCTTCTTATAGTTGTAGTACTGTACAAGGCACTCATGGATTTCATTTGGTTTGAATCTCAAACAACCCCTTATTTGAAATGTGAATGTGAAAACTTGCTTTCTTTTGTGGGCCTTGTAGCAGCGATGAGTGGTATGAGTGTGAATCAACAGATTGGGTTGACGAATGGGATCATGTATCACTTGCAGTAGACCCATATGCAATTGTTGAAACAATCTAGTTAGAGGAAGACCAGTCTTCTATTTTGAATGGATGTGATCATATATTTGATCTAGTACAGCCAGGTAAACATTTTTGCATTCATATCCCAGTTCCCTTCTTGTTTTTTTAATTAACCATGTTATCAAACCACTACTTGTTGGAATTTGACCACAAAATGCATTTTTGCAGGACACATCTACACAGTTGTCACCCCAACATATAGTGAAATTGGCACTAATTATTATTTGGCATGATGCATCCAGGGGAGGCAAACCCTCATCGCATCATTAACTGATAGTGAATTCATTACCTTTCTGACTGGCTCAATGGTTGTTCAGGGAGAATATCTTATAGTAGATGGAAAGGGACCAAAGAGAAATGGCTACACATACATGGATTATAGACCAGGTTCACGGGCATATCACTTTACGCACTTGATCGTTGGTACAAACATCCAAATACAAACAATGCCAACAAGGTCATCAAAAAAGGTACATTACTTACTACCTCATGTTGAGCATGAGAGGTTGTTTGAGACAATAAAGAATAGAGAGGATCCAAAAGGCCTAATTGATTGAGGTACATAGTATAGTCATGTGATTATTTATTCATGCATGTCTAATACTATTCATGTTAGATGGTTTATTTCTCGTATATCACGTTATTGTATATCGTTTATTTGATGTTTAAGTTATGTTTAAGTTAATATTACAATACATTGATGTTTTACACCATTATATGTTTTACACCAATCACTCCAATTCATGTTTCCATCCCTTTAGGAAAACTTCACATGCAGAAACAAGATTGAAAAAATCATCTTATATAGCATATATATAACGGTTGATAGCACTCCATGGAAGAAATATAAGTGATCTACGCACTAGCGAAGTGCTCCACTTGTAGAGTACATATGTACATATGTAAGGAAATACCATCAATCCATCTCCAATCCTCCAAAAAGGAAACCATGGCACCATATTCTATCTAGGGATTGTGTCCCTCCTCTGCAATAGACATTGCTCCATGTGTCTTGTAGGGTGTTCTCCCACCAAGTGAATACTCCATGTGGCCACCATGCAAGGTGTCTGCCATTGAGGCTAGATATCTTAATTGCTCAATGGAATAATTCTAATCCAATGACAATATGACATCTAACATCCATTGAGAAAGTTATTACAAGTGTTCATATGAATCACATACCATCTCTTGCGATACAATCCATGTCAAACCATTGAAGGGATAATCCATGGCTCTATACTTTGTAATACTCACATTATCTACAACTCTTGAATCACCCTCAACAACGTCCTACATTAAGCCATCACACCTCTCAATTGAATAAGTAGAATGTGCATGGATGAATTCAATCTCATCATCACACCTCTCATCCACTGTATAATTGGAAATCTCATGGATGGAAGAAACAAATGATATAAATATATTGGGCGGTACAATAACCCCTACATGATCCTAAGCTACTAGATCAATACTGTTGACATTCACCCTGATAACAAGAGGGAATACTAACAAACTGAAATATCTCAGAATCACACTATATGGGTTGGAAGCTAGATCTACATGTTCCTTCTAAGAAATAGAACCTAATATAGCTTAAAGACCCTGATCTATCCCTAGAAACTAGACAAAAACAAATGTATCCCTAGAAATCCTAATGTGGACCTACAACTCTGGAGACCTAATCTAGAATACTTATATAAGTTATATTAGGTTCTATATGGCAAGATTAGGTATCCATGGATAGGTTACGTCTCTAGGGATATATAAGTATGGATAGGTTTAGTCTCTAGGGAATACTAACAAACTGAAATATCTCAAAATCACACTATATGGGTTGGAAGCTAGATCTACATGTTCCTTCTAAGAAATAGAACCTAATATAGCTTAAAGACCATGATCGAGCCCTAGAAACTAGACAAAAACAAATGTATCCCTAGAAATCCTAATGTGGACCTACAACTCTGGAGACCTAATCTAGAATACTTATATAAGTTATATTAGGTTCTATATGGCAAGATTAGGTATCCAACTCTGGAGACCTAAGAAATAGAACTTAATATAGCTTCAAGACCCTGATCTAGCCCTAGAAACTAGACAAAAACAAATGTATCCCTAGAAATCCTAATGTGGACCTACAACTCTGGAGACCTAATCTAGAATACTTATATATCCCTAGAGACGTAACCTATCCATGGATACCTAATCTTGCCATATAGAACCTAATATAGCTTATAGACCCTGATCTAGCCCTAGAAACTAGACAAAAGCAATTATAGCCTTGGAAATCCTAATGTGGATATAGAACCCTAGAGAACTAATCTAGAATAATTATCTATCCCTAGAGACCTAACCTAGCCTCGAAGACCTAATCTAGCCATATAGAACCTAATCTAGCTTAAAGACCCTAATATAGCCCTAGAAACCAGACAAAAACAAATGTAGCCCTGGAAAGCCTAATGTGGACCTACAACCCTGGAGACCTAATCTAGAATACTTATCTAACCCTAGAGATGTAACCTAGCCCCAGAGACCTAATCTAGACATATAGAACCTAATGTAGCTTATAGACATTGATCTAGCCCTAGAAACCAGACAAAAACAAGTCTAGCCTTGGAAAGCCTAATGTGGAACTAGAACCCTAGAGATCTAATCTAGAATAAATATATATCCCTAGAGATGTAACCTAGCCCCGAAGACCTAATCTATCCATATATAACCTAATTTATCTTATAGACCTTGATATAGACCTAGAAACCAAACAAAAACAAATTTAGAGACACCTGGCACCCTATGGCCATTCAAGGATGCTTTGAGGATTTTCTACGGGGGCATAGAACTCGAAATGGCGAGCGGAATGGGGTTCCATCAGCTCCCACACATGCATATGGCTAGTGTGGAGGTGTTCACGATGGCCATGCATGCGTGGGAGCGTTTAGATTAGAATTGACCATCTTTTGCAAAATTGGAATGGCCTTCACTAAGCGAAACCCTAGTTCTAGAGATGGCACAATAGCACCGTTTTCGGGAGTTGGAGGCACAGTGGGGGGATCCCACATCTCGAACCCAACATCCTGAATCCATCGGAATTGACGGCTTCGTGATCGGAGTCACGATTTTGGACTATGGGCATTTTTCCAGGCACCCCATGGCCATTCAAGGATGCTTTGAGGATTTGCTCCGGGGGCACGGAACCCGAATTGGCTAGAGAAACGGGGTTCCTTCAGCTCCCACACATGCATATGTCTAGTTTGGAGGTGTTCACAATGGCCATGCACACCCGAGAGCGTTCATATTAGAATTGACCCCCTTTTGCAAAATTGTAATGGCCTTCACTGAGAAAAACCCTAGTTCTGGAGATGGAACAATAGCACCATTTCTGGGCTTTGGAGGAATGGTGGGGGGGGGCACATCTAGAATTTGGAGTCCCAAATCCATCAAAATCGATGGCTTCGCGATCGGAGTCACGGTTTTGGTGCTATGGGAAGTTTTGTCAGGCACCTCGTGGCCATTCAAGGACGCTTTGAGGATTTGCTCCGAGGGCATGGAACCCAAATCGGCGAGTGGGATGGGGTTTCATCAGCTCCCACATGTGCATATGGATAGTATGGAGGTTTTGAAGATGGCCATGCATGCCCTGGAGCCATTGGATCAGAAATGACCCCCTTGAGAAAAATTGGCATGGCCTTCACTGAGCAAAACACTAGTTCTGGAGATGGCATAATAGCATCGTTTCTGAGCGTTTGAGGCACAGTGTTGGGGGGGGCTAGCTGAAACTCGACGTCTTGAATCCATCGAAGTCAACGGATTCGTGACCGGAGTCACGGTTTTGGTGCTATGGGCATTTTTTTCAGGCACCCCTTGGTCATTCAGGGGCACTTTGAGAATTTGCTCTGGGGGTATGAAACCCAAACCAATGAGCAGAACGAGGTTCTGTTAGCTCCCACACATGCATATGGCCAGTGTGGATGTGTTCACGATGGCCACGCATGCCCGGGAGCTGTCAGATCAGAAATGACCCCCTTGAGCAAAATTGACATGGCCTTCACTGAGCAAAACCCTAGTTCCTGAGATGGCACAATAGCACTGTTTATGGGCATTTGAGGCACGATGTGGGGGGAGGCCTAGCTGAAACCCGACGTCCCAAATCGATCGTAATGGACGGATTCGCGACCGGAGTCACGGTTTTGGTGCTATGGGAATTTTTGTCAAGCACCACGTGGCCATGCAGGGACAATTTGAGGATTTGTTTCAGGGGCACGGAACCCAAACTGGAGAACGTACTTGGATTATTTCAGCTCCCACACGTGCATATGGCCATTGTGGATGTGTTCAGGGTGGCCATGCTCGCCACGAAGCCGTCGGATCATAAATGAACCCCTTGAGCAAGATTGACATGTCCTTCACTAAGCAAAACCCTAGTTCCTGAATGTTGGCCGAATTTTCCGTCAAGTGGCCAACTACAAAAAGATAACCCATACAGAAGTCTTAAATCAGCCTTCTGTATGTTTGAATTAGTTACCTTTCACAGGATTAAGGCCATGTTGCCTTTGAAATTTGCTCTAAAAAAGAAAGTCTCACATAAATTTTAAATTTCTAAGTCCTTAAAAAAGTAAACCTATTTATGAACTTAAAGAGAAACTTTAAATTAAGATATAACTTACTCTTATAAACTACCAAAACTAATTTAGTAGCTGCTAAAACAAAAATGTATTTAACAGTCTAAAACTAACAAGCTACAAAAATTTTATCCTAGACAAGAGCGTGATTAATATAAGCATATGTATACAAGAATAATTATATTGTTGTTTATTTAAAGAAAATCAAACAAACAATAGCATATTGAGCACATCAATATTACATAGTCAAATAAACTTATTCGATTATGCTTATATTGCTTATACATCAAATCTGATATCGTTCCAATTAATTGAAGGGAGAATTCAAATCATAATAATGGGTAAAAGATAAATCTCTATTTGATTCAAATTCTCCTGTGTGCATAGAAAAATATCACAGGATACAATCAATTAATTGAAACGTATGCAGTTATAATCTATTCATACTTTGAACCCTTCTCCGTAAAATATTAAAGAAATTCTCAATACAAATCAAACAGAAGAATGGATAGCAGTTTATCCGAATTCGATTTACAAACAAACATTTCAACAGGAAAAGAGCTCCAGAAACATATTCTCTCGGCTCTCTCTGTGGAGAAACCCCCTTTCGACAGTCGAATTAGTCTTCTTTTATATATGGAACTGGTGACAATATCTGGAAATTTCGATATCATTTGTAAGCCTCTTTTCACCAAGATCGGCTAACCTTCAGTCTCATAACGTTTTCTTTTCAATCAATTGGCACAAAGTGCCTAATGGAGAAATATCTTCAATATAAACACAGGGCAAGTATTTTATTTATTTCATGCATTATTAAAATGACAGCAATGATAGCACTCTTTGTGGGTTGTGCGGTTACATTCACCATAAAGACAATGAAATAGAACCATGAACCTTCACTATTAATGATAAAAATGAAAACTTTTCCCTATGGTGATATGTCTAACTCTACCGAATTTAAATTAATCTTTTAAATTGAAATTTGTTGCACTGGCTTAGTTTGTCACTCCATCACTGTTTTGGTTCTTAATTCCTTCTTATACGTGGAAATGATTGTATTTTGAACTGGGTCTTTGGCTAACTAAATAAAGCATTGGCGGGATGGCATAATCTTGTTACAAGAAGTTAACGGAATTCAAAATGTTTTCTAAAAGTTATAGTATTTTACCTTCATAATAAAGGAATCAATTAACGTCAATAATCCTTTAACATTCCAAAAGCTGAAAAGTTATTTTTTCATGTACCATGTGATGTGAGGGATATATATGAAGTCATATTTCAAATTTTATTAAAATATGCCCAAAATGTATGATAGCTAAAAGAGTTTATCTACGTAGTTTTGTAAATCTTGAAAAAGGATTTTATGTAAAGTTGGAAATAATAAAGGTGCATAAAATTCAAGATATTTTAATAAAGGGTGATGATATTTTTTTATTAGCCATAATGTGACATTTTGATGCATGATTGAAATGATTTCGGAGTAGATTTTGGTTTCACAATCTCAACGATACACTCCCTCGAGCCCAAGTTCCGCAGATTCACGCAGTGGACAGACCATAATAGGCGTACACATGATCGATTGGATTTCAACTGGGTTATTAAGTTTTCCTTCACTTTGGAGGAAGTTGCAGGCTAAATAGTGAAGGGAGAAAGAGAGGTGGGGTTGGAGGAAAAAAAGAGCGAGAAATCAGAGGTAGTGCAGCGAGAGACTGGAGGCAAGACTACAACTACGGTAGGGGAGGAAGCTAGATAAGTGCAGATTCTGTAGGTTGAGGACCTTCCTTTGAGGCTCCGCTCAGTTCCTATTATGGATCTCGTGGGAATATCGGATCCTTGTCCAACATCGACTTCCCCTGAGATCTCTGCTTTCAAGAGATTGATTGAAGCTGAAAGTAAGAGACCAGCATCATCGAAACAACGGAAATTTGTTAAAAAAAATCGTTGGAATACCTACTGTGGCTCTTTCGGCTGATCGGCCCTGCAAAACAGCTATGAATATCTCGGAGAGGGGCCTCATTGGCCATTTCACAGGTTTATGGCCATCCCAAAAAGCTATAGAATCATGGGTGCAGCAGAATTGGAAACCCCTCATTGCAGAAGACATCAAAAGTTATCTAGTAGGAAAGGGTTACTTTGTGTTCGTTTTCAAAAGCACAGCGGATCGAGATCTTATATTCTGGAATGGGCCTGATTTCATGGGACCACAAGGTCTGTACTTGAACAAATGGACCCTAGATTTTGACCCCACCCAGGCTTTTTCCTCATCAGTCCTTGTCTGGGTCAAGTTACCCTATATCCCTTTACATTGCTAGAATCAGGAATCATTAGAGGCTATAGGGAATACTTTGGGACGATATATAGAAGGCAGAAAAAAATACCAATATACCTGCGTGCGGATATGTGTGGAAGTAGATCTCGAAGTAGGAATTCTGGAAGCAATAAAAATAATTGTGATGGACTAGGCCCACATCCAGGAGCTAGATTACAAACAGATTCCCTTTAAGTGCATAAATTGTCGTGAATATGGTCATTTTGCTCATCACTGCAAAAAAAAAGTTGAGGAAGAAACAAAAAAACACCAAGGAGACTAGTGGAAACAAGTTCAGAAACAGGCAATGATAAAACCTATTTCCAAGTCAAAAGGGAAAGGAAATCCTATTGGGACCATGAACCCTTTAACAGAGAAAGGTCATATGGAAAATGCTCTCCCTAGGGAAGAAGCTACACAAAACCAATTTGAAATCCTAAGTACTCTGGATGAACAAGCTGCCACATAAGAAAAGAAAGAGGGATAACTACAAGAAGAAGGCGATGAAAAACAACCGACTCCGCAGAAAGAGGTAACCTATTCACCTTCATATGCAGAGATGACAAAAAGAAAACCCACGGAAGTGGTTTCCTCCTCAGAGGAAGACTTCTCGGAGAGATCCTCAAAGAAAGCTAGGAGGAAATCTAACAAAGAAATAAGAGAAGAGGAAGATGAAAGACATAAGATGCAAGGAAGCTAGGGAACAATGGACATGGCCTATGGCATAAATACCAAACACAGGACACCCAAAGGTGGTCCAACCCCATCAACCAATAAGTAATGAATCTGGTCTCTTGGAACTAAAGAGGTCTAGGAAGTCCCAACAAGCTTGAAGCAGTCAAAGATCTCTAAAAAAATGACATGCCATATATCCTCCTGCTCCAAGAGACCAAACTCGATGAAAATGTTTTCCTAACTATTGGAAAGGAAAAATGGAAGTAGAATACAGGCTCAGTTTTCAGCGCTAGAGGAGCCTCCAGCAGCCTTGCAACCTTATGGTCTTCAGAAAAATTCCAACTACACAGCTCCTTCGTCACGCAACATTGGATCTACATAGATATCATCCATATCCAAAGCAACAAACAAATCGCTCTCTTCAATCTGTATGTTCCTAACCTCTACTCTGAAAAAAAAGATTGTTGGAAACTCCTAGAATATTTCCTTGATGCATATGCTCCAAAAAATATCATTCTAGCTGGCGACATGAACATTACCCTTCCCACAACGAAAAAAAAGGGATGAATCACTGGAAAGGATATCTTCAGACCTCAAGTAGAGTCCATTATTTAGATATGGGACCTCCTTGACATCAAACCCAAGAAGGGAAAATGTACTTGGTCCAACAAGCGATTAGGAAAATGAAACATAATGGCCAGGTTAGATAGATTCTTGTCCAAAGAAGTATTTTGACCGATGGGCAGACGATCATCTCAAATATTATGGTAAACTTGGCCTCGGACCACAAGCCAATCCAACTCCAAATTCAGGATAATGAAGATCTCGGTCCAATTCCATTTACATTAAGTCCCCAAGGGCTAGATCACATCAACTTCTGGGATATACTGGACAATTCCTAGAGAACCCCCATCTCAGGATCCCCAAGATATGTATGGGAATAGAAGCTTATCATAACCAAAAAATCCCTAAAGGAATGGGCCAAATCTAATTTCCCTCCACCTTCTAATCCCATAAAGGAATTTATATATGATTTAGAACAAATCCAAAATGCAATGGATGACCATTCCATCGAAAATACCATGCTACGTGAAGAAGTTATACATCAAACCAAGCCCTACCAAGCCTTTCGTAAAGAAGAAGAATACTGGAGATTGAAATCTTGCAACACTTGGCTCAGAGCCGGTGATAGGAACACCACTTACTTCCAAAAACAATCCAAAGTCAGGCACTCTATCAACTACATTTCTGAAATTAAAATGGAGGATGGTTCGATTGTCAAGGGACATGCAAATATTAAAAGCATAGCTCATAACCATTTCTCCAATATATACATAGAGGTCGATAACACTAGGGAAGAAAGAGAGATAATTCTCCTTGAGCATATCCCAAAAAGCATCACGGTTGAAGATAATGTAGACCTTCACAAGCCCTTCTTCGAGCAGGAAGTTTTCAATACCATCCAGTCCTTTGAACTTGACAAAGCACCTGGACCGGACGGCTACTCAATACACTTTTACAAAGCATACTAGCAGTATATAAAAAATTATTATATGAGAATGGTAAGGAATTTCCATTCAAAAGAAAATATCAGAGGCTGCACCAACTCTACTTTCTTGGCTCTTATCCCAAAAGAAACCAATCCCAATTCTTTCAGCAAATTCAGACCAATTTCACTATGCAATTCATCATAAAAAATAATATCCAAGATGTTGGAAAACATAATCAAGACTTTGCTCAACAAAATCATCTCAGACAACCAAGGAGACTTCCTAGAAGGGAGACAAATCCTCGACAACGTCATTCTCGTACAGGAATCAATCCATTCCAGCAAAATTCAGAAAGAAAAATGTATGTTGTTCAAGCTTGATATGGCCAATGCATTCGACCGTGTCAAGTAGTCATTCCTTTTTAAAATCGTGAAAAGCTTTGGATTTGGGGAGACCTTTATAAGTTGGATCTCAGCATGCATAAAAGGAACCTGGATCTCTCCTTTAGTAAATGGTTGCCCCACTAAATTCTTCCAAGCCACGCGTGGAATTTGACAAGGATGTCCCTTGTCTTCCTTCGTGTACATCCTTTTTGCATATTCCTTAGACGAAAGATGAAATCAGACTTGATCTCAGGCTCTCTTCCAGGAATCTATTTAATCTCTGACTCCATGCCTTTCAATCACACTCTCTTTGCCATTAACTCCCTCTTATTGGGTGGAGGCTCTTCCATCATTGCTCGAAGATTTAAACAAAATATGAATTGGTATTGCAACACCTCAGGAGGCAATATCAACCTCCACAAGAGCGTTGTCTATAGTTGGAACTTGAACAATGCCTTCGTAGCCAATATCGACAGAAGACTTGGAATACACTAGGACAAATTTATTTATTTGGGACTCCCAATCACACAGAAATATTCAAATTTAGAAATTTGGGATGAAATGATAAATAAAATCAAAACCAAGATAAGAAAATCGGGAGGTCAGTGGCTCAACAAAGCTGGAAAGATGATTCTAATGAAATCCATCTTATCTGCACTACCAATTTACCAATTCTCCATCCTCCTGGCGCCAAAAAGAGTGTCAGAACAGATCAACAAATTTATGAGAGACTTCCTTTGGTCTAGAGGAAAAAACAATGAAAATAAACTCCACTTAGTAAATTGGGGTATCATAAAGCGGCCAAAGCTCTCAGGAGACCTCCAAATTCACGGCACCCTATAGGAAAACTTGGTGATGGGTGGTAAACTACTTTGGAAAATTTTTCACAATATGAATCATCACGCCAATCATGTGCTAAGAAAGAAATATCTGCTGGGAAACAACCTGAGATGTATTGATTGCAAGCATACTTCCAAAGGATCCTCAATCTAGTCCCTATGCAGAGCGGCATGGGATTTCTTCTCTCAGGAACTATACTGGACTCCTGGATATGGAAGGAAAATAAACATCTTCATAGATAAAATCATGGTCAAGAGATCGCTACAAAATATTCAAGAACTTCAATATATAGCACAATGGTTTGCTCAACAAGGAATCAAAACTTTAAATGATTTCAATTCCTGGGACATTTTTGACACTTGGCAGATTTGGAAAAACGTAGCAATCCCAACCAATATTGAACTTTCCAGAATCCTCCTGATTGACAATCTAAAAGGCTACGCTCCTCCTCATTTATTGGGAAAATATGAACGTGGATCAAGTCCAAAAGGTAACTACAGTACATCCCTAGGCTTCAATGCTCTCCAAACCTATGACGTTACAAGAAAAAGCTTATGGAATCTTGTATGGAATCCATTTGGACTCCCCAAGATAAACTTCTTCATTTGGACATTTGTTTACCGAAAGGTGCTCATCGGAGACAACCTCATCAAAAGAGGAATCATCGTCCCACACTGGTGCCCTCTATGTCATAGAAATGCTGAAACTTTAGATCATTTATTCCTTGACTGCCACTTCACAAAACTGGTCTGGAACCACATGCTACAAGAACTCAACATAACCATGCCAACTTTCAATACTACCACCTTCCTTTTCTTGGAGTGGAAACCCACCTATCCCTCCCCCCCTCCAAAAAAAAGATTTGGCTCCAAATCTAGATTACCATTCCCAAATTCACTTGTTGGAAAATTTGGATCACCAAGGACAAAGCCATCTTCCATGAAACACATTACAACCCTTGCAAATCGTTGGACAAGCCAAAGGATTGTTGACCGAGTGCCTAAACACCTCCAATTCCAGGACAAATGCAAACCTTAGTGCAAATTAAATGAGTTGGATTGGATCCATCCTCCCAAGCCCCCCCCCAAAAAAAAATCCCCAACCTTGATACTTACCACCATGGAAAATCAGACTCTCCAATTCTGATTTTCAAAACTGGAGGAACAAACTGTCTATTGACAGTTTTCACTTCAATGGCGCATCCAGAAGAAATCCTGGAGCAGCAGAATCGGGGGAAGTTTTCTGGTCTATCGGTGGATTGTTGAGAATGAAATATAGATGGAGATTGGGAATTTTCTCAAACAACATAGAAGAATCCTTATCTCTTCTAAAAGGTTGTCAGATTTCCAAAGAACAAAGGATCGAAAGACTACATGTGTTTGGGGATTCTCTTGTAATCATCAAAGCCCTCAACTCAAAGACTGGTTTCAACAATTTGGGATTAGAAAGAATCATTCAACGAATTCAGCAAATTGAAAATGCATTCATCCAATTCAAAGCATTTCACATCATCGGAGATCTAAATTATGAAGCAGAGTTGGAAGCAAAGGCTGGAACCAATCTTAACTCCAGGAAAATTGAATTCTCCAACAATGAAACTGCATATCATCACATCCCATGAGAGACTGTCCAACGAATGAAAAATATGACTCCTCCATCTCAAAATACACAGGACATGATTGCAAGAACTGATTTATCCAATATACGCAGCAAAGATCCAAAGAATTGTGCAAGTTACATGGATTTTTGTATAGGTAGGAAGGTTTACTATCGAAGAGAATATGATGTAATGGAACAATATGAGGCTTCAACATCTCTTACTTCACAAGACAAGAATATGTCCTCTGAAGACTTACTTGGGCACTCTGAAATATAGAAAAACTTGTCTCGGTACTTCTCCTCAGAAGTTCACTGCAATTTTCGACGCAGGAAGCACTAAACTTTGACTGCTCTCATCGAAAGGTTATTCATTGGTTTCTTGCTATCAAGACACCAAGCCTGCAATAAGAAAACGTAGTTAGCAATTACTCAGAACTTGAAAGAGTTCAAAGAAAGAACAACTCCACTTTTGAAAACGAAATTACAAACTCTCTTCCAAAATCGTAGCCAATAGAATAACTCAAAGGAAGAACATCAGTTTGGATTTGAGTAGTGAAGTCACTCAAAGAAAGTATCTCAGTCCTTACAGCAAATTGATGCTGGAAATTCTAATTATTGTAATTAGTCGGATTTGGCTTCAGCCACGACTTATTGATTTTTATTTTTAATATATTATTTATCCATTTTAGTTTAAAAATATATATATAATGTAGCAACATTTATTAATACAAACTTCATAAAACCTTTTATAAAAAAGAAAAATGTAAAAGTCATGAAGGAAATTTAAAAAAAAAAAATCAATGGGTAATTTTAAAATATAATACGTTTATTTGTAATAACTTTCTCAATAAAATTGTTGAGAAAATTAAAATTTCTTTTTACTAAAATGTAAATTTCACACATACCCAAAGATTTAAAAAATTGCCTTTATCTTGAAATTTAAGAAAAATAAATTCTGAAGGAATAATGTAGTATAAGCGTACAAGTGATGATACAAGTGATACCTCAAGAAATAATAAATCATTTGTGAATTTGTGAATAAATGATACCATTTTTCAATATGCATTATAAATAAAAATTCCAAAATAAAGCATTTAAATAATTTATATTGATCCCCCAAAATGCATGTTTAATCATTTATCTATTGAAGACCAAAAATGAATGAAGCTCTTGAAGGATGAAGATAATCGAATTTAGCCAAATCGAAGCATGTAATCGACTTAAATATGATTAAATAAGGATATTCAAGCATGATTGATAAATCAAGAAGCTAAGAGAAACAAACAACCAAAATCACCAAAACATAATGAGATGAAAACAAAGCCCAAATAACGAGTAGTGCAAAGAGTAAAAGATCAAGGAAAGAAATGGGTGAAATCACTTACTAAACTAAATATAAAATCAAATCAAATCAAAAGATAAATATTTACAATATCTACTAATGGGGGCCTTTATTTTGTAAAATCAAAGGGGAATTTGTTGGGGGGTCAACAATGAGATGGCACAATAACACCGTTTACGGGCGTTTGAGGCATGGTATGGGGGATCCCCTAGCTGAAACCCGACATCCCGAATCCATTGGAATCGATGGATTCATGAACGGAGTCATGGTTTTGGTGTTATGGGAATTTTTTCCAGGCACCCCGTGGCCATTCAGTGTCACTTTGAGGATTTGTTCCATGGGCATGGAACCCAAACCAACGAGCGGAGTTGGATTCTTTCAGCTCCCACACATGCATATGTCCATTGCGGATGTGTTCAGGATGACCACGCTCGCTCGGGAGCCTTCACATCATAAATTACCCCCTTTAGCAAGATTGGCATTGCCTTCTGCAAGTTAAGGTTTATTTATTGTGTATGTGTATGGTCTTATGTGTGTACGTATGTGTAGATATTTGTATATGTACATGTTGTTTATGTACAAATTGATGCGGTCAAAGTTTTATGCTTGATTGCGTCAATTACCCATCTTTAGAAGGACCAAATGCAATAATAAATCAACAAAACATAAAGAGACAATTGTAAAAAACAATAGAAAATTTGTATTGGAGCCATAGTGTTTATGAGAGATGATTCTATAAGAGACAAATAAGTTTTGGTTTGTATAAAATAAGGTTGGTTTCCGTTTTTTTATAACAAGAAGAATTTGTATGCATTATAAACGTGATAGACACATTACAAAGGTGCACCATTCTTATGACAACATATATGGCATTAATTAGTTTTTATGGTAGGTTATCCATCTAGGATCGAGGGATATTTAGCCTCCATATGAGCATATTCAAATATGATTAGGAGGTTATGAACACCAAGTGTTTGTTGTTGAGGGCCTAGATATGGCTGTGAATATTTAGCTTCTTGGTGAGGATATGGACACTATTTGGAGGTTTTGAACACCAAAATTTGCTCTTAGGATATGGAAGTGGTCAAAGGATGAAACATAGCCCATAGGTCCTAACATAAGCTTCTAGGGCTTGACGACCATGCACAAGGTCTTGGACCATAAAACTTGGCATCTCCTAGGTGCATTTTTTCTCTATGTGGGAATACAAGAGGAATAGGTTAACCACTGGGAATTTCTGAGCCCTGTATACAAGTCATGAATCGATACATGGTAAATGTAGGAAAATTAGGAGTTATTCCCTAAATGCACAAACTTAGCGATCAAAAGCAAGAAAGGAGATTTGAAACTAACATATAGGACATGTCTTAGGGTTCTTTGGCTCCCAAGTGTTAATACATACTTCATTAGGATATTTTGAGAACCATTTATAAATATTAGGGCATTGTACATGGTTGGGAGGAGGACTGCAAACCTTAATAAAAATAAACCTTCTAAGGGAATGGAAACATGAGGCTTCAACCTTACAGGGTATTAATTACATAGCTTCACAACCATGAAAGAGGCTTCAAATGACAAGGATATGTTTAGCCTCCAATAAATGATATGGGTGCAACTAGGACTAGTTTAGCACTCAGTATGAGTTTTATGGCACTAAACATGATCAAATGATGAAACCTTGACCTTAGGCTCTAAAGGAAGTTTCCAAGGATAGGGAAAATGCGAAGCCTTAACCAACCACATAAGATAGGTCTAATATAACTTAAATATTTGAATGCTAGTATGGACACCAATAGTAGGTTTTGAGATTTATGGGTCGACTTCAAATCCATAAACATGATTCAAGGAGGGAGACCAACATCTCAAGGCTAGAAATATATATTTATGGCTTAGGAAAAATGATAAATTTGATGGGTCATTTGTAATGCTTCAGGGCATCATTCATGAACCTTGGTCCCTAGAAGGTGCCTTTATAGCCTAATGCATAATTCAACATTCAAAAGATTTGAATGTGATATTTATGTGTGTAATTGTGTTTAAAACGATGATGTTGTTTGTTATTTTATACTAATATTTGTATGGTTTTCTTTGTGCAAATTTTTGTATGTGTGCATAGATATTTTCCTATGTGCATGTATTTTTTGTATGTTTATGTATAAATCTTTTTATGTGTGTAGGTTTCTGTAGTGTAAATTAATATGTATATGTACATATTTAATATGTGTGCAAATATAATTATGTGCATCTAACTTGTGTGTGTTTATGTGTAAATGACTAGGGGTGGTAGGTACACAAGGGGGGTGTCTAGGGGTGGCAGGTACACAAGGGGGATCCTTCATTGATCCAAAGAGAACTCAATAAATCAAAATATCATGGGTTATAAGGAATGTTTCAAACAATAAACTATAGACTTAAATACTCTTCGTCAAGAGATCGAGATCACATTTTCAGCAAACATAAGGAACCTTTTGGTATTTGGGAAGATTACCATTATCATTCATCACTTACACAACAATTCATATACAATGGAAACACTTTAGAAAAAATTGTAAAAATAATAAGGTATAGTAAAAGGTCAAGTATCTCCCTAGTCATCATATCAAGGGCCCCATAAAATTTCTCCAATAACTACTCAATGTGTTGAATTTTACCATCAAACTTTGATCCTTGCATTGTGATGTATACAAACTAGTTGGATCTTATTAGAATGAAATTTTATGATCAAAATACATTTCATAATATAAATCAATTGAAATAATATTCATTATGTTAATTCTAAATGTAAGGTCACACTTAAACCTAAACGAAGGAAATCATATCAAAAGCCATTCAAAATCAACCATTTGTTTTAAAAGCATGATGTTATTTATTAGACAACTACAGACAACCAGAGACAACAAGATACAAATATAGACAACATGGAAAAATCCCATAATTGAAAATCCATGTGAATCAAAGCTACAAAACTCATCCAAACATATAAATTTTCTAGCAAACAGTGGAACATGGTTCCCAATGTACACACGATGGCAATTCGTGCCCTATACAAAGTCTGACAATTCATGTCGTAGATCCAAAAATACATGGCGACTCATGTCGTAAATACCAAGTACATGGAAAATGGTGCCCAAAAATGCCACATCGTGGCTAATGTGCATCATTAGAGAGATTTTGAGGTCAAAAAAGGGCCTCTTAAGAGATGTACTACAAAAATATGAGATATATTAAAATATTATGAATTGGGGGTTTTATGGGGTAGGTATATATGACAAGTCACCTTCCACACTATTTTCTATGCACAATATAAATAACCATGGTTGAGTTACTTTTCAAAATTCACTAGAAATAAAATTAATAAAATAAGTCTACATTGATGTGACTAAGATTCATTGTAAATTCCCAAAAATGTATTGTCCTTTAACATTTATTTGTCTTGAACTTGCAAATGAAATTAAATAATAAAAAACATTTTTAAGAGTTTTTTTTTAAATTTTATGTTGACTTTTTATATTTAGTACTTTTCTCATGAATTTAATAATGTAATTTAATTGAGAATTTATTTACATGTAAAATGTCAATAATATTATTATAATACACATTGCATTATTATTATTATTATTATTATTTATTAAATCTATTATTATTCTTTATTAGTTTGACATTATGTTATTAAATAGAATAGAGTGAATATATAATTTAAAATTAAAAACATAAAAATGAGAATATATTATTTTATAAAAAAATGTGAAAGGACTTTCTTTATGAATTAAGAGTACTTCACTTGAAAATGACAATAATATTATTTTATGTGAAAGTGTGAAAAGATATTCATTATGAGTACTTTACTTGAAAATGACAATAATATTATTTTATGAAAAGACTATCATTATGAGTACTTTACTTTATGACTTAAAAGTACTTACACCACTACCTTGGTTAACTATGTGTTTTCATCCACCATAGAAAATTTGACAAATAAACATTCTTAACTCATGCAATGCCACCTCACCAAGGGGGATGATGTCATCTACTAGAATGTGATTGGTTGTATTTTATAGTACATTTTCTTTGTTTTGAGGCCCTTTTTTGACCTCAAAATTTCTCTAATGAACATGGTATGTCAAGCATCGATCCCCCCCCCTTCACTCCTAGGAGCATCTCTGAAATCGATCTTCCTCTTCTTGGAGCTAGTGGAATATCAGGCCTTCTTCTGTCTAGGAGTAGATCGTCTCTCTAGGCTCTGAAACAAATGATATAAGCTACCATCATTTTCGATCATTTGTAACATTTGCCACATTTATAAAATGAATGTAGAATTCAAATCTTAAATAAATCACTCTTGATTGGAGTGGGAAACGTGAGGTAGGTGTCCTCAATCTACTAAGCCTCTCAACAATGCCACCCTGGAACATTTACGACAATCATTTCATTGAAAAATAATAATTGCATAAATTATTTTTCGTTAATGCATCACAATATTTTCATAAATTAACTTGATTCTCACTGTGAACACCTCCAACAATGGACATGACTGGGCTTTACGGCTAGCAGGTGGAGCAGTTGGTTGGACATCCTTCTCCGATGCAGTCACGAGGGGGGGGGTGGGGGGGCACAGATGTAGTTGCAACAAGTATGGGTGCAACCACTATAGATACATCGATAGATACTGGAATATTAGTTTCCACAAAAGTGGCCGGAATTGAAGAATATATGGTGTAAGAGGGCATGGTGGTATGGGGTGGAGGAGGATGTCGTGGACGATGAACCCTTACTAGATGTACGATTGGGGGTATCAACCTAAAAGGGATAGGGGAGATGTTTAGGGGTGTTGAATGGGAGGGAAGTACTGGATAGAGGGAGGAGGATGGATACAAGGGGAGTTTTGGATGAAGGGCGGAATCTGGATGGAATGGGAGGCATGGATGAATGGGGGAGGATGGATAAATGGGGGAGTGTGGAAGAATGGGGTAGGATGTATAGACAGGGGGCGTGGATGAATGGGGGAGGATGTATGGATGGGGGATTATGGACAGAGAGGGGAGGCTAGATGGAAGGGCGGGGGTGGACGAAGGGAGGGGCCTAGATGGAAGAGGGGGGGGACTCATGGGAGAGGGTGGAAAAATGGTACTAAAGTGGTGAGGTGAAACAATGTCACCTACAGCTGATGGTGGCACATGCATATACATTTGTAATATCATAGTTTAGTGGACAAAAAATCAAATTAAACCATAGTAAGTCATAACAATTCAAATTAAAAGTGTGCTTTTAAATACACATTGTACCTGTGTGTATGGTGACCTATCAATCCCTGGTGGAGATGGATGTTCATCATATTCTATGCATACCTGTGGACACCAAAATGCATGCACATTATGAACATATTAAACAAGTAATTATTTAGGCAATCAAAATATTCAAAAATATTGTACGAACTATCATCGTGTATGTCATAAATATAAATAAATAAATAATAGAAATGCCATAAGTAATAACAATATTGTGTGAGGTATTGAAAATACCTCCATGTGAGGTGTTGCAATTTCAATTGCATCTGCCATTGCTACGTCCAGGTTGGGAGATCCTACGTTCTCCCATGTCAGTGTCTCCACTCTAAATAACTATACATTGAAATAATAGTTTAAGTCATACATAACTGCTTTAAAATTACTTTACAATTTTTCAAGTGATGATTGAAAACTCATTAAAAAAAGTGCTAACTTGCTCCATATAGCATCCCTCGATCAGGCTAGGGCAAGTGTGCCCGTAATCAAGAAAGAGACGTGGCATTGTCCCCGTCGAACTAGAAGGCCCATCATGGCTACCACCAGTCACATTTCTATCCTGAATCTGTCATGAAGGCCTTGCACCTAAGTCTCTATCAGGGTTAACCTGCCTCTCCACTGTACTCGCTTCTACAAAGGTTGTTTGTCTAAGGATTCCATGTGCAACACTCATCATTTCCCCCTCGATCTGATCAAGTTTGTGGAGTAACTGAGGTGGATGAGGAAAGGGGTTGGGGTCGCTCCTAGGAGACGATTTCCCTCTCAGTGGGTTCGTCCTGGTAGCAGGTCAATCTTGGGAAGATCCAATCCCAACACCCTGGAACTCGGTTATGTCAAAATATTTGACATAACTGAGTGCAAACTCATCCCACAATTGTCAAAGGAAGTACTCTATAACCTCCCTATTATTGCAGGGAGTTTTATCATAAATCATGAACCACCTATGCATCCAATTGTCCCTCCATGGTTGGAAATGACACCAATCCATGCATAAATGCGACTTTCTAATGTCCGGTGGTTGTTTTGTTCTTGGATTGGTAAACATACTAAATAATTGGGCCTTTGTAATATTCAATGCTTTTATTTCCTCCTTGGAAATTCATGTGGAATAATACTCCCGCATCCTAGCTCTATATTTGGTCATGTCAGTCAATTGGTGATGTGCGTGGATGAGGGAATCAATTGAGATCTCAATTGAGGTGGAAAGGGACACTCGAGATGGTTCCCCTGTGTTTCTTAATTCTCTAGTGTGCACTCTCATTTCATTTTTGTAATGGTTCAAGTCGTCGTGGTCGAAATTTTGTTGGGGATTTTGATTTTATGAAAGGTTTTCATTGGTTCCAATATTTGTGTTTTCTTGTGTTCGGCCGGACTCCATGTTAACATTTTATTCATTCATTGTATAGGTTTAGACTCTGCAATTGAAAAAAATTCTATTATTTTACTAATTTGGGAATTATTAAAAATTTAATAATCAATAAAATGACAAAAAACAATGATCTTACCTATCCAATGCAATTGATGATCACTTGGTAGATGGATTGATGAATTTCTTGAGTGTAGTAGGTGAGTGAGGTGGTCTCTTACTCTGTGTGCGCACTAGGTGAGTGAATCTTGGCCGATTGGAAGTGAAATAGAATGCGTTCTACCCCTCTTTTTTTATTTGGTTTAACAGTGTGCGTGCACGCTTTTGGGCGTGTGCATGCTAAAAACGCGCACGCACCTCGGTTCGGTACCGAACCTAATGGTGTGTGTGCTCTTCCTTAGGTGCGTGCGCGTCCTTTTTTTTCTCCACTAGCGTGGCCCCATTGGAATTGTTTTGGGGAGAAACTTTGTGCGCCCACCCATAAATTTTAATTTCAAAATATTATAATATTAATTTTCAAAATAGAAAATTATAACATCAATATATCAAGAAGGTTTATTGTTTAATTTTTATTATCACAAATAATTTTAAGTTTTATATATACTTACAATAATTTTAAAATTTTTGAAAAGTTATATAATTTTTTAATAAATAACATAAATATTTTTAATTTTAATTTCATTTCTTTTTTTCTCACTACATTTTTCTATTCCTTTATTCTTTTCTTTTTTATCATTATAAAAATCCACGAGGATGATACAAGTGTATTGTCCATACAAGTGTACTATCCAGATTAATTTTATGGTAGTAGTTCCAAATTTCAAAATAAACAATTATAAAAAAAGAATATAAAAAATAACTGGTATTTATTCATAGATAACTCATACCTAATGCATGAATAACTCGTAGCTTCTGGGAAACTATGCATGAAGAACACGTAAGTTGTGCTAGTTATATCTCTCTCCTATTATATCCATTTATTTCATCTTATTCTCTAGTGAGAACTTATACAAGTGAATCTCCTTTGTTATGCGCCTTCAACTCCTATTTATTCACACCCTTCCACAACCAAAAATATAAAAAAAATCCCCTCATAATAACACTCAAGACTTTTAGCCTCATGGAGTAGCTCATTTGGTTGGAGCTTTCATGGCCAATCTGTCACTAGTTCAAGGTCGAGGGTTCAATTCTATGGGTTCTCTGGGGTCAAGCTCCCAAAACCGATGCTAGCAGGGTGAGACCCCTTCGGGTGGTCCCCTTGTAAATATTCCCATGGACGTAGTGTGTTCTGACTAGTTTCAGGGCATCGAACCACATTAAAATTAAAAACAAAAAAAACACTCAAGACTCTTTTCATGTTCCCAAATAACAACAATTTTTTTGTTGTTGTTTTTCCTTCTTTTTATTTAGATATTCATAAAAGTATATATTATGGACTAAAAGTAATAATTATTTAAACTAAACTATGCTTTACCTTCAGGTTCGAGGTTGTGTGCTTGCATAAGGGCTTAAGGGTTTACTAAGTATGAGAGCTTACATATAATTTTACCATTGTGTAGGTATGAGCAAGATTCAACCCTTTGAGAGTCCAATCTCTTGATTTGATAACTAAGGGTTAAGTGAAGGATAATTTACTGATCATTTCGAGCTAGTGATTGGACCCGAGCTGGCCTTTATAAAATCAAATTGTGTGGACCCCCCACATTTTAATTGTACCCCCCACAATGAATTCCCAATAGTGGAGATTGTTGGATATACTTACACATTGGTTGTACTCTGTGTACAATAATTACTCATCATTTAAACTTGTTTAACACTCAATCTTTGGGATTTTTCTATAATCTCCAGTTTCATTGTTTCCTTTGTCGGTCTCGAGATTAGAGCTCTTGAAACTCTTTTATGTTTATTTTGAAGGTTTGGTGTTCATGGGTTTGAAGGGCCCTTCAACCCTGAACACTCTGTTAAACAAGGAGAGCTCACTAATCCATACCCCTGAAAGGGCTCTGCTCTATTACATTGAATAATTTTTAAGAAAAACTCAATATGTTGGTTATGCCCAATGTTACAAGTAACCCAAAATTCCCTTTCTCCATGTTTTACTTTGAAATTATATACATACATACATATGTGTGTGTGTGTTGTCAATTTTGATACTTCTATGCATTGCCTAAGTCTATCTCATTTTTATTTACAGGTTTGAGGCATAAAATCATTTCTAGGTGTCGTGGTTTTAAAGGTGGATACTTCGCGTTCTCAGTGGTAATCCCATAATCCTTTATGGTCATGTACCTTGAGTTGGAAGGATGGAATGTATTTAATTTTGAAAGGAGCCAATGTATGCAAGGGGTAGGCTTACTCAGGGTTTGACCCTCATTCAAACCCTCATTTTAATTTTAATTTTAATTTTAATTTTTAATTTTTAAAAATCGCCTAGGTAAATATGCATGTCGACGTTAATGTCCTTGTATTTATAATATCATGAAGCTTGTCTAAATTCGAGGCCATTTTTTTTATATCCATGATCGAATAGCTTCTTAATGGAATATTGTTAAGCATAATCGTTCCTTTCATATAAAGCATAATATCAAACCATTGTTCCAATCCATTTTTTTAATCTCTTTAAATTGTTTTTACTCGAGTACTTTTCTCCTTAAAGAAAAAATATTTAATCCCGTAACTTTAGGGGTGGGTTCATTTTTATAATTGCCCTGTTTACTTTTGTACCTTAAAACCTTTTCGTAAAGTCTTGAGATTTATGATGTTCAAGGAATGATACTATTCACATTTTAAATCTGTTCTTACAACATTCCTCTCTTCCACTTCTGCAATATAATTGCCACTTATTTTGTAATGGTTTGATGTTATTTTTTTTTAATCTGAGAAATACGCTATGATTTTTAATAAGAATTTGTTTAATTGAAGTTATTATTGTTGAAATGAATCATTTTTATAAATGTTTAAATAAGCCCCCCCCAAAAAAATAATGAAAATGATTCTTACCTTATTCAGAAATAAAACAAAATAAAGTCTACATTAGGGTTGAGTTCTCATCCATTACCATTGTTCACAATTTTTTTTAAAGAGAGCCGATAAGTTAACAACTGTAGTAGATTGGAGATGGGTTCTCTACCTTTCCATCAATGGTTAATCCTGAAGGGACCCTTTTTATTTTGCATGTTAATGAAAAATGAGTACGAATTAACCCTGTATGGTTTCAAATCCCTTTTTTGTGTTTATGCCTAAATTCTAAATTTGAGATCCATACATGTTTCCTTTCATGTGATTGACTCGTAGCTTACTAAATGAAGACCCCTTTTTATTTTCTTCCTATATAAATATATATTTATACACTAACTGCTAATATCACTACAACAGAAAAATTTATAGAAAAAATGCCCAATTATATAATTTGATCAATCTAAGAAAATAAACAAACTTTCGAATAAATTCAGAGGCTTTCTCTACATTTGATCTCACACTTTCCTATTTAATAAATAGGTACTTAAATAACAAATATTAATTCCCTTTATTTTTTTTCCTGTAATCCATCTTTCGATAGAAGATAAAGTTAAGACCATTGATACCATCATTTAAATAAACTACACAAACAAACTAAATTATTTGTAACTATGTTAGCAGTCCCAAATGCATCATCAAAATAACTCAACAAGAGAGCCTCCCAACCACAAACCGCAAGAAATAAATTCCTTATTTCTTGCATTTTCACCCCCGAGCACTAGAGGATTCCACTGGAGGACCGTGATGTTCTTCTTTTTAAGTATTTCTTTCGTATTCTAATTTCTCCCAACTGCACACCTGCTGCAGTTAGTCATAACAACCCGTACCTATGAGTACTCACAGTATTGGTTTACTACACATCTCACTACTTAATCGGCATCATACTATGCCTCTTAGTACCCTTAGTACTGGAATAAAAAATCAATGCGGTATTCCTACCTCGCAGTACCTTGTACTAGTATCAAACCATGTTTTTCCTTTTTCCTTTTCTTTTAAATGTTTGCTCTTTCTTGAATCAATTAGATCCAGTTCACGTTAGTTAGCCTTTCATTATTTAATGTTTTTCATTTATTAAATCATGAATTCTCAGCTCTATTTTATTATTTATTATTTTTGTTTATTTGTCACCCTAGTGGAATCCCATTCAAATACTCCTCCAATGTCGAGTTACTTTAAATCTAAAATATCATACTAAAACTTGAACATATTTAAATACAACATGCTTCCAGTCTTCCTACTTCTAGATGGATACTTGTTTATCCTTATTACATAACAAAATGGGAAATTTGGGGTGCTACATTTCCCCTCCCCTTTTAAACAAGCTATCCTTGGCGCAATTTCAGTTTTGAAACAGATGGGGATATGCTTCCCTCATAGAATCCTCCATCTCCCAAGTTGCTTCTTCAAGTTGAAAATGTTTCCATTGCACTTTTACTTATGCATTGGTTCTTCTTCTTAGCTTAGTCTCTCTCATGTCCAATATGCATATAGGGTCGGACTGAAAATCCCCTTCAGGTTCCACTTGTACAACATTCCAATAAATTACATGTTTAGGGTCATGAGCATATTTTTTAAGTAAAGAAACATGAAACACATTGTGAACTTTAATAGTAGCTGGAACTGCCAGTTGGTATGCCACTAGACCAACATGATCCAATATTTGGAAAGACCCACGAAACGTGGGGAATAACTTTGCACAGTTATCCAATTTGAGTGAGCTTCTTTTGGGTCTCACTTTCAAATATACATGGTCTCCAACCTGAAACTCCTTAGGTGTTCTTTTTAAATCTGCATAACTTTTGTGGCGATCTTGTGCTTCTTTTAAGTTTGGTCTTATAGTTGTTACTATATCTTTCATTTTGAGTCCAAGCATAATCCTGTTGGTGGATTCACCCCAACTGATAGGTGTATTTCATTTACGACCTTACAAGACTTCGAAAGGGCTCATCTTAGCTGAAGTTTGATAGTTATTACTGTATGCAAATTCCACCAAATGTAAGTAGTTCTCCCACTTTGTCGATTTACCCATTACATACATGCACAGCATGTCCTCTACAGTCTGATTTGTCCACTTTGTCTATCTATCTGTTTGGGGATGATAAGTAGTGCTGAAATTTAATTTTGTCCCCAAAGCAACAAATAACCCCTTCCAAAAATTAGAGGTGAATTTAGTATATCTATCCGATATGATGGCCTTTGGTATACCGTCAATTCAGAATATTTCCTTCATAAATATTTCATCTACATTGACGTCCTTATAAGTTGATTTGATGGGTATAAAGTGAGTTGATTTACTCAACTTGTCTACTGCCACCATTATTGCATCATGCTGTTTTTTATTCCTTGGCAGACATGTTATAAAGTCCATAGAAATTGTCTCCCATTTCCGCTCAGGGATGGGTAGTGGTTGTAGCAGACCGGAAGGGTGTTGATGCTCTATCATCCCATGTTGACACTCTAGGAACCTTGCTAAGCATTCAAGAATTTCTTTCTTCATTCTTGTCTAGTAATATAATTTTTTTTATTGTTGTCACCATTTTATAATATCCGTGATGACCCAAGTAGGGCCTTTTATGCATCTCATCCAAAATTAGAATCGTTGGTTGGGAATATAATATCTATTTTTTAACATCATAAATTCCTCTTCATTAATACTAAAAAAAATTAGTTTCCTCCCTTCAGGCTCAACATGAATTTTTTCTACAGTTTCCTTATAGAAATTGGCATTCTGTAAGGCTGATTTTAGTCTTTCCTTAAAATCAAATTGTCATTTACTTACTGTGACTGAATTCAAGACATGAACATTCCTGCTCAGAGCATCTTCCACCTTGTTTTCCCTTCCTTTAATGTGTTTAATTTCAAAATCATACTCACTTAGGAAGGCTAAACATCGAGCTTGTCTTGCATTAAGGCTTGTTGTTCAAATAAGTATTTCAGTCCAATATTATCTGTGAGCAAGAGAAATTTTCTTCCAATTAGATAATGTTGCCACATATTTAAGGCATGAATGATTTCTAACCAGGGTATTTTTTAGGGGCGAAAGTTAGCCAATTGGATATTTTTTGTCCTTTTCTTTAAAAAATAAATTCACAAATTGGTCATTTTTACTCTAAATTATCTCCTATATTTACATAAAATATGTTTTTTCAATATAATATTCACCAAAATTTACATGTTTTAGGAGTAAATTATATGTTTCTTATTTAATATTTACCTACCTATCTATATGTATGATTTTTTCATTCCAAAATAATCGCCTAGAATACTACACTTGGGTAAATTAATGGAATCCTTAAAAATTTCCATGCTGCTAACAACTCCAAATCATGAGTGGCATAATTCAACTCATGTGGTTTTAATTTTCTAGATTCATAACTTATCACATGGCCTTCTTGTGATAGTAGACCTCCTACCCCTTATTTACATGCATCTTTACATACAACGAAATATTTTTAGGGATCAACAATTTTTAATACTAGTGTTGTTGTTAATGCGTATTTCATCCTTTGAAATCTGATTTCACATTTTTTAGTCCAATTAAATTTTACTCCTTTTTTATGCAATGAAGTTATAGGATGAGCTAACTTAGAAAAATCCTTAATGAACCTTCTATAATACCCTTCTAAACCCGTGAATGATCTAACTTCCTTCACATCCTTCGGTGTTGGCCATTCATCTATCGCTTTAACTTTGTTAGGGTCTACGGATACTCCTTCGGCTGAAATAATATGACCCAAATATTGCACCTTATTTTGAAAAAATTCGATTTACTACATTTTGCATAAAGCTGATTTTCTCTCAAGGTTTGCAAAACTAACCTTAGATTATGCTCACGTTCCTCTTCATTTTGTGAATAAATCAGTATATCATCAATGAAAATCAATACAAATTTATCTAAATTTTTATTGAACACACTGTTCATTAAGCACATGAACATTGTTGGTGCATTAGTTAGGCCAAAAGGTACTACCACGAACTCATAATGCAAGTACCTTGTTTGAAAGGTTGTTTTATGGATATCCTCATCAAAGTGATTCTTATTTGGTGATAGTTGGATCTCAAATCTATTTTAGAACACTTTATCCCCTCAAATATGGTCAAACAGATCATCAATCTGAGGTAAGCGATACTTGTTTTTAATGGTCATCTTATTTAATTGTCTGTAGTCGATGCATAATCTGAATGTACCATCCTTTTTTTTACAAAAATAACTGGTGCTCCCCATGAAAACACACTAGGTCTGATATAGTTTTTATCTAGAAGATCTTGGAGATGCATTTTTATTTGTGTTAATTCCGGTACACTCATTCTATAAGGTTCCTTTGAAAAATGAGTAGAACTTGGGATCAAATTAATCGAAAATCAATGTCTTTTTTCGGCGGAAATCTCGAAAGTTCTTCCGGAAACACATCTTTGAATTCCTATAGGACTGGTAAATATTCTAAAGCAAGCATGAAAGATGACATGGACAAGGCAAAGATGACAAGGACATTGATGACATGACAGATGACATGGAGAATTTGATGACAAGGCATTTTGGAGAGCTGTGGGCATCTTAGTGCTCATGCGGGCATCTTGGTTGGCCCCATTGCGGGAATCTCCATGAGGATGTGCGGACATGATAAGGATGACAAGAAGGAGCCCTTGTGAGCATCCTTAATATCCCTTGTCGGAATCTCCATGAGGGTGTGCGTGCATTTTATTGAAGGCCTGTGGGCATTTTTAAATAGTCCATTGTGGGCATCTTCAGAGTGACCATAAAGAGCAGTGCGGGCATTTTGTAATGACCCTTGCGGGCATAATGTTGAATAAAAGTGGAGCCCACTGTGGGAATTCTTGTGGTGTATTGCGGACATAATAGTGGGGTCCATGTGGACATAATAGTGGGGTCCATGCGGGCATAAAAATGGAAACCATGTGGGAATGAAGACCATTGATGTGGCTAAAAGACCAAATATATAATTATATATATTTGTTGAAGATAACAGGGAATGAAAAAATATATTTGAATTAAATATGATAAGTCGGAATCCTAATATCATGGATAAGTCAAGTATATATAAATATCAATTCGTTGATTTGACAGTGAATTTGGTGTGGATATTTCGGACAAGGGTGAGAGCTCTGATTTCGGGTATGAGTAGATGAGGACAATACGGTGGTGAGCAGCAGGAGCAGTATAGCAGAATTGAAATATTTTTATCTCTGATTTTCTGGCTTAAACTTGGCAGCAACATGATGAAGACTAGTTGATTTATGAGAACATGTACATCAAAATGAGATAGTGTTGATGAAGATCTAGGGAAACATAAATGGAAGTTTAAGGACATGTTTTTTGTGGGAAGTTAGATGATATGCATGGACAGAATGACATGGGAAGAATCATTGGGATAATTTGATATGGATGAGTGCTTGGACAGAACAAGGATATGCTGAATGATGTATGGACAGAATGATGATGAACAATTGATGACAGGACACATGATAGAATGTTGATGTGATTGTGGATGATATGAAAATTGATGTATGAAATGTAATGTGACAAATATGTACTTGTAAATACAAGTGGGGTCTTGTATATATTTTCTTAGTAGAATCTAAGAAAAGACCAAGCAGAGTCTTGGAATAGAAGTTGGTGCTTCTGATTCAGTTGTAGCTGATTGACCCCCCAGTTGTAGTCGATTGAAGAAATACAAAAGATTACAAAACTATATCTTGTGTCTCTTGCAATGTGTTGATGTGTTTTACTTGATGAATGATATGTGCTTAGTTGATTATTGAAATATAGTTCATTGATGAATATGATATTGAAGTGAATGTGAAATGATGATATAATATTAGTAGAAGAAGTTGAAATTGTCAAAAAATTTAAGCTCACTGATTCACCCCCCCCTCTCAGTGAGCCATTGTGTCTAACAATTGGTATTAGAGTAGGACTTTATCATAAACCTAGCAAGCTTAAAGGGATCCATAGACACAAGTGCAAGGCAGATCATGGATGCTTATTCGGAAGATGGAGTTCCATTGTTTAATGGATCAAATTATGAATTCTGGAGCATCAAAATGAGGGTTTATATACAAGCACAAGGGTATGATATTTGGGAATCAATTAAAGGTAGATCAAAGGGAGCAACAACTAAGAAGCCACATGAAAGCAATGTAAAGGCACTAAGATTGATCATGAGGGGATTGTCTCAATCATAGAAGGAAAGACTAAACATTGGTAAGTACACTTCAGCCAAAGATATTTGGGTCAAGCTAGAAGAAGAATACCAAAGAAGAAAAGTTCAAGACATAGACGAGGAAACAAATGTCAAGACCTCTAAAGATGAAAAGCAAGAAAATGAGGCACAAGCTTCAAATGCAAGTGAAGGTAAGAACTCTTCTGTTAGCAATAATTCTGAAATTGATGATGTTGAGGTATTGCTTACAGAAAATGAGAAGGAAGACTTATTGAAAGTCAAAGAGGCATTTTCATGTACCCTATTAGATAGGGATGTCAAATCTAAATCAAGGATTAGAAAGAAGATTATGGGTGCATTTGAAAAATACCAAAAGGAGACAAAGGCCTTTTTCATGAAATTGAAACTCAAGAACAAATACTTGCAAGATAAGCTGGAAGATCAAAATGATAAAATCAAAAAATTTAAGATCGGATTAGAAAACGAATAAGAAGAGATTGGTGTAGACCCTAAAGAGCGCGAAGGGACAAAAATAAATAATATTGTCTTGAGGACTCAGATCGAAGAAGCCAGAAGAATAGAAGAAGACATGAAGCTTCAGCTGGAAGAAAGAGAGAAGACAAATCAGAGGCTTGAAATGGAAATTGTTGGTATTAGAAAGAAAATTGAGAAGTCAAAATCTCATGTAAAGTTCAATGAAAGTTCAGTTATCTTGGATGAAATTCTGAAGTGTCAAAGGTCTCCATTTGACACATCTGGCCTTGGGTACAAAAAGGTATAAGACAAATTGTAAGAAAACATGTGGTCCCCAAGACTCCTGAAGTTGGATCCAGTAAAGCTCCTCATGCACCTGCACATGAAAACAAAGAAATTGAAAGATAAAAAATGTATCAAGAAGTTGCTTCCACTCCTCAAAGCAAATTCTTTAGAAGAAGAGAGTCAAATACAAGATGGAATCAAGCACCCAGGTATGATAGCAACTTTAATGGTTATTGTTCTTCTTGTAATGGTTTTGGTCACATGGAAATGGATTGTACATTCCAAGGAAGAAAACATACTGGAAGTCGGAGTGATCAAATGAGATGTTGGGCTTGTGATCAAACTGGACATGTGGTTGCTAAATGTTTTACATTGAGATGCTTCACTTGTGGTGGAGTTGGCCATAAAGCCCAAGTATGTGCAAGTGCAAGAAGACAATTCAGGAGAACTTTTCCATACAAATCAGCAATGAAAGTAGATGACCCTTGGAAGAAGAATAACACTAATAGATTTGAAGGCCAAAGGAAAAAAGATAACAGACAAGGATGCTCTAAGGTATGTGGGAAAAACAATATTTTGCTAGATTTAAATGAAGGTTATGATCAATGCAAAAATGAAGATGGTTGCCACATGGCAATCCAAGACTGAGGTCTCTCAAATATTTCAGTGCACCTTAAGTTCATTATTGGGGGATGAACTCAAAGGTAAATTTTGGCCACTCCAAGACATGTAATAGGTCCAGGGATCATGTCGTATACAAGGAAGGGATGAAGTTTGAACTATGTGAGGTGATCAAAAGAAGTGGCATAATGATAGGGAGAGAAAGAAATCTATTGAAGAGATCAAGCATCCAAAGAATTGAAGAAGACTTGAGGAAGATTGGCATTGTTCATTGAGCAAAAGAAGTAACTGACAAAAATTAGTTTGAATCTAGTGAAATATTCAAGAGCAAATACATGAAGACCGAGGACCTGAAGAAAAATGAATATGCATGGGGGAACTTGAAATGTTTAAAAAGCATGCTTGAAGGAGTGCAAAAATTTGAATTTTTGAAGGAAATACTATTCATCCTGATTTGAAAAAGAGTTTGATAATGATGACGTGGTTGGTAGGGGGAGTATGTTGGAATATTATCTTGAGGATAAAAGGAAAGCTACAGCAAATTGAAGCAGCATGATTATGTCTTGAAGATTTGATGCATTCTTACCTTTTATAATTTTACTAGATAGAACTTTGATGAAATTTAAAGCACCATAAGCTCAGGGGGAGCAATTTGGCATGAAAAACCAGTCGCAAAAAACATTTTGATGGACAGTATGTATATTGAAAATGGTAAGGTACAAGATGATCTCAAAACACACCCAGCTCAATCAAAGGAGGAGACTCTCTTAGCAAACCTGGTCTATAATTTCATGATGTATTAAACTCAGCATAAAATTTCATGATGTATTTAATGACACAATTGTTTTTTGGGCATTGTGAAGCTTTTGATGGCTAAATGATTAGCCCTTTGTCATTAATGTCAAAGGGGGAGAGAAAGTTTGGTTTCCATCAATGACAAAGTGAGAGATTGATGAATATGATTGATGATCATGATTATCATTGATGACAAGCCATTAATGACAAAGGATGGAGAACAAACATAGCATGATGACACACATGAGGACAATGACATGGAATGATGTGGAAGCAAGCATGAAAGATGACATGGACAAGGCAAAGATGACAAGGACATTGATGACATGACAGATGGCATGGAGCATTTGATGACAAGGCATTTTGGAGAGATGTGGGCATCTTAGTGCTCACGCAGGCATCTTGGTTGTCCCCATTGCGGGAATCTTCATGAGGATGTGTGGGCATGATAAGGATGACAAGAAGGAGCCCTTGTGGGGATCCTTAATACCTCTTGCGGGCATCTCCATGAGGGTGTGTGGGCATTTTATTGAAGTCCTGCAGGAATTTTTAAATAGTCCATTGTGGGCATCCTCAGAGTGACCATGAAGAGCAGTGCGGGCATTTTAAGAGGAGACTATGGGCGTTTTGTAATGACCCTTGCAGGCATAATGTTGATGGTCCTTGTGGGCATAAAAGTGGATCCCACTACGGGCATTCTTTTGGTGTATTGCGGGCATAATAGTGGGGTCCATGCAAGCATAAAAATGGAAACCATGTGGGAATGAAGACCGTTGATGTGGATAAAAGACCAAATATATATTTATATATATTTGTTGAAGATAACATGGAATGAAAAATATATTTGAATTAAATATGATAAGTTGGCCTCCTAATATCATGGATAATTCAAGTATAAATAAAGATCAATTCGTTGGTTTGACAATGAATTTGGTGTGGATATTTCGATATTTCGAACAAGGGTGAGAGCTCTGATTTCGGGTCTGAGGAGATGAGGACAGTATGGTGGTGAGTAGCAGGAGTAGTATAGAAGAACTAAAATATTTTTATCTCTGATTTTCTGGGTTAAAATTGGTAGCATCATGATGAAGACCAGCTGATTGATGAGAACATGTACAACAAAATGAGACAGTTTTGATGAAGATCTAGGGTAGCAGAAATGGCAGTTTAAGGACATGTTTTTGTGGGAAGTCAGATGATATGCATGGATAGAATGGCTTGGGCAGAATCATTGTGATAATTTGATATGTATTATTACTTGGACAGAACAAGGATATGTTGAATGATGTATGGACAGAATGATGATGAACAACTGATAACAGGACACATGACAGAATGTTGATGTGATTGTGGATATATGAAAATTGATGTATGAAATGTAATGTGACAAATATGTATTTGTAAATACAAGCATGGTCTTGTATATATTTTCTTAGTAGTATCTAAGAAAATACCAAGCAGAGTCTTGGAATAGAAGTTGGTGCTTCTGATTCAATTGGAGCTGATTGACCCCCCAGTTGTAGCCGATTGAAGAAATACAAAAGATTACAAAACTATATATTGTGTCTCTTGCAATGTGTTGATGTGTTTTACTTTATGAATGATATGTGCTTAGTTGATTACTGAAATATAGTTCATTGATGAATATGATATTGAAGTCAATGTGAAATGATGATATAAGATTAGTAGAATAAGTTGAAATTGTCAAAAAGTTTAAGTTCACTGATTCATCCCCCCTCTCAGTGAGCCATTGTGTCTAACATAAAATATGAACTACCTATAATTTACACCCCTTCCTCGCACTCTTTTTCAGTTGTATGGCAGAAATTTTTCATGCTACACATTTTCTCAGAATACCAACAATGGTGTTATGATTTCCCTCGTCATCTACGCGGGTGAAATTTTTATCTTTATAGTTTATTGTCACCTTATGTTTTTCCAACCTTACCATACCGATCAAAACATCATAAGATCCCAAAGGAATTATATTTAAACTTATTTGTGTCTCCAATAAGTTCATTTTTAGGCTGCAACTTTCCACTAGTTCTATCTCCTTATGTTTTGTTCATGTGGCTAATTGTACTAGCCAATATTTCTTATGTTTAACTTTGGTTAGATTGCATTTTTCAGTTGTACTAGGAGACACATAACTTAAACTAGATCCCGGGTCAATTAGTACAAAAACAAGATATCTTTGAACTTTACCTTTCACTTCAACCATGGTTGGCTTATAATCAGCTTGTCGATTATCGGGTGTGGCACTAATCTGTGGCAGTATGACTGTGTCATCAATCGTTGTACATTCCTGAACATTGTAAATTTCTCTAGTGTTCCCTTCCTTACGAGGACAATATATGAAATAATGTGGCTTGTTACAAACCCAACACTTGATTCCTCCTTGGATATCCTCATCCACTTTCTTTATTGTCTGGTCTGCCGGTTTTGTTCCTCCTTGCCCCGGTACAATTCCTTGATAATTAGGCTTATAGTTTTTTTGTGATACAAATATTATCTGATTGTTCATCCCTTTAAAGTTACTTCCTTTTCACCCTCGTGTTTGATTTCCAATAAAAGGTGTTATATTTCCTTTTTGTCTTTGATGACCCATTATGTTTCTCCATATTTTTGGTTGCTCTGACTGTTGTTTTATTTGATTATAACAATATTCAGCTTTCCTTATGGGTTCTTCTAAATTTTTCGATTCCATAAGTTCAATTTTATCTTTACATTCAAGAGGTAAACAAATTAAGAACCTATGAATTCTCACCTTTTCACTTATGATAAAGTTACATAGCGCAACATTTCCATAAACCTTGTGACAAACCCTTCCATACACATTTTCCCTAGTTTCAATTCAAAACATTCCTTTGCTTTATGATCATAGAATTGTTCTAACATGTATTTCCTTTTGAAATTCTTTTTAAACTATTTCCATTCAACCTTATTGTCTTAATTCTCTTAAATACCTTCAAATCCTTCCACCATATGGTTGCCTTACCATTCAAATTATAACATGTAATTTACCCCTTCAAATTACCGGAATAGTTATACAGTTGGAAGTAGTTTTTCAATGACAACAACCATGTTTCTGCTTCATGTCCCGATTTTAGTTCACCATTAAAAGTAGGGGGTTTAATCTTCTTAAATTCCCCTTGAATTTCGTCGGTGGTTTTCTACCTCTTTGAGGGTGGAGTCTTTACTCTCTCTGAATTTTTTGTACTTCAGCCTTACTTTTGTCCACTTATTCCATATCCTCTGCTTTATCATATCTTTCCTGGTTCATAAATTTTCCTGCATTAGTATGACTAGAAACTTTTCCCGACGGTTTGTTTCTTCTTCGTTAAAACAAATCATGCAATAGCATGGCATTTAACTTTTGCTGCTATTCTTGCATTTTTATCAATCTTTCATTTTCTTCCTTGTAATTTAGGAGTTTATCATTTAACCTTCTGACTGTTTCCATCATCTTTGAGTTCCTTTCATTCAATTCTATCCAAAATTCTCTTCCTTCTCTCCCTACCTCCATTTTTCCCTGTTGATATGAAACTCCTACCATAAAATTTTGTTTTACCTGTTATGATTATGTGGAACTCTAACTGGTTTATTTCGTTCATCCTCCTCACTCAATGCCTTCCACATCCTCTCGAGTTCTTCTCGAGTCCTTGTTGTATTAAGTACTAAGGAGTATGACTGATCGTTGATTATCAAAATTATTTGGCAAGTGTTGTTGTTCATGATCTGGTAAATCCATCTCATACATAAACCATTCTTGGGCGAACAATCTATAAACAATTTTTTTTATATCAATTGTATTTACAAACTTAGGTCCAAGTGTTTTAGCCTAGCTCTCATACCATATTGTCATGTTCCCAAATAACAACAACAAAAAATTGTTTGTTGTTTTTCCTTCGTTTTATTTAGATATTCATAAAAGTATCTATTATGGACTAAAAGTAATAATTATTTAAACTAAACTACGCTTTACCTTCAAGTTCGAAGTTATGTGCTTGCATAAGGGCTTAAGGGTTTATTAAGCATGAGAGCTTACTTCTAAGTTTACCATTGTGCAAGTACAAGAAAGATTCAACTATTTCTAAGTCTAAGCTCTTGATCTGATAACTAAGGGTTAAGTGAAGGATAATTTACTGATCATTTCGAGCTAGTGATTGGGACCGAGATGGACTTTATGAAATTTAATTGTGTGAACCTCCTAAGTGTTAACTGTACCCACCATAATGAATTTCCAGAATTGGATATTGTTGGATATACTTACACGTTGGTTGTACTCTGTGTACAATAATTACTCGACATATAAACTTGTTTAACACTTAATATTTGGTATTTTTCGAGAATGTCCAGTTTAATTGTTTCCTTTCTCGGTCTCGAGAGTAGAGCTCTTGAAGCTCTTTTATGTTTATTTTGAGCATTTGATTTTTAGGGGTTTGAATGGCCCTTCGACCCTCGACACTTTATTAAACAAGGAGAACTCGCTAATCCATACCCCTGAAAGGGCTATACTCTATTATGTTAAATAATTTTTAAGAAAAACTCAATATGTTGACTATACCCAATGCTGCAGATTGTTAGTTGTGTAGCCTGATCTTCCTTATTCAGAGGTTATATTTCAGTCGTGTCTGGATACCATCCCATGGAGGTTGGGATTGGGGTAGCTTTCCCCCCAAAAATAGTCATCATGGGGGTTCCAGGGGGGTCAGCTTCTAGTTTGGGAGCCCCCCTGGAGGGGGTTCTGGGGCAGCACCCTCGTAGCGAAAATTTTAAAAAAATGCCTTGTAAAATGTTGTAATTTTGTAGTCATGACTTGGTCAATAATGGATTATTTATGGGCCCATGATATTGGGTGTTCCATAGTATTTTCCCATGGTAATCTCTCTTTAAAATGAAGGCATTGTAATACGGTTGTGCATCGTAGCATTGTAAATATCTCTAATTGTGTGAGAGAGTGAAGAGGAAGTTGCAACGGATGTGCTGCAGGTTGTATCCCTTCGTTTGTTGGATGGTATAATAATAAGGAATAGCAATTTATGTGTGGACATAGCCCATCTTGGGTGAACCACATTATATTGCTTTCTCTCTTGTATTGTGTTTATGTGATTTATATTTGCATCTTGTTTATTGTTATTGCTCTACGATCATGTTTTTCTAACAATAGGTAACCCTAAATTACCTTTATCCATGTTTTTACTTTGTAATTACACACACACACACACATATATGTTGTCAATTTTGATACTTCTATGAATTGCCTAAGTCTATCTCATTTGTATTTATAGGTGTGAGGCATGAAAGCATTTCTAGGTGTCGCGGTTTTAAAGGTGGATACTTCTCGTTCTCGGTGGTAAGCCCATAATCCTTTATGGTCACGTACCTCGAGCTGGAAGGATGGAGTGTATTTAGTTTTGAAAGGAACCAATATATGTAAGGGTTAGGCTCACTTAAGGTTTGACCCTCATTCAAACCCTCATTTTTTTTTTTAAAATTGATGTCAGTATTTTGACACTAATTTGTCAACCTGGGGCTCATAATCTTTGAGGTGTCAGCATTGTATGTTCAGGATTGAAGACTAGCCTAATCTAACATATCCCAGTCTAATGCTGACAAACACACTTTAATTGCGAAAATGAACTATGAACTACTAAATAAATTTTATATTCCTATTTCAACTATACAAAATATGTTAATCTACAAATTAATTTCAAACTACAAAATAATTACTAATTTAAAAAACTATTTACAAATTACATATTCGAACTAATTTCAAATAACAAATTACAAACTAAGTGTGAATTATAAGCTAATTTCCAATCACATACTAAATCAAAATAACAAACTCTAAAATTTTATAAATAACAAACTAATTTAAATGCAATTACAAACTAATTTATAAATCCAATCACAAACTAGTTTAAAAGTGCCTACTTTATCAAATAAAAAACATACTATGAAAGCATAAACATCTAACCTAAACTACCATACTATCTAATTTAAACGTTCATTCTTCAAACTATGAAAATTCATAAAAATCCAAGTTTTCAAACTAAGAAATCATAAATGAATTAAGAAATTTTAAATCAGAAAACTTTTTAAACAACATTAAACTACTTTTTAAAGTAGACTTAAAAAACAATCTAAAAGAAATCTCTAATAAAATATCCCCAGCTCAAAACTCCATGTATGTATTTGATATCACATCATGCCAAGTTAAGTCAACGTATGTGTTATATGTGCATAAACATTTTCACCATAATGTGTACATGATTATATAAAGCTTCATACAAATACATTCGAATTGCTTAATTAATGCATACACACAGGATGCCCGCAGGGGTGTAGCTCAACCGACGATTCACTTGATATGAAGAACATGTTGTAAATGGAGGTCACGAGTTCAAATCTGTCATGTCCCAAATTTTGTATTGGGTCACAATGTCCTAAGCCCATTGGCCATATTCATGAGAGTTTGTCAAATTTATGTTAAGGGTCAAATAATTGCCAAGGAGGAAAATTACTAGTTTCCTAGGTTGGGGGTGGAAGCTTTGGGATTTGAAATAAGGAGGATGATAAATGATGTTTGCACATTATAATGGAATAAATATTTAAGAAAGGAGATAAATAAATAAATACAAAGGAAAATCAAAGTGGCAATCGATCATGAAGACACGTGAAGGATGTAGGACCCACATAAGTTAGGTTTGCCATGCCACATGGCATCCTACTCTTGTCATTTAGAATCCATAAGAAGCCCAATGTTCTTTGGATGAGTTAGAATGTCAATATACTTGGCATGAGTCTTGTAAGTTCGAATTGGAGTGGAAGAATAATTCCCATGGAAGAGGAAGAGGCAATTTGGAGCTAGTGAGACACTTGGGCTAGATTCCCTAACTCTATGACAAAAATGATGAAGATGCTATGACACCTATGACACAAATCAGATCTGAGGGCTAACATATGACATTTTGACATGTCAGGGCTAAAAATAGCCCCCAAGAGGGCGCTCAAGTGAGTTAAGGCAACCAAAGAGACACCAATTCGAATTTGGGGAAGTAGAGGGCAAGAATTGGAAGGACAAGTGGCATACTTGGGAATCTCTTCCCAACTTGAGTTGGCATGAATATATTGGAATGAATTTGACCCATGGAGGACATTAGAAGTTTATAAAAGTAATGAAAAAAGAAGAATAGTATCTTTTGATCATTTTTGGAATTTGCAAATGCATTTGTGAAGAGGGAGAGATAGTGGATGACTAGTTTCTTTCCTTAGCCAATTTCGAGGGTGAAAGATTCCCATCCAAGTTGGTAATTGGAAAGGCCATTCAAAACTTTAATTTGGATATTTAATGGATTCATTTGTTGCAGATGTAAGCTATAGGGAAGATCACGGTTTCTTCTAATGCAGCTCATTCCTTCAACCATTTCCAGTTTTCATTGCATATTCTTGATCCTTGAGGGAGGGCGTTTTTGGTGAGATATTTTACTCTTTGGGGGAGATTATAATGCCCCATTTCTTTTATAATATGAATTAAATACTTTTTTCTTCATCTCCATAAATTTTCAGGTCGAAATTCCAAGTGGAAATGTATAAATCTGATTTTTAATGAAGAAATGGTGCCATTTTCCCCATAGCGCTCTTGTGGTTTCATATAGTTAGTAATATGAATTAAATACTCTGTTATTCATCTTCAGAAATTTTCATCTCTAAATTCCAAGTGGAAATGTATAAATATGATTTTTAATGAAGAAATGGTGCCATTTTCCCCATAGCTCTTGCATAGCGCTCTTGTGGTTGCATATAGTTAGTGAAGGAATTCCATTTCGACTACATGTACATGTCAGATTCTATATATATATGTAATAACCATATCAGAATATCCACAAGTCGATATTCCAATAAAAACTATGTTAAATTACTCATTAATTGACAAACAGTGCCATTTCCCCACTACCTTGTGGTCAACTAATGTAATGTTGATGGATTCGAATGGATAAGTAAACTACTGATGGTTTATTGATGAATTGAATGTTATTGATGTATTATATGAGTTTTATGTTCAGTACATAATCATTTGGAGTCATTTTGTTGAGTTTAATAGCATTTGGAGAAGATTGCCTATCATTTCCCCCAAGGCTGAAATTAGTCTTTCTGCATCTGATTTAAGGGAGTTATAGCAGACTAAAATTTGAATGGTGATGCATATGAGTCCATTTTGATGTAATTTATATTTCCCCTTCTTCCATTCATAAATTCTAGTTTTATTGAGTGCATTTGGAAAGTCATTTTCATCATCTACCCGTAGGGGATTTGAACCACAATTTACTAGTAAAACTCCATACAATGACCAAATTGCCAAAGGGGTTTGCAGAAGTCTTTTGATGGGTCTAAATAATACTTGAACATCATAATAAATTCCTAATATCATTCATACATCTTCTCAGAAGATTTGGGATCATTTGGAGCAAATTGGAGACCTAGAGCTCAAAACTAGTCAAAGGTTGAACTAGGGAAAAAGTTGAAAATTTCACCATTTTAAATCATTTCAAAAATTGAACATTACAGTGGTATCATAACATGATATTGGAACCTGATGTGGTTTGATGTTTATGAGGTCAAGAAGTCAGGGATTACCCTTATATATTGAAACCAAAAGTGCTTTTGTTGAAGAGGAAGAACTAGGAGAAGAAGAGTATATTGTTGAAACCATGCCTAAGAATGAAAGGGAAACCTCAAAACATGAGGAGGAATTTATTACAATCATAAAACCATTTTTTGATCAATACCTCATTGTCTCAAACAATCTCAAGATGAAGGAAGGTAATAAGAATCCATTTCAAAATAGAGAATTGAATTATGCAATAAGTAAAATGCCACTTCCCACCTTTGATGGCTCATCTCAAAGTTATGCACATACTTGGGTGCAAAATGCATCAGCGTGCTTGAAGGATCAAAAGGAAGAGACATCACAAGAGCATGAAGAAGATTCTATTGAAATTATTGAAGATCCTTTCAAGACACATTCTACCTTGGGCATGAATCAAGGAGCATCTATTGATGGATGTTTGAATTATAAAGGAGTACCTACTGATGGGTGCTCACACCTCCATGTTGGTGACATAGAGGTCACTTTTGACAGTATTGTTGCAAGACAAAATTCCCCTAAGCATGAAAATGAAGACCTTTTATCAATTGAAGAAGAAACAAGATCAACTTCCCCATCACCACTTGAGCTTCATGAAATTGGTCCAAGTAAGAAGGAAGAAGATGAGGAGGTTCATATGAAAGAACCTCATTTTCTTGAAGGGTCCTTAAAGATTAATGAAAAGAAGATCCAAGAGTCCCTCAGTGTTATAGGTCAAACTTGCCCGCCAACACTCAGCATTCTCCATGACACTCAAGCCTTGGTGTCAAATTCTTGTTGGAGAGCTACTTCATTGGAGGAAACATCCTTCCTTGAAGACTTGGAGAAGATTCAAAGAGAAATGTTCCACATCAAAGGTAATTCCATGTCTTTGCTTTTTGATAGAAACCATTTGTTTGAGCTTGATGAATTTTTACATGATGCATACTTGAATAATAATGAGGATAATCATAAGCTCACAATTCAAAATGAGAAGATACTTGTTTTTCCTCCTATGTTTCAAATTGTCAAATGATAGATTGTTTGGAGGATTCTCATGACATGGTGGATCATGAGAAATGTGAAAATTTGAATGTGCTTGATGTGTTTGAAGATAAACTTGAAGAGATCCAAACACTTGATGTGGTGGAATAGGAACTTGAATTGTCTTTTGATGAATGTTATGCTATTTTTAAAGAAGAGCATGATTCCTCTACATTGGAACCAATCTATGCCAAAGGTTTCACACTCTTGAAGGAGCTGCATGATACTACCCATATGGATCCTTCCCATAGTGAAAGTTCTGCACTTTTTGATCATTTGGGTGAGTTAGTTCATTCTCCTACATCCTACAATTCCCTGTTTTGCAGCATTAGTCTCAATGAAGTATGGGTGAAGGGGTTCTTTTTTATGGTGCCACATGAGGAGTATGGAACTCCTAGATTTACTTTTTATGATGACATGGTTGGGGCACATTCTTATTCACTTCTGCAGCAACATCCTTTGTTACTTTATGATGATACGCATCTACATGGATGCACCTATGATATGCATTTGAGTCACTTGAAGACTCATGATTTTTCTTGCTCAACACTAGGTTCATTTGATGTTGGAGGAACTTCATCCAACACTTGCGTGAATAGATTTATGATTGAAGAATATTTTTGTTGGTAGTCACATACCTTGTTATATCTTTATGATTCTCACATTCATGGATGTATGAGTGAGACTTCTTTGAGACATTTGAAGTCTCCTTGTTTTTTCTACTCATTATTTGGTTCAAATTTTAGTGGAGATTCTTCATTCACTTCTTGGATGAAAGAATACATGGATGAATATTTTGATGCATATCATAACCTTTTGGAGCAGCATTATAGGACATGGGATCCTCGCCTATGTATTTGGAGTAGATTTGATTGGTTACTTGTTGATTGTATGCACTTAGAAATTGGTGGTCTACTTGCTCAGAGGTATAAGCACTTTCATGAATCTTTGATGAAGTATATTCTTGATGTACATTTTCATTATGTTGTTATGTACTTTGATGATATATATTTTGTACTCATAATGTTTGGAAGAATGCATACAAGAAAATGGGGTCCAGGAATCCTCTTATCTGATGGTATGGGTTGGAGAGCACTCTTAATTGTTGGGGTGCAATACAAGCAATTGGACCCTGGAATAATTTGTGTTTCATTGGTTTCAATTTTTTGGGGAAACAAGTAGTATGGGAGATGGATTCTCCACTTAATAAAGTGATTTTAATCATAGTAGTGCAGAAACAAGCATGGTGGTTCCTATCTAAAATCTTCATGGAATCTCAAAGACTCAAGGTTGGGCAATTCAGTGGCAACTTCAAAGAATTATACAGAAAGAAGGTTCTTCCTCAACACCCATGTTTGAAATTGCTTGAGGACAAGAAATATTGGGAAGGGAGGATTTTTCATGTCCCAAATTTTGCATTGGGTCACAATGTCCTAAGCCCGCTGGCCATATTCATGAGAGTTTGTCAAATTTATGTTAAGGGTCAAATAATTGCCAAGGAGAAAAATTACTAGTTTCCTAGGTTGGGGGTGGAAGCTTTGGGATTTGAAATAAGGAGGATGATAAATGATGTTTTCACATTAGAATGGCATAAATATTTAATAAATGAGCTAAATAAATAAATACAAGGGAAAATCAAAGTGACAATTGATCATGAAGACACATGGAGGATGTGGGATCCACAAAAGCTAGATTTGCCATGCCACATGGCATCCTACTCTTGTCATTTCGACTCCATAAGAAGCCCAATGTTCTTGGGATGATTTAGAAGGTAAATATACTTGGCATGAGTCATGTAAGGTCGAATTGGAGTGGAAGAATAACTCCCATGGAAGAGGAAGAGGCAATTTGAAGCTAGTGAGACACTTGGGCTGGATTCCCTAGCTCTATGACAACAATGATGAAGATGCTATGACACCTATGACAAAAATAAGACCTGAGGGATGACATATGACATTTATGACATGTCAGGGATAAAAATAGCCTCCAAGAGGGTTCTCAAGTGAGTTAGGGAAGCCAAAGAGAAATCAATTCAAATTTGGGGAAGGAGAGGGATAGAATTGGAAGGACAAGTGGCATACTTGGGAATCTCTTCCCAAATTGAGTTGACATGAATCTCTTGGAATGAATTTGACCTATGGAGGACATTAGACGTTTATAAAAGTCATGAAAAATAAGAATAGCAAATTTTGATCATTTTTGGAATTTGCAAATGCATTTGTGAAGAGGGAGAGCTAGTGGGTGACTAGTTTCTTACCTTAGCCAATTTTGAGGGTGAAAGATTCCCATCCAAGTTGGTAATTGGAAAGGTCATTCAGACCTTTTATTTGGAGCTTTAATGGAGTCATTTTTTGCAGGTGTAAGATACAGGGCATATCATGGTTTCTTCTAGTGCAGCTAATTCCTTCAACCATTTCCAGTTTTCATTGCATATTCTTGATCCTTGAGGGAGGGAATTTTTGGTGAGCTATTGTACTCTTTGGGGGAGCTTATAATGCCCCATTTATTTTATAATATGAAGTAAATACTCTGTTCTTCATCTCTAGAAAGTTTTAGGTCGAAATTCCAAGTGGAAATGTAAAAATCTAATTTTTAATGAAGAAATGGTGTCATTTTCCCCATAGCTATTGCATAGCGTTCTTTGTTGGAATATTCACACCATCATTTTTGTATTTTGCATTCCTGCATGCTGCATGCATTTGCATGCCACTGCATGCATCCAGTCATCATCATGGTGGTCTCCCCAGCACCTAGAGCTTGCTTCTAGCTCTCTAGAGCTTGTCTTTAGCCCCCATTTGGCCTCCTACCTACCTAATGCGCCCTTCTTGACTATTCGGCATGACAAGTGAGCCTTTATCACCTACCACACTCAGTTAGTGCACCTTTACTCACCTACCTTCAGTTATCACTCAGTTAGGGTGCCTTATCTCACCTACCGGGAGTTATAATTCAGTTAGTGTATTGATTGAGTAGTTCTTCCACTGACTGCTTGTAGCTTCTAGTTAGCTAGATATGGAGTTCCACTTGACTATTTGACAGCCTCATGCGCCCCCCTTGGAGTCTCCATTCCCTGATTTATGCATAAATGGTTCTTTTAGACTCAGTTAGACACACTTGACTGACTATTACCATTTATGGTTGATGCTACTGACTGGATGATGTCTCCATTGTTATCCAAGCTAGACAACCTCATGCACCCCCCTTGGAGTCTCCATTCCCTTATTTGTGCTTAGATGGTTCTGTTAGACTCAGTTTGACACACTTGAATGAATATTATCATTATAAATGATACTTCTGACTGGATGATGTCTCCATAGTTATCCATGCTAGACTCTGAGCTCATATTCGAATGCCCTACTTGGCTAATTCGAATCCTATATCATGCTCCCTTGCAGTTCATTGTAACACATTCTTTACATTCATAATTCCATTGTATGGTATTGACACTGTCTATTATTCTATGTTTGTGAGTTATTATTGAGTGCATTCTTCTCTTCTTCTTTGCAACATACTTGAGATTTTGATTGTGAGTTGTTATAGTTGCTAGATCTCTTGCAGATTATCACAATCTTGTGGTTGCATATAGTTAGTGAAGGAATGCAATTTGGACTTCATGTACATGTCAAATTCTATATATATCTGTAATAACCATATTATAAGATCCACAAGTCGAGATTCCAAGAAAAACTATGTTAAATTGCTCATTAATGGACAAACAGTGCCATTTCCCCACTACCTTGTGGTGAACCAATGTAATGTTGATGGATTCGAATGGATAAGTAAACTATTGATGGTTTATTGATGAATTAAATGTTATTGATGTATTATATGAGTTTTATGTTCAGTACATAAGCATTTGGAGTCATTTTGTTGAGTTTCATAGCATTTGGAGAAGATTGCCTGTCATTTCCCACAAGGCTGAAACTAGTATTTTTGCATCTAATTAAAGGGAGTTGTAGCAGACCTTAAAATTTGAATGGTGATGCATATGATTCCATGTTGATGTAATTTATATGTCCCCTTCTTCCATTCAGAAATTCGATTTGGATTGAGTGCATTTGGAAAGTCATTTTCATCATCTACCCCTAGAGGATTTGAACCACAATTTACTAGTAAAACTCCATACAATGACCAGATTAAAAAAGGGGGTTGCAGAAGTATTTTGATGGGTATAAATAATCCTTGAACATCATAATCAAGTCCTAATATCATTCATCCACCTTCTCATAATATTTGGGAGTATTTGGAGCAAATTGGAGACGTAGAGCTCAAAACTAGTCAAAGGTCGAGCTAGGGAAAAAAGTTGAAAATTTCACCATTTTAAATAATTTCAAAAATGAGACATTACAAAATCACCCTATATTACCCATGCCCCATGCTTTCAGGTTGTGTGGGTGCATCTAGGGGTATAGTGGTATCAGGATTGGATCCTTGGATGTTGTGTCATGCAAGTACCATCCCTGTCCCCAATTGTCGATTCCCTTAGTACAAAACAAAAGTGCATACACCTAGGGCATCGAATGAATAAAATGGAGAATCAAATGAAATAACACATACAGATGGAGCATCAAATGAATCTCAAAGGAGTCGCAGTGAGGACTAAATTCAATCCACATAAACAGATCACATTTGAAATAAATTTATGTTATAGAACCAAGGGAGGATTTGAATGGAACGAAACCTACACTTGATTTAAACTCATATTTAGGTGCAAAACCTCAATTTCCAACAGAGAATAGCAATCTAATTCTAAAACAAAACAATTTAAAGAGTAATGAAATTATATCTACGATAAGCATATTTCCAGAAACCAATTCCTCATTGGGAAGAAACTGAGTTACAAAATGTTTGATCTTTGAGCTCAAAACTCCAATTTCCAACCTAGAGCATCTACCAGGTACTAGTTTTATATGATGTTTACAGAGACAAAGAATCCAGATATTCGGTTTCAAATAATTAGTACAATTTTCTAAAAATAAAAGTTGTTCAACAGTTTGGATAGATTCCTAGAATTGTTGAGTTTGTTGTTGATATGATTCCCAAAATAATTTGGAGTTGTTGATTTGGTTGTTGGTTGGATTCCATAATTCTATAACCATTCCATTGGTGTGTAGGATTTGTTATATGTGTGTAACCTGCAAAAATCCAAACAAATCGTTACATTGCATATAATTAACACCCAAAACAAATTATTAATTAAGCGGAATGGTAATAAGTTCATTTGTTATGCCATAGTCAACGAAATATTTAATTAGTTTTTGAAGTGGCATAACAAATTAAAATGGGTGAGTGGATTTCCATGTTGGCAAATAAACAATTAAATAATTAATTAATTTCCATGGTTTCATATCCATATCATATTCTGTTTGTTTAATTAGTTTTGTGTTTTTTATTTATATGGCATTGAAACGTATGAGTGGCTTTTAAACACTTATAAAAATAATTTCATTTATAAATTATTTTAAATTTAAACAAATTCTTTTTTTTTAAAAGGATTAATATGTGTAAAATAATAATAATCATTTCAATGTTTAATATTTTTTAAAATTTAAAACAATGTTTAAAGTGCATCATCAACCCAAGGTTTTAATTTTCTCATGTAGATATTACAGAACCAGTAAGAGCCAGAAGACGAAGGTAAGTCAACTCGTCGTAATGTTATAAAAAGTAAACTAGAGAACCGACAAGAAGCATGCTCCAATACATCATCGAAAATCAATCCTAGTGCAGAACTCAGTACCAGGATAGATGCGGAACTAGGTATTGGAATAAGTGTCGGAATGCCACAAGAAAATTCCCGCAACAAGAGTATAGACAAGCCCACAATCACCATGAATAATACATCGCAAATTAATAAATTAAATATCTTTTAACTTTATTGTTTTCGATTGATAGATTAAAGTGAAAGACATTATTTTGAATGGTAAATGTATCAAATCATGGTGAATTGTGCTACTGGGATAGTATAGTATAATCGAGAAAGGAGCAATTTTGGAGGCTCGTCATCCCCCCAGACCGAAGACATGGCACGTCCTCGGGCCATTAATAAATTGAAACTGGCTTGCATTTATGTCAACACTCTATATCATTAAAAACAATCGGTAGAAAATTTTCGGAGAAGGAAGCCAACATTATTATTCTAAGGAAAACTAGAACATTTTAGAATTAGAAGTAATAATGCTACGTTAAGAGAATGATCAAAACACTTATAAATTTGAAGATTGGAAATATCCCATACATGCAATTTCATCAATTAGTAATAGTGCTCATGAAGACCATATAAGTTATGATAGGGGATTTTTCTTGTGTCCCTAGATTGAAAACATGAGGGTATAGATAGTTTGTAAATCCCATGGGAAACTAGTCATCCCTGCTTCACTTCTCAAAGGCTTATTGTCATTCAAGTAATATGGATAAAGCTCACATTTGAATTTATTAAACTTATACAATTATGGGTCCAACTTCTAGGATAGTAATATCCTAGATATAGTATGAATTAGATGACAGGATCTTAAGATCATCTTATGGACATTCTCAAATGGAATTTAAATGAATAATTGGCTTAACCCTGTATATATGCACTTATGAAAATCCTCATAGCATATCTAAGAGCTGATGTATACCTCACAAGAAAGATTAAGATTAAGCAAGAAAATAGAAGAAGAGTGGTCAATGCAGTGTAAAGAAGAAATAGAATTATGATACAATAGAACTCGGATAGAAGCAGAATAACATCACACACTAATTCATTAATCACAATATGGACAAATAAATAATACAATGGTGAGGATTCGAATGCCAAGGTGTCAATTCGAATTATCTTGCATGGGAATGGCTAAACTGTACTAGGATTCATCATCATCATCAGTAGAATGTCAACGGTATACCACTAGGAGTCTTGATCATCATCGGTGAAGTCACCAATGCATAAGTAACTGTCAACCAGGTGTCAAACTGAGTCTAACTAAGTGTAGTAGGTGTAACTGGAACATGGAGGCACTAACTGAACGAAGGAGGCTCAGTGGAGGGCACATGAGGAGCTAACAAGAGTCAGAATAGGCAATCTAGTCTCACTGGAGGTCCATTGGAGTGATACAGTTAGTTGAGGAGTCAATCTAGCCTTAAATCAAGGAAATATCTAAAGATAACTCAACTAACTTAAGTGAAACGGAGTGGTAGGTGAGAGAGGGTGCCTTTCACAAGTGGTAGGTGAAAGAAGGGCGCACTAATCACTAGGAGGGATAAAACTGATTAGAAAGAAGCTCTCGGGGATAGCTAACTGAGGGCTAGGTGCTGGGACTGATGACTGGGATGCATGCAATTGCATGACTACATGCAAAATGCATGCATGACTAAAGATGCAAAAATGGAAAATGTTGTTAGGACTGGAATGGAGTATAGGAATATCCTAACACCCCCCCCTTAATCCATCCTGGGCCTTGGTAACTGAGACCAAATGTCACCCAATACAATGAATAATAACAACAGTCAATAAACTGAGGAAATGGGGAAAACCTCATGGGAAAAATACCCCCCCTCAAAATAGACTGTAAGGCACACCAAAAATAAATGCTCCAAACTCAAGCAGGTGTAATGCTTAGCCATATGTCTGGAGGTATCTTCTTCTTGGGAAGAAGTGGATCATGCTCAAAAAGCATGTGCTTGTACTTGTTCTTCAGATCAAATGTGATGAGAACAAATCCAAAAGTATGAGGATGATCTTGGAACCTACGATTCGAATTAGTTGAGGTAGGATCAAATCCATGAATGTGTAGATAGTCTTGTGTTTTCTCCTTTGAACCATCATAGGTGAGATTATGCCCAAAAGAACCATCGAATTTCAGTGATTGCTTGGAATCCAAATCAGATCCAAGACTTGAAAAATGGTTTCTTAACATCTCCTTTGAACCATTAGAGGTGATATTTAAACCATAAAATGCATGAGAAGTTATCCCAAGCTAATGGAAATGGCCCGCATCTTCAATAAACTTCTAAGAGCATGTACAAATTATCATATAGTAGTACATAAGAGGTGAGTCATCAAGGAGAGCGAACACATTACCTCCAATTGCTGATTTGACCTCTGAAACATTCAATATATCATGATGCAAACCAATGGACTCTTGTGCAAGAGAGGATTTAGGAACCTATGCAGTTTCTAGAGTGTGAGATAGCACAGAATTCGAAATAGAAGAAATTTGGAGCATGAGTGTAGAATCTGCAATTTTTTCTTCTTTGTGGACAACTTCAATATGAGATATGTTTGATACTGATTCATGATCAGAGAGACCATCAAGGAGGGCGAATGCAACAGTGGGCTTGCTCTCGAAATGGTTTGGACAATCCCTTCATTCTATTTTCCAAATCTTTCATCTATATGGGCCCATAGCTCTTTTGGAGATTCAACATAAAGGAAGTGGGATACCATGCATCGAGACATAGCATACAGCATGGTTGCATAGGATTTGTCACCTTCATTTAACCAATCATTCTCTTCTTCAGAGGATTCAAACTCTCTTTCAAAACAATAATCAAAGAGACCTGTTAGTTTTTCAGAATTTACTTCAATATGATCTAGGATCTTAATTGAGAGAACAACATGTACAGCATATCTACAACATATCAATCATGAACACAATAATGCAAGCACACAAGAGACACGAAGTTTACTTGGGAAAAACCATAAAGGTGAAAAACCTCAATAACTTCCTCAGAGATAGATAGAGCAATGATACAACACAAGCATAAGAGATAGACATCTCCTAGCAGCAACTTCTCCTCCTCCACAAGTGCGCCACTCTCCCGAGAGTGTGAAAGAGAATAGAATGATCAAATAGAGTGCCTCCCGCACTCTATTTATACTTGACTTGACTTGCCTAATAACCTTTACTAGGTTGGCCTTAACTTAACCACATAACATAATGCTGACTGGGCCGACACCCAATAGGGTGGTCTAATAACCCTTTGACCCACATGGCCGACCCCTAATAGGGTGGTCTAATAACCCTTCGACCCACATGACTTATACAGGGCCGACCCCAACAAGGTGGTCTAATAACCCATCAAGTATAAGTTACGACACTTACAATATAAATGACGACACTTCCATATAGATGAATAATAAAATCTCTATAGGAATACAAACACTTCCGTATAGAGGAATAATACCATCTCTATAAGAGTACAATATACATATATGAAATACATTCCAAAGTTACATATACATCAACACTCCCTCTTAACTAGGAAGGTATTTCTCGACACAGGTCTTCTAGCACAAGTCTTCTTCTCTAGATCATCGTTACTGGATAATCGTCATCCAGTCATCGTCATCGTCACTGCTTCTGATATCTCAATCAATATCTGAATCTACTCGTCATAGGAAGTTCTACAGAGCCAGTCCTTTTTCATACTAGATGTAGGCCCACCACCTCCAGGTCTTCATCATCACTGACCATACTGTAAAATCCTCAGGACTTATTACGTGTGTCACAAAACCTCGCAAGAGCATTCCAAATCTTTTACAAGCACACAACCCAACCTATCGAATCTCCCGGGATCTTTTACATGCCACTACACAACCTGTCGACGACCACAGAGTATCAACCTCATACTCACCATACATCAACCTGATGTACATCACAACATGATCATCCTGATCATCATCATCTCTGCGAGCAAGCCAACAAGTAGGTACACCTTAGGACTAATTACACTGCGTCTGCAAAACCTACAAGATCTCTCAGGACTGATTACACTGCCACTGCAAAACCTGCAAGAGCATCTCAGGACTGATCATATGCCTCTGCAAAACCTGTGTACCAAACTGTCACATCAATGTCTTCAGATCACCACATAGTCCACGGAGCACAACCCAGATGCACGCACACAGCACTTACACTCGCCATGGGAGGACTAACCTACCACCATGTGAAAGGCTCATAGCACTTACATCAATGACCATGGGAGGACCAACCTACCACCATGTCGAAACGGCCCCAGCACTTAAATCAACGATCATGGGAGGACTAACTTGCCACCATGTTAGAACGACCTCAGCACTTACATCAACGACCATGGGAGGTCTAACCTACCACCATGTCGGAATAGCCCCAGCACTTACATCAACAACCATGGGAGGACTAACTTGCCACCATGTCGAAACGGCCCCAGCACTTACATCAACGACCATTGGAGGACTAACCTGCCACCATGTCGGAATGGCTCGTGTGCATCTGTGTCTCTGGACTCATCACTTCCCTCTAGAAGGCATCTCGATCTAAAGTACACCAAGTAAACTTAACTCTAGAAAGCGGCTTGGTCAACACATCGGCTATATGATCGTCTGTCGCAACATACAGGAGCTTCACTGTTCCTCTTTGCACCATATCCCTGATATAGTGGAACTTGATCTCAATGTGCTTCGACTTGTCATGGAACACTGGGTTCTTTGACAACTTCACACAACTCTGATTGTCGCAATATATATAAGTAGCACTCAACTAGAGATCAAACAAATCAAACAGTAGCTTCCTAAGCCATACAGGCTCACAACTAGCTGAATAAGCTGCGACATACTCTGCTTCAGCTTTACTCAATGCCACATAGAACTGCTTCTTTCCAAACCAAGAGATCACACTTGATCCCATACTGGAGCAGCACCCCGAAGTGCTCTTCCGATCAATGGATCTTCCTGCCCAATCCAAATCAACATAACCCTCCAGGTTAAACTTTTGATTCGCCTCATACTTGAGCCCATAATCCACTCTACCCTTCAGGTACCTCAGAACATGATTTGCAACTATCAGGTGAACATGTCTCAGATCTATCATATACTGGCTCAAGGTGTTCACCGCAAACCAAATGTATGGTCTCGTATTCGTCAAGTAGATCAAGGACCCAATCATCTGACGATACATCGTGACATCAACCGTATCAGATGAAGCATCACACAAAAGATTCAGGTTCGATGCCGTAGGTGTGGCCATGGCCTTGCAGTTCATAATCTCGAACCTCTTTAGGATCTCTACTACATACTTCCCTTGTCCAAGGAAGATTCCATCTGCACTCTGGCACACCTCCATGCCTAGAAAATAGTGCATCATCCACAAGTTCTTTATCTCGAACTCGGAAGCAAGCTTCCGCTACGTGTTGACAATCTCGACAATCAATCTATCTTCACCTGTAATAAACAGGTCATCCATATACAAAAGTAGTATCACTGGATTGCCTTCCTCAACCTTATAGTAAAGGTTGGAATCTGCTTTACTCTTGGTAAAGCCCAAACTGGATAGAAAGCTGTCTATCCTACCATACCAAGTTCTGCACATATATGACTTCCCATCATGTGTCTCAAAACCAAGTGGTTGCTCCACATACACTTCTTCTTCAACTACACCATTCAAGAAAGCTGTCTTGAAATCCATCTGGTGTATCTTCCTTTTCATCACTGCAGCCAGAGAAAGTACTAATCTAATGGAAGTGTATCTGGCTATAGGAGAAAAAGTCTCTATGCTACCACCTACAGCATGCTTGATCTTGTAGATCCTCTTGGAAGTCACTACAGACTCCCCTTCAGGTCTTGGGACTGCATCCCAAACATCTTCATGATCGACTGGTACTCCTCGATCATGGCATTCTTCCCAGATCCTGGGAACTTCAATATCTTCAATGTTTTCAATAGATAACTTTGTTGTTGAAAAAATGTTGTAGTCCTTCTTTTGTAGGTGATGGTATATGATCTTTCCTACACAACAAGTTAAGTTGCATGATTAGAAAACATCTCATAGTTTTCAGAACAAATTCTTACACATAAAGAAATATGTCATATAGTCATACAATTATCTTAGCCAATGCTTCAATACAACATTTATCCATATCCCGTAATTTTCTAGATGCCTTCCAATCTCTACCAGAACATTGTTAAGAGTGTGCACAACTCCCAACATGTCAACAAAGAGGTTTCATTCTAGATAAGTAGCAATGGAATGTTGTATAGTGCCATAGGCCACTTAACCATGTATATTAGTAGTATAATGTTCATCAATGCAACTATTCTAATATGCATAATACTCAACCTAATTCTAGGGACATGAGTATATACATTATTGAACAGTATTATTTAAACAATAAAATATGCAAGGAATGATAATTCAAATACTTATATTTGTTTTTTTGTTGGGTTGACTCCCTCTCAGTATTTGTTTCTTTTCTGCAATTCCATTCTGATGTGGATTGTGAGAAGTGGTCAACTCCCTCTGAATATCTGCATCCTTGCAGAAACTACTGAAGTGTGCTCCTTCTTGATCTTCGCTTCCTTGCAGGAACAATTGGAGTGTGCTCCCTCTTGGTCTTTTCTTCCTTGCAAGAACAACTGGAGTGTGCTCCCTCTTGATCTTTGCATCCTGGATTACCTTTCCTTGAACTTATATCCATCACTATGCATGTTTATTAGTATCATCATTGTGTTATCCTCGAGGTCTCGTACATAATCACACATTCATTAATATAATCTTAATATTACCAAAACACAATAATCTTAAACATGTATAGTCATGATCATTTCAAACACAGATAATAAACATTAGTATTCAAGGTTTCAGGGAAGTCTTCTTTTACTCATGCATATTCTTATTTGATCATAGGACTCTTCTAGTTAGTTAAATCATCAATCAAGATAAGAGACATAAAATGCATAAAACCTTGATTACTTACATTTCTGACTTTATGAATAAACATAACCAATCATACCAAGTATACTTATATAAGGGATCCTAACACAAGATAGGATTCTAACTTGATATAGGAAAAACATACCTGGATTGGTATGTTAGCTAGTTATGTCTAACATACCCATATGATGTCTTCTTGTTCTCTTCAATGACTTGTGCTAGTAATTTGCATATCTCATAGGTTAACCATTATAGAACCAAGTTATACATACCTCGCAAATAGATCTTCTAAGTGATTCATGACAATGGATGAATCTTTGTCCTCATGTCATCATGATCATATGTTCTTGAACTAGAACATGATTTGTCTTTCTTGGTGTACCTTTCATGTTAGCGGACAACATAAACCTCATACAACACCATAATGCATTAGTACAATCATAAGTGTCAACACCCTAATCAATGAATATCTTCTATCATGCATTCATAATTTTATTAAGGTGATATGACAAGTCTAAATTTAATCAAGATTGTACTAACCGTAATAACATGAAGACAAACATACCATAAACTTAGTCATGAACAAATCTCGAAACATACTTGGATGAGTCATACCTGTCGAGATTGTTTGTTATCTTCTTATGTAAGGCCTTAGCCTCATCTCCCTCTGAAATAGGAACTTCTTCACTTATGCAGGTGACCAATCCATTCTCTTCTAGGATTAACCTAATCCACTTGATTCGTAGGAAGTAGATCTGGAGCTGGATTAGGGTTTGTCAGAGAAACCCTTAAAAATTCAAACTTTGAATTTCAAACTTTCAAAAGGATAGAAATATGCGCCTTGATGAGCTGATCAAGCTGGTATACTCATAATTTGAAAACTGCAAAGTTTCACCCCTCAAATTTGCCTTTGAAACTTCTGGATTCATTAGACATGACCCCAAACTAGGGTTTGATAAAGCTTACCCTTCTGCCCAATCAAAAGGTTCGATCCAAATCTCTAAGCTTCTAGTTTTCTGAGGAGCTTCCAGCCATGGTCACAGATTTCAAAAATTCCCATTTTTGTAGAAGCCCTAATTTTCCACTTTTCCGTTCAAAGTCCCGAACTAGGGTCTAATCAAGCCCGGCCTTCTGCCCAACCAAAAATTCTGATCTTGGTCTCTAAATTTCAATTTTGATGAGTACCATTCAGCCGTAGTCTCCGATAACAAAAATTCCAACTTTCTCTGAAACCCTAAATTTCGGAAGCCATGAATGAAGGTGCTAAAAAAAATTATGTTTTGATAGAAATATGTACCTGATTGTTTCTGGTGTAACTCCAAACTTTTCGATCCACAGGGTCTGAAAAATTTTCCTTTGATATCCCGACCTGTCATCTTTCTAACCCCACGGGTCTGACCTCAAATGGATTCTCTGAGAGAGAGTTATGCCAAGTGTCACAACGTGACATATTTATGGGATAAAACAAGAGAGCAAACTTATACGACGTGCCACATATCACTGGTTCAGTTTCGGCCTCTAAAAAAGTTACCTGAGAAAGTAGAGGCCGTGCACTACCTTTCATGTTTTACTATTTCATTTGGAGCTTCCTAGCCTAATTTATGACCTTTTTTCCAAGGTCACATGTTTATGACTGAGATCTAGAAGAGGCAGAAACCCTATATTGTACAGATCATAAATCACAAAGTACAATGAATTAGAGGTTGTCCTTTGGACACAAGGTACATGGGGATCTTAGCTTCACCCTGTACGATTTTCAAACCCTGAAACCTCGCCAAAATTTATTTATAGCGAAAGTTCTACGATGACTGGTTTTTTCTATATCAAGCCCTAGCATCGTAAGTGCAACAAGTGTCATACATGGCATACCATGCCTTCTTTCAGGCTAGCTCTGATACCATGTTATTTTTCAGAATTTACTTCAATATGATCTAGGATCTTAACTGAGAGAACAACATGTACAACATATCTACAACATATCAATCATGAACACAATAATGCAAGCACACAAGAGACACAAAGTTTACTTGGGGAAAACCATAAAGGTGAAAAACCCCAATAAATTCCTCAGAGATAGATAGAGCAATGATACAACCCAAGCATAAGAGGTAGACATCTCCTATAATCAACTTCTCCTCCTCCACAAGTACGCCACTCTCTCGAGAGTGTGAGAGAAAATAGAATGATCAAATAGAGTGCCTCCCGCACTCTATTTATACTTGACTTGACTTGCCTAATAACCTTTACTAGGTCGGCCTTAACTTAACCACATAACATAATGCTGACTGGGCCAACACCCAATAGGGTGGTCTAATAACCCTTTGACCCACATGGCCGACCCCCAATAGGGTGCTCTAATAACCCTTCGACCCACATGACTTATACAGGGCTGACCCCAACAAGGTGGTCTAATAACCAATCAAATATAATTTACGACACTTACAATATAAATGACGACACTTCCGTATAGAGGAATAATAACATCTCTATAGGAATACAAACACTTCCGTATAGAGGAATAATACCATCTCTATAGGAGTACAATATACATATATGAAATACATTCCGAAGTTACATATACATCAACAAGACCATGTCTCTTCAAATGTGCTATCATCTGTGGTTTTCATTCATCATAGTTGAATGGAGAAAGAGGAGTAATTCCTTCCGAATTCATGGAAGCTATTTCAGAAGACCTAAAAAAACAATAGAAAATGTCTGCAACTGCTACTGCTGCAAAAGTGTAGAAACTGCTACAACTACTGCACTCGAAATCTTGATAATAACCTGCAAAAAACACTCAAGAATGGAGATAGACAATACTCTCAACATGCTCTGATACCATGTGAAAATCCTCACAACAGATCTAAGAGCTGATGTATACCTCACAAGAAAGATTAAGATTAAGCAGGAAAATAGAAGAGTGGTCAATGCAGTGTAAAGGAGCAATAGAATTACGATACAGTAGAACTTGGATAGAAGCAGAATAACATCACACACTAATTCATTAATCACAATATGGACAAATAAATAATACAATGGTGAGGATTCGAATGACAAGGAAATTTGAATTATCCTGCATGGGCATGGCTAAACTATACTAGGATTCATCATCATCATCGGTAGAGTGTCAACAGTACACCACTAGGAGTCCTAATCATCATCGGTGAAGTCATCAATGCACAAGTAACTGTCAACTAGGTGTCAAACTGAGTCTAACTCAGTGTAGTAGGTGTAACTGACACATGGAGGCACTAACTGAATGAAGGAGGCTCAGTGGAGGGTGCATGAGGAGCTAACTGGAGTCAAAATAGGTAGTATAGTCTCACTAGAGGTCCACTGGAGTGATACAGTCAGTTAAGGAGTCAATCTAGCCTTAAATCAAGGAAAGATCTAAAGATAACGCAACTAACTGAAGCACAACTGAGTGGTAGGTGAGAGAGGGTGCCTTTCACAAGTGGTAGGTGAAAGGAGGACGCACTAAGCACTAGGAGGGATAAAACTAATCAGAAAGAAGCTCCCGGGGGTAGCTAACTGAGGGCTAGGTGTTGGGACTGATGATTGGAATGCATGCAATTGCATGACTGCGTGCAAAATGCATGCATGACTGAAAATGAAAAAATTGAAAATGTTGTTAGGACTAGGATGGAGTATAGGAATATCCTAACAGCACTCGGTGTCTTCATTTGATTGAAATATATGCATATAAATATAATTATGATGACTCTTTTACCCGACATATCCCCGATGCCATCGAGTTTGTTCAATACCTCGACGGGTTTACCTTGGTACCATACAAGCATGGCCTCGCTGTCAACGAGCCTATGCAGTACCCCTACGAGTTTGATTGTATTTACCAAACTTCCTTATTTATGATTTTACTCGACATGGACCCACTTCTAGTGGTCCTATTCAACACCCTGACGGGTTTTCCTCGTAACTATATAATTATTTCAAAAGATATTAAAGTATGCGGAAGTCGTTTGGTACTATAGTATATTAAGTCTTCTAAGCACATAACTCAAAATTTAAATTTAACCCATCAGTAACATTATTTATAATAGCCTTAAATTATAATTCATGTTAAAACAGAATGACCTAATTTTGTCTCTAGTCCCAAATTCTATCTTCTTCATATAAAATCATAGCAGTGTTCCCCCACAAGTAAAAATGTCACTCACTCTCCTGTTACTATTTGATAAAGTTATTTAAATAACAATATTTGATGATGAATCTAGAATGTAGAAGTTACCTATGGGTATTACTATGTAGACCTTAAGGTTTAAGTAGATCCCCATAGTGTTAAAGATTGGTCTTCTAGCAACTGTTTTTATAAATATGCATGTATTAAGAGGAATAAAGATTCAATTTATTTTGGTTTAATAATTAATACTACTTTCTTTCAATTCTTTTAATTTAAAAGAAAACTAAAAAATGAAGATGCATTAAACTTTAAGTTAAACTAACAACAATGTAGTTTTTTTATTTATGTACATATTATCCCACTCTACTTAAAAAGAAAGAAAAATTGTTATTCAAGTGTAAGAGATTTTGCAATGTAACCATGTGCGAAGCAAAGTAGGGAACTTACCCATATCCACATATGAAATAGTTACCTCAGTAATTACTTGGATATGAAGAACCGATCGATTTACTTGTTTTGGTAGCAGAAGGTGTTGAAGGAGAGAATTGTAGTGTGGCCTGGTTACCTCTTGGAACCAAATTCCAATGTAATATTGATGTTCATCAGTACTAAATTTGATGCCTTCCTTCATCATGAAATGAAGATCCTCCTCTTCTTGATGATTGATTTCATTAATACATGAAGGATCTGTTAATATGCTTGTTGAAAACTCTTCTATCTCAGGTCTGAATGGTCGCTCTCCATCAGATGTAGTCTCTAATTTTTCAGCTTCCTCTATGGATTGGAAAGGAGAATCTTTTTGTAGCTCGTGGGACTTTGATTCTTGTAGCTCATGGGATGTAGATAAGATATTGACTATTTTCGAGATGTGTTCTTCCTAAAAAGAAGAAATCTCATTTGTTGTTAAAATTTGAGAGATTTCTCCCATGCTAGTATTCACCTTCGAATCCATTTTTCCGGCTGATGGGTCTTGCCTCACACATGGATTAGTTTATGGGTTTCTTACAGCACCCAATGAAATAATAACTAAAATTTAAGAATCCTATTGAAACAAAAATAAAATGAGACTAATTGCATAATTAAAGCACACTACTCAAAGCAAACTTGAACTCCTCCAGCTACTTTAGACCTTGCTATCATTGATTTATTTATTCACATGAATTAGCTCTTCCAAAAAGAAACAAACTTGTGAGAAAGAAATCACGCTTGCAGAAAATTAAATTGCAGGAAAGCAAACAAACTCAAACTTGCAGAAAGAAAAGCACACATGCATGAAAGGAACAACAAGTGTAGCTAGTGTTTTCACACCAGCTTGTGCCAAAGAGCACCTACTAAGGATTCAGGAACCCTTAGTAGTAGTTCATGTAAATGAGTAAAAACAAAGAAATAAAAAAAAGATAACTAATATAGGTGAGTGCATCAATGGAAATAAAAATTAAACAAATTAACTATTGCAGAAATAAAATAAATAGGAACCCATGAATGAAAATATGATTTTCTATATTAATGTGTAAGATATGGTTTACAATATGATGTTACCTCAAAAGGTGAGGTTGTAGGATCCCTTGCAGTCATATGTGAGTAGTGCACCAAGTCTCTAGGGTTCATTTCTCTTCTCCAAATGCTCAATGGGTTGGCCAAAACTCAACTGAAATGGGAAACAAAAGCTCAAGGTGATAGGATAAAGTTCAACGGGAATTTCGGCAGCATAAAGGTGTGAAGAGTTTATCACGGATGTGAAATGGGGGGCCTCCATCACCTTTTTATAGATATTTTGGGTGGTGGAGTATTGACCCATGGTTTTGGGCAACCACTAGTATTGGTTTGTAGTATTTGATATTTTCCCTCTTTTTTTAATTTATTTTCGACTTTTTTCCATTTTTATTTTATTTTGGGAATTTTTTACCATTTTTTAGGGGTTTTGGCCTTTTTTGAAGGAATTTCATTAATTAAGGAGGGAAATAATGATTTTTTGCCTTTTTTCTTACCATTTGAGGGTTCTTTAGGGTTTTGGAGCAGGAAAATTTTTAGGGGCGAAATTTTGCCAATTGACTATTTTTGGGGCCTTTTTTCAAAAAATAAATTTGTTATTTGGTCATTTTAGGACTCGAATATCGCCTATATTTACATAAAATATGTTTTCTTATCACAATATTCGCCAAGATTCACAATTTTTAGTAGTAAATTGTATGTTTCATATTTGATATTCGTCTACCTACCTATATATGTGTTTTTTTCAATCCAAAATAATCGCCTATAATACTATACTTAAGTATCATATTAGAATCCTTAAAAAATACCCTGTTTTGGAGGCCAAAAATGTAGGAAAAGTGGGCAAATGGGTTATGTGACTAGGGAGATGAGCCAGTGAACAATTTTTGGGTGTTAACAGATTGCCCCCTGATGTGTGAGGGAAGGAGCTCATCACATGGACGATAGACATCATAGGTTCTTGTCGTTTTCCAGGGGTATGAGCATTGGGATGGAGGAGAGCATAAACTGGTTGGAGACCGGAGCATGTGCTCCATACAAACTGCAAAGGCTAAAACTGAAAATACATGACCTCAACAATGAATGAGGAATAATCTCAATATATGGACGATGCGGGCATACCCATGCTCATATCAATATATACAAATAATAATGAGGCCCAAAAGGGGACCTGAACAATACATGGAGAACTGGTGTGTACATCATAATGGTCCACCCAAACCCCGAACATACTCATGGTCTGACCATGACTGATCTGAAGAATTGATACATGAAAACAATGACATCCATACTGAATGTGGTACCATAAAAATTGATGCCCTGTTGGATTTGAAGGTGTCCAACAACTATATGGACTCAATGATTGAGAGTTAGAATCTCAAAGATACACTGACCCGCATCTGAACTGGGTACTCGAGGAAGCATATAACTGGAGTGCTTTTGAATACTGTCGCCAACCGTAGCCCAGATATCTGTGGGAACATAGAACTGGGGAGTTCCAAATAGACTCACCAATGTGCTAGAGTCAAGGGGCATCCAAGTTCTTCGACCAATAACTGAAGGGATCAATACCCTGCATGGATCTCAACGGTACGATGATGGTGTTGAATTCGAACACGTGAGAAACAACCATTCTAAGAGGCACTAGGGACTCCTCTCAGATGGTCTGTACGCACTCGTCACTGACAGAGATGATTCCAAGGTACAGTGACCTCTAGGTCTACCCTCTAGAATATATGGGATGGCGTCAACAGAGGGAGACCTGCAACTACCAAGGAAATGATGTTTCCTTTATAGGAGCGCGAGGTGTACAACCAATAGGTGATAGTACTAGATGTGATACTGACATTGTGGGGGGGATACGAGGGTCTTAGAGTGGGGGCAAGGTTGACCTGGAAGCATATGAAACTTACTTCGGGGGAAGGGATCATAGGTTAAGGGACCATGGATTGTGACTGCAATGGAGGAGTCTCATGGGAGAACTGATGAGCGATATCATGAGACTCTAAGGGTGACACATCGCAGAATTATCTAAACAAATGCGACCATACTGGGGAGGTTTCCATAGTAGTGGGACTAGATATGATCTGTCGTGGCGTCGAGAGGCACCGTTTGGGCCTTCATCATGGTTTAAAGAGCTCAAAGAAGGGATAGAAGTGTGCTCAAAATGGTACTATCGTGTGGATTTGTACGAGCCCAGGACAATGCATGCTCGTGGGTGCTTTCAATTTTAAGGAGTCTGCAAGCGATAAGAAGACTCTGAAATGGTAGGGAAATACCGTCATGTAGATTTATATGAGTCTAGGACGGTGAGTGCTCATGGTTGCTTTCAATTTTAGAGAGCCACTTCTTACTCTTCTTACTCTTATTCCAACAAGGCACACTCTACCCACCTTAACCAAAACTCACTTTCAGTTGTACTTCTCAGCAAAAGCAAACTTGCTCACAGCTGCTACTAAACCGTCCTTCTCATGCAATTCTCTTGCACTGTTTGATGTACCAACAGCCCACTATCTTCTCAGATCCCCATCTTTGAAACCATGAAGAAAAAATGAAAAACCTCAAAAATATGTCCACCTAACAACCAACTAAGAATAATGTCAATTGCTTCATAAATCTATGATATTAACCTCAACAGCATAAAATAATCAGACACACTTATCAAACATTGATTAAAAGTTACTGTAGGTGAATATATTATTCATGAAGCACACTTAGCAGTGGAATAAAGCACATTAATAATAGACTATAAAACATTTTAACACAGTATTTTGGTCAAACTTAGACCCTAGAAAAAATGACCACCCCCTCGGGGAAAACCAGTTGCAAGAGATTTTATTGAGCTGAGAGTGAAATAAAAAATACAAGACAGCAGTGCCTTACAACATTAAATACACAGTATCAACACTTTGAAAAGTGTGCCAAAATGACCACAGTAGTCTTTACATTCTTTGTATAGAACATTGAACATACCTCTCACTCTAATAATCTTCCTCGAAATATGTGTACAAAATTAGCCTTGAAATCAATGCACAAGAACACTAAACCAACAACATTAATGTGCCTAAATTTGTGTAGAAATCTTCAGCAGTACAACTCCTTGATTTCTATGCTTAAACCAACAATACGGCCTCCAGGGAATGTTGTACAGACAACTTTAAATGTTGTTTCACTGTATTGGGAAGCATGCTCACTCCATCTGCTTAAGAAATGCGCCTCTTTTGCTCTTGTTCAAAATTCAACAAAAGCAGTTATATCTACCTAAGAATGCATGCCCACTCTACAGGCTCTTCTCCTTGGATAGCGTGCCCACCTTTCAGCTCAACAATCTTCTCTCTTGCAATGAAACTCGTGCCCTTCCAACTTCTCTTGGAAAGCGTGCCTCTCCTCTTCCTCTCTTGAGATGGCGTACCAAAATGCAGTCTCAAAGCTTCTTTTATTTCCCTCCTTAGGGTAACTCCCATGAATTTTCGAATTCCACGGCTGAGATTAGATCTTGGGCACAAGATCTGGGGTTGTGATATAATCTCATGTTCACTTAAATTCCCTAAGTTAACAATATTAAAATATTTCATTTTCGAAAAGTCACATTTAACCCTGAATATAATAAAAGTGAACTTTATAACTTGAAAGTCACTTTATAATATCAATAAAGTACATCTCATTTTTAAATTAAAAGGTCACATCATAAAGTACTTTAATAAATACTCATAAAGTCACTTTATGAAATGTAATGAGACTCCATGTGTTCTCAGACCCTTGCACCTAGGCACTTGATGCAGGAGTACCTCTGAGCTGCAAAATGCTAACAATACCCTCTCTAGATAATGAGATATATTTCACAAAGGATACACCTCTAGATTATGCAAGCAAGCAATTGAAAATCGATCTTGGTGCGTTTGGTATCAGAGCCAGGTTGCGCTGTTAATCTGGTATATCTTTTCTTCTTTCCAATCTAAAGTTTATGAACGAATGCATAATATCTACTCAATCTGCTGCAATTGTTTGAAGTTTATTTGTTGGCTCAAAACATTCTACAACTGAATCCTGTAGGTAGTGGAAATGACTACTAAGATGATTGTTGGGTATGCGAGGGTGTAAGAGTTTTTCGACGTCAGAGAGGTCGTAAGTACCATTGGGTAGGGGTGTAAATCCTCAGAGTTTCCGGAAACTGATTCTTAGTAAACAATCATCCTCTTTTAACAGCATGGACCCTTCAATGGATTCCGTTGAGCTTACAAACGTAGAATGTGAATCTGCAAATGACACTGAAGTTAGTTTAGCAGAACGTAGATCTTCATCTTTCAACCCTTCTTCTTCACATTCTTCATATATTCATATATCTTATTCAAATCCATCTGAGAATTGGCAACTTCCACAGATACTTCCGAAAGAAGTATACAGACTCCCGTGGTGGAATATTACTGCTGCAACACATATTCGTGTGTCTAGCATAGATGTTTTTTTTACTGATAAAGACGAACCTGTTCATATAAATCTTCTAGATAAGTGTCAAATCGATTCGGCAATAAAACAAAACTATAAATATGCTCATTTCGGTGCAATAAAGTTGGGACTTGGTCCCCTTGTCAGACCTCGTCTTCCTGTGTCATCTTTGTGTTGTATTGTTGATACTCGTCATCGTAAGTTTTCAGATGCTGTCATAGGTGGTTTAACAGCCCCTTTGCATGATGGACCAGCCTTTGGGACAGTTTATCCCAAGTTCTATGTTAGTCTCACATACCCCTACATTTATGGTATGTTGAAAGCCTATATTCTCCCGAAAGGTTTTGATATGGAAACAGGCTCCAAGATCATCCAGCTTAAAGGTGGTGTTTGTGTCAGGTTTGGGAATGATACCCTTCCTCAGCTCCGAACTCATGCTCATTAGAGTTCTGCTGAGCACAGCATGGTGGAAAGGGAAAAATACAAAAACGCTACTCCAATTACTTTTAATTGGACTGGCATCAATTATCCCAAACAGTGGGAAATGAAATATACTGAACTTAGAAACCGTGATAGAGTCGCTTCAACCTTCAATGCTCAGCCTTTAACTTTTGATGAAGCCACTAGTTCTTTCCAAGTTCCAAATGAACATCCCACACAGAGATTTACTCCTCCTCTTATAAGGTCAGTCTCATCTTCTTCCTACAATAATTCTAGGCTTCAAGCCTTGTCTAATCAAGTCAACAAAGCCTCTGCTTCTTCCCCTGTGAATACCTCCTCTTCTGTACAACCTTCATTTTCCGGTTTGTATGATTCAAAGCATTGAGGCCAGTATGCTGCCTGTCAAGCATGTCAAAAAAATAAAACAAAAATTGCTGCACCAACAGAAACAGAAACAACAAGAACTTCCTTCCCTAGGTATGTTCTCAGTACTCCCATCCTTAGATATGTTCTCTCTTCCAAGAGAAGGATCTGGTGTGGAATTAATGAATACTGGCCAAAGATCTTTTCTTCCAGGTAGAAATATTCCTGAAAGCGGTTTCAGACAATACACTGCAAATGGCCAAATAAAAAGGGAGTTTATGCCTTGCAAATCATCTAGTCAAGATCAGAATGTTTCTGATGAAGTAAAGCTTGCAAATTGGGGAAATTTGCAACAGATTCATACTGCACGGAATCTCGATGCAATGGCACGAGATCTCCTTGTTCTGAAATCTCAATGCGCGGAACAAAAAGAGCACATTGTCAAAGTGGAAACAAAGCTTGAATTACTTGATCATATCTTGCATGATTCTACTCAGATTAGAATAGCCATTGAAGAATCTTCCCAGAAGCTTGAAAGAAGAATGCATGTCCTAGAAGATCTATGCTAAAAAACAGAGACTCTTAGAAAGAAACAATATGTGGTTCCTGATCATGTATTGAAGTTAGCCTCAAAAGGACATAGCAAAAGTCACTCCTTGGGTCAGTTTAGTGTTCAAGAGAAGCCTAAATTTGATTTTGGTGAGAGTGATGCCATTAAAGAAGATGTTGAGGAATGGATCGCTGAATTCAAAACTTTTAAACCAGTTTTAGATCCAAAACATCTTGCTAATCTGAATGCTCTATATGTCGAGTCCTCCTCCAATAGGAGAGCTCTTGCTCCTCATCCAAGACCCCGCTTTGATACTCACATGGCAGATGCCCATGCTGCTTCTGAAGCACCAGCTAAAGTATTCCATTTTGGAATCAATTCCATGAATGATCTACTATCTCAAATGCCTAAACAACCTGTATTGAACATCCAGTGTCAGTCTAGAGAAGATATAAAGAATGCCATTCAAATGTTAGGCCAGTGGATCTTGTATTAAAAAAAAAATAGGACAACAACCTTACAGGCCAAATGTTGGGTACACAGCTAGTAGTAGGCCTCTCAGGTCTGGCTTATGATTGGTGTCGTCGGTTGCCACAAGATACCTGCAATGAAATGCTTGCTGCAGATGAACAAATTTTAAGTGCCTTAGGTCGTGAATTCTATGGTCCTGATGATGGTATAGATTATGACCATCTTCCTTCACTTTTCATGTCTGCAAGGTTATGTGATTTAAGTAAAAGTGAAGAATATTTCTGTTATATGCAAAAATTGTTGATTTCTTCAGGTAAGTCAGGAAATCCTGCTTATTTGAAGCATTATTTGAGAAGTTTCCCAAGACATGTTCTTGATGCGGTTGAACAAGCTCTCAAAGACAAAAAGTTCGAGCTTCGTTTGTTATCTCTAGCCCAGCTGCATGCTCATATTCTAGAAACATGGCAAGAGCATTGCTTAGAGAAAATGTTTAGTAAAGACTTCAAGAGACATCAACAAATGTTCTCAGCATCTTTCTGTAAAGATGTTGCGGGTATGCCTGATTGGGGGTGTGGTGCCCATAACAGAGGTCATTTTGGTAAAGATTGCAAATGCAAGAAAAATAAAAAGTTCTATACCTCTAAAGCTAGATATCACCCTAATAAGCCTTACCGCCATAAGTCTAAGTATAAGAAGAAACATTTCTATAAAAAGTACAAACATCAATCCAAGAGATATGTCAAACGCATGACTGATAAAGGGAAAAAGAATGTTTGTTTCATATGTTGCAAGTCTGATCACCGGGCAGCCAAGTGTCCAGAAAGAAAGTCCAGGCCGCGTCTTGCTGCTCTCTGGAAAGGATTAGATCCCGAATGGTGGGATCTACATGAAGTCTTTGTACATTCTCCTCCTCCTTCCAGAGAAATCCTCTATCTTCATGATGACTCCTCTTCTGATTTTGAGTCTGATTCTCCAGCCACACTTGCAAAATTTTCCCCTGAGCCTTCATCTTCCTCTGACTCTGAGTCTGACTCCAGTTCAAATGCAAATTTAGGGGGGTGTAGTGTGCCTGAGTTTGATTTTTCCTAGTACATGTTTTCAAAATATCCCAGAACTACCAAGTATGATTTGGAAAAACAGTTAGCAGATATAGATGTCCAACTCTCTGTCGTACCCATTTATAGACATGTTGAAAGACATGATCTCAGACAAGAAAAGGCCAAACTTCTAGGATTGTTAGAAAAAGAGAAATCTGAAAAAAGTAAACAAAAGGTCAGTTCCTCATCCCTATCTGTTAGATACAATCCTGTTGAACTCTATAAATATTATCCTGATGGCCATGATGACAGATAGTCACACAGAAAAGACAAAGAAAAACTGCTAAGAAGTCAGTTGAAAGAAAAACAAGGAAAGTTGAAACAGCTTGTGAAAGAAATCGAAGATTTGAAAGGTATGATAACAGTGCTGATTGCTGAAAAGGATCAATCATCTGATGATGAACTTTCAAAACATTATGAACAAGCCTTGCTAGAACTAGAATAGAAAGAAGCCTCTCCTTCTTCTACTCCTCATTCTCCCTCTTCTCCACAGTCTCAAGTCCCGAGTTTTTTAGGTGCTTTGTCAGGCTCTAAGCTTTTTGTGTCTTTACAGTTTTGTCCTCCTGAGTTTAAATCCTACTCTATACATTGTCTTATAGATTCAGGATGTCAGTTTAATCTTGCCAAAGGAAATTCTTCCTTCTTTTTATTGGGAAAAGAGTCATGAATTTGGTTCTACAATTGAAGGATCTCCTGTATCCCTGTCTGGTAAAGTTAAAGAGTTTCCTGTACATATTTCAGGTGTGTTAAATTCTCTATCTCTGTTTAGATTAGATAGATTAGATATTCTTAAAGAAGACTGTGTGTTAGGATCTGAGTTTCTCCAGAAAGTCAGTCCGTTCTCCATAGATGTAAATAAAATGTTATTTTTGTGTACAGTAAATGGTCATGAAGTGGTTACTCCTTTGATTTTCAATCCTGTAAATAAATGTAAGTCTTTGCTTGTACAGCCTGTTAAGTCTGTTAAGTCAGTCGATCTGAATAAGATGGATAGATGCATAGCATATGCAGAAGTCCATAGTGACAAAACTCTTGTTGCTATCAAAGAGAAACTTATCAAAGATTGTTGCTCTGAAAGTCCAAATGCCTTCTGGACCAGAGAAAAGTATTTTGTGTCCTTGCCGTTTGATCCCCTTCAAAAGATCAAATCAATGAAAGCTTCTACACGTATAATGACTCCTTCTGAGAGAGAGTTTTGCTCCAAAGAAATAAAAGAACTTTTGCAGAAAGGTCTAATCGAGCCCTCCAAACGTCCTTGGGCTTGTAGAGCATTTGTAGTCAACAAACACTTAGAGCAAAAGAGAGGAAATCCTTGCCTTGTTGTCAATTATAAGCCTCTCAATTCAGTTCTGCAAAAAGTCCGGTACCCACTCCCAGATAAAGCAAGTTTACTGCAAAAGATTACTGGTTGCACCATATTCAGTAAATTTGATCTTAAATCTGGTTTCTATCAAATTGGAATTGAAGCAAACGATCGCTTCAAGACTTCCTTTGTAGTTCCACATGGTCAGTACTAGTGGAAAGTTCTCCCATTCGGTATCAATAACACTCCCTCAGAGTTTCAAAAAAGAATGGAAGATATTTTTAGGGATATCCCATGGTTAGTGGTTTTTATTGATGATATCCTTATTTGCTCAAGAAATCTGCAAGATCACCTTAAGCATTTACAAAAGTTTTATGATCTTGTTTATAAGCATGGATTGGTTTTATCTGAAAGCAAAATGGAAATTGGCAAAACCGAAATGGATTTTCTTGGTTTTAGAATTCAAAAAGGTCAGGTAGTGTTGTAGAAACATGTTCTGAGTTCTTTCGAACACTTCCCTGATAAAATTTTAGATAAAACACAGCTCCAAAGGTTTCTTGGCAGTCTCAATTATGTCAGACCCTTCTATCGTGAACAAGCTACAGACATCCATGTTCTACAGCATAGATTGAAAAATAACCCAGTTCCATGGTATGATGAAATGACTTTGGCGGTGAACAAGATTAAAGCCAAAGTAAAAGAATTGCCTGCCCTCCATCTGCCACAGGGAATAGGTAAGTTGATTATAGAGACAGATGCCTCATCTACCACTTAGGGTGGTGTTCTTCTTGAAGAAATTGATGGTAGAGAGAATATCTGTGGATATGGCTCTGGTTCATTCAAATCAGCTGAATTGAACTATCCAAGCAGCCATAAGGAAATCCTCGCTATAAAGAAACAGTCGAGCATTTTATATTGTTCTTAAAACCAGTCAAGTTTACAATTAGAACAGATCTTAAGATAATGTCGGGTATATTTAAAAATGAAAATTCTCATGGCAGAGAACAGCAGTAGGATTCCCAAATGGTTTATCTGGTTGTCAAACTTTGATTTTGATATTGTATATAAACCAGGTTACTTAAATTGTTTAGCTGATATGTTAACTCATGAGGTGATGCAGCCAGAGAAAATTGCATTTTTAAATATGTTTTCAGTTGGCACAAGTTCTGCAAAGCTTGCAGATGATAAAGGTAAAAGACCAGCAGAAGAGCATGATTATTTGAGATTCGAGCCAAGGAACGCCCTCTTTATGAAGCCTTGGGATGAAAGTCTCTCTCCTTTAGAGAGAAGACAACTACTGGATTATGTAGATACGCATGAAGCAGAAAAATACCTCAGCCTCACTTTGATAAAGCAAATTGAATCCAGTCCATTAAAGCTGCACATAATGGAATGATGGGAAAGGACTACGTTCAGAGGTTTCAGCCAAGCTCAAGAAAATATGAAACGAGGTCGAGAACTCTGGGTAGACTACAACCCAGAAAAAGAAGGTCTAGTTTGGTATGTAGATATCGGAGAAGGTAATCTCACCTGGACAAGTTATAATCTAATATTGCAATTTTGCCGTGAAGAAAGGTCTATAGTCATATGTGCAGACCCAGGCAATATGAGAAATAAAGCATGGTCTGGATTGACAAAAGTCCTGTTAGATAAATTCTGCCCCAGGAAGGATTGGGTGAATCAGCGTGCAAATTTCATATTGCATATGCAAGCTGACATGCAGGTTGATGATCAAAACAATCTCTGGTTCAAGTTTCTCCTTCGACACCAGGGTGGTCAGTATACCAAGCTCGAGCATACAGTGTATGTGACCCAAAAGTATATTAAAAGGGATCATAAAGGTAACAAAATCGATGCTAAAATCCATAGGCGAACCCTTCCTCTAAATTTCTGCGTGGAATCTATGTTTGAAAGTGAGTTCATTGGTGAAACAAGTGATGTTCTGCATGGTTCTGACATAGAACGGTGTTTTAGCCCTTAGCTATATCCGCCGCCTCATTTCGAAGATGATGGTCCTATTCCTGAAGATGAGTCACAGGATATAGATGCTCTACTAGAAGCCTGTGAACTGGAAGAGTACCTAGCAGATAATGATTTCGACTGTCCATGTGGTGGCCAGCCTATTGGTCCTCCCGGAAATCCTGATCTATTCTGTGTTTGTCGCTCTGGTGATGATTGAATGTAAATATTTTCTTTATGTCATTATTGGAAGCCATAGTGGGCCGGTAATAGTAGCTCCACTTTGTAAAAGCTGCCGGGAATCTGTCTCCCGCCTTGTCGTGTCATGGTCCTTTGTCTTCTTTTTGTCGGCCATATCGATCTCCGGGTCCCCATATGGCACTGCCTTGAAGGGACGAGATAATAGTGGTGTGTCCCACCACTACCCCGGAATCATTGCCTTTTACCATTTGGTGCTAGTTTTGTGTGACCGATTAACTGGCTAGGATGTTATATAAGCGAGACCCCAGGTCTCATTTCATTCATTCGAGTCGAGCGTATTCGAGTCTTTGCATTGAGCAAGTAGTCCGCTCTGCAAGTTTGAGCCTAGTGCCGAGCGTTCTAGTAGTTGGAGCTCAGCGATTTGTAGAGAGTCCAGAGCCGAAGCTGTATGCTCTACTGGTTTCCTATATGGTATAACATAGCAGCAGAAAGCCGAATCTTTTCTGTAAAAATGTCAGTATTAGGGTGTTAGTAGCTATATCTTGGTGCCTCCAAGAAGCCTGCAGGATGTTCCAGTTGTACTGGTTCAGAATGCTAAATGAGACCAAGACGTTGTAGCTAGACACATAGTGAGTTTGTGTTTGCAGTGACGAGCTTCTCCCTCCGAAGCCGATCTGTGAGTTTGTAAAAGCTACTTAGATATGAATAAAATATTTTTATGATGTGGATTATGCAAGCAAGCAATTGAAAATCGATCTTGGTGCGTTTGGTATTAGAGCTAGAAAGTGGTGTTAATCTGGTATATCTTTTCTTCTTTCCAATCTGAAGTTTATGAATGAATGCATAATATCTACTCAATCTACTGCAATTGTTTGAAGTTTATTTGTTGGTTCAAAACATTCTACAACTAAGTCCTGTAGGTAGTGGAAATGACTACTGAGATGATTGTTGGGTATGCGAGGGTGTAAGAGTTGTCCGACGTCAGAGAGGTCATAACTCCGGTTGGGTAGGGGTGTAAATCCTCAGAGTTCCGGAAACTGATTCTTAGTAAGCACTCATCCTCTTTTAACAGCATGGACCCTTCAATGGATTCCATTGAGCTTACAAACGTAGAATGTGAATTTGCAAATGACACTGAAGTCAGTTTAGTAGAATGTAGATCTTCATCTTTCAACCCTTCTTCTTCAGATTCTTCATATATTCATATATCTGATTCAAATCCATTTGAGAATTGGCAACTTCCACAGATACTTCCGAAAGAAGTATACAGACTCTCGTGGTGGAATATTACTGCTGCAGCACATATTCGTGTGTCTAGCATAGATGTTTCTTTTACTGATAAAGATGAACCTGTTCATATAACTCTTCTAGATAAGTGTCAAATTGATTGGGCAATAAAACAAAACTATAAATATGCTCATTTCGGTGCAATAAAGTTGGGACTTGGTCCCCTTGTCAGACCTCATCTTCCTATGTCATATTTGTTATGTATTGTTGATACTCGTCATCGTAATTTTTCAGATGTTGTCATAGGTGGTTTTACAGCCCCTTTGCATGATGGACCAGCCTTTGGGACAGTTTATCCCAAGTTCTCTGTTAGTCTCACAGACCCCTATATTTATGATCTATTGAAAGCCTATATTCTCCCGAAAGGGTTTGATATGGAAACAGGCTCTAAGATCATCTGGCTTAAAGGTGGTGTTTTTGTTAGGTTTGGGAATGATACCCTTCCTCAGCTCCGAACTCATGTTCATTAGAGTTCTGCTGAGCACAGCATGGTGGAAAGGGAAAAATCCAAAAATGCTACTTCAATTACTTTTAATTGGACTGGCATCAATTATCCCAAATAGTGGAAAATGAAATATACTGAACTCAGAAACCGTGATAGAGTCGCTTCAGATTTTAATGCTCATCCTTTAACCTTTCATGAAGCCACTAGTTCTTTCCGAGTTCCAGACGAACAACCCACACAGAGATTTACTCCTCCTCTTATAAGGTCTGTCTCATCTTCTTCCTACAATAATTCCAGGCTTCAAGCCTTGTCTAATCAAGTCAGCAAAGCCTCTGCTTCTTCTCTTGTTAATACCTCCTCCTCTATCCAACTTTCATTTTCCGGTTTGTATGATTCAGAGCATAGAGGCCAGCATGCTGCCTGTCAAGCATGTCAAAAAATTAAACAAAAATTGCTACACTAGCAGAAACAGAAACAGCAAGAATTTCCTTCCCTAGGTATGTTCTCAGTACTCCCATCCTTAGATATGTTCTCTCTTCCAAGAGAAGGATCTGGTATGGAAGTAATGAATACTGGCCAAAGATCTTTTCTTCCAGGTAGAAATCTGCCTGAAAGCGGTTTCAGACTATACACTACAGATGGCCAAACAAAAAGGGAGTTTATGCCTTACAAATCTTCTAGTCAAGATCAGAATGTTTCTGATGAAGTAAAGCTTGCAAATTGGGGAAATTTGCAACAGATTCATACTGCGCGGAATCTCGATGACATGGCACGAGATCTCCTTGTTCTGAAATCTCAATGCACAGAACAAAAAGAGCACATTGTCAAAGTGGAAACAAAGCTTGAGTTACTTGATCATCTCTTGCATGATTCTACTGAGATTAGAATAGCCGTTGAAGAAGCTTGAAAGAAGCTTGAAAGAAGAATGCATGTCCTAGAAGATCTTTGCTAAAAAACAGAGACTCTTAGAAAGAAACAATATGTGGTTCCTGATCATGTATTTAAGTTAGCCTCAAAAGGACATAGCAAAAGTCACTCTTTGGGTCAGTTTAGTGTTCAGGAGAAGCCTAAATTTGATTTTGGTGAGAGTGATGCCATTAAAGAAGATGTTGAGGAATGGATCCCTGAATTCAAAACTTTTAAACCAGTTTTAGATCCAAAACATCTTGCTAATCTGAATGTTCTAGATGTCGAGTCCTCCTCCAATAGGAGATCTCTTGCTCCTCCTCCAAGACCCTGCTTTGATACTCACATGGCAGATGCCCATACTGCTTCTGAAGCACCAGCTAAAGTATTCCATTTTGGAATCAATTCCATGAATGATCTACTGTCTCAAATGCCTAAACAACCTGTACTGAACATCCAGTGTCAGTCCAAAGAAGATATAAAGAATTCCATTTAAATGTTACGCCAGTGGATCTTGTACAAAAAACAACAGGACAACAACCTGTTGATGCCTCGGATATCGTAGCATCAATCAGAAAGGGATCCTCCCCGAGAGATGGTCCCAATTAGACTATCTCCCGTTTGGTGTAGGGGATCCATCCGGTTAGCGGTTCCGGCAACCGTGGGTTTGGAGTTTAAATCCGATTCTACCGGTTATGGCCCGATCCACCTTTCTTTTTTGGATTTTATGTCTTTTAAATGATATGCAAATGCCTAGTAATATTTGATCTAGATACAACTAAAACAGATCTAAGTCTAGAAAGTGAAATAAATCTACCTATCCTTGCAGGGAACACATTTTAAGGATGAGCAATGGTCTGTAACAGATAACATAAAGAAAGAACAGGTAGTTGTCAATTCCTACAGGTAAAGCTACAGCCAGATAAAAAGATCTTAGAAGATAGCTTCTAGTTTAATGTAAAACGTATCTATTGCTCATGAAACATAAAAGAAGCGAAAATATCTAATCTAAATAGTAAGAAACAGATCTAAATGTAAACAAACTGAAATTAAATTCAAAGATCCCTGCAAGGAGCAAATTAAAGGCATGAACAATGAGCCATACAAATTATCTTGAAGAAAGAACAGTTAGCCGTTCAATCAAAAAAAAGAATTCTACAGCAATGGTAAATATATCAGCAGGTAGCTCCTGATTCACTATGAAATGCATTCATTGTTCACAGAATAGAGAAAATCGCATGCACAGGAAGAAGCAAAATCATTGATACAAAGAAATAGTTCAGATGGTAAGAAAGATCTCACATTACAGAACAGCAGTCATTAGAATAGTCCAACATACATCCGTCCAAAATCCCATGCAAAACGTCCATCTCCCATGGCTTTTATTAGAAAATTCAATTTTACAGAAATGATACAAGATAGCTCGTAAAGGTTTCAAAATTTCCTTCCCTGCCAAAAGTCAATCTCTATTCTTCCTAGCTTCTATTTATAATTACAAATCTGCCCTTTGGGCTTCCACCTAGCACCTTCCACTTGTCATCTACAGAAAATTCTCTCCTAAAATAGACAAAAATGAGATTCCCTTTCATTTACAGAAATTATTTAAAAGAAAATAGGGACAGCTGTCGCACAGTTTACCTGCTTTACACATTTGAGAGTCAAATACAAAATAACAGAAATAATGCTTTGAAATCAGCGATTTCAATCCTGTGCGTGAGTTTCTGTTGGCAGAGGATCGCCCAAGTTAATTGCTGCTGACGCTGCCTGGGAAGAGACACTCGAGCCTATTGCTGATGTTGCTTGAGTGGCTGCTGGGAGAGAAGATTCTGGATCTGCTGATGCCCCTGATACTGATGCAGCTTTCTTTTCCTCTTCCGCTATGTAGCTGTACCACATACCTGTGTCCCTTATGACTATGTTTGCTGCAGCAGGAAACAAGATTTTCTGAGAAGTTACATTCTTCCCGAGTTCTGTTCTAATGCTTTGAACTTCTGCTACTGGAGCTTGATGCATTTCCTTCAGCAGATGGTTGTGGAGGGATGACAATCCAACATAATGTTGAAGGTCATCAATAGCTAGAACATCAATCCTTTTCACATACTCGGTTTGAACGACTAGCTCTTCCTTTAGCTGAGACAAACGCTGCTCCTTTTCCGGAAAGTCCTCCAGGGTATGAGGGAAACTCAATGTGCATTTGTCATGTACCCCTTGGAGCCTTTGGTACAGATTGCTAATTTTATCTGTTGTTCTTTGCACACTGGTTATCAGCTTACTGGCACAGTTCCTGCCAAACTTCAAAAGGGCTATGTCCTCATTAAAACTGTCCACAGATTTAAATGGGAGGTGTGTGGGGAAACCCCCTTTTCCTTCTCTCCACGCCATCTGACTGATGATATTTTCCTTGACACGGGTATTCTTTGCTTTGAGCCTATGAGCTTCCGCATTAATTTCTTTTAACCTGACCACCATGGCCTTGAGCTTGCAAACCTCATCAGTGATTAGCTCCTGAGTGTCATACACCTGCTTCAGGATGTTGCATGACAGCTCATGGAAAGGAGACATGTCCATTGTTCTACCCTCAGCTTGCTCTAACTGCTCGGCTAATGTCCGCTTTTCTGCTTCTAGCTGAGATGCCTTTTCTTCCGCTCCATTCTTCTCTGCTTCCACAATCATCATTTGGAGTGCTAGCTGGTCCTTTCCTCCTCCAGCTGGCTGTACTTGTTTGACAGCTCCTTATGCTCAGCGTACAAGCAATTATACTTGTTCACCACCAGATCTCTTTGGGCTTGCTCATTAGCCACAGTCTGTTGTAGCGAACGAGCTCTCTTCTTTGTCAAAAGATTTTCTCTAACTATCACACCCACATTGTCCAGTGAGGCTCTTGTTGTTTCCACAACTGCGGATGCCATAGCAAACGGATCCTTATCTGTATTTTTCATTACAGTGACCTCTCGGTGGGTAACGATGTCTTCATGGAAGGGACTTTTGACCCTCTCTTCTGATTTGAGGACCATTGCTTTCCTCTTCTTGTCATAGACAAACTCATTCCACCTGGACACTGTACGCTTTCCAATTGGTCGGTTTATGATGTCTATATCTTCTTCAGCAGGTGGGGTCCGGACTTCCTGAGCTGGATCCATGCCCTTCTTTTGGGTACCAGAGCCTCCTGCTTGGGATGTGTCTATATCCATGTCTTGGACACCGGATCCACTGGCTTGAGCATCTTCCCTTGCTTTCAAATCTTCTTTTGCCTTCCTTTCTGCCTCCGCTTGCTCAGCTTTAGCCTCTTTCTGCTTTTGGGCTTCCTCAACCTCCTTCCATAGGCTTTCATTTTCAGCTTCTTGCTGCATCCTTGCCACTTCAGCTTCCTGCTGTCTTCTTGCCATTTCAGCTTCCTGCTGCCACCTAGCTTCTTCTACTTCCCGCTGCAGCTTGGCTTCCTCAGCTTCCTGGAGTAACCCGGCTTCTTCCCTTAATCTAAGCTCTTCTTGAGCTCGGGCATCCTCAACTTCTTTCTCCTTCTGCTGGCTGGTCTTCTGGGCCTTGGTTGAGCTAGAGCTTGCCCCAGTGCTTTGGCGACAAACCCGTAGCTCAGCCATGTTGTTGATACCTCTGAATGCCTCTTCCTCGTCATCAGGATAGTGGGAGTACTCGAAGTGAGCATAGATCTCCTTACAGTGCTCAACAACTCTTCCCTTTCTGTCATTCCTGTGGAAGATCACCTCACCGAAGTGGAAGGCTTTAAGCTCTTGAATAAATTCATCGGCCGAGGCAACCCCCGAGAACTTGTAAGCATCTATACAGAAAGGTAGAGGGGGAAAGGAAGCCTTATGCTGTTTGTGGAGCATTGCTCCAATTCCATCCAGGAAGAGTTGTCTTACTACTTCTTTGAGGACCACATAATCCATGGCATACTGCGGCAAGATGTATGGGGGCTTAGTACATCCAAACATTTTGAGGTAGGTACCTTGTTCTGAAAGTAAAAATCCCCGTAATCTTCAAGGACTTCCACAGCATTCTCTGACAGGCAGTTGGGCTCCTCCCTGAACAACTTCTCATATAGGGGCATGATGAACCCCGCATAGATGAGTTTGTAACTAGGCTTGTAATTCTGAGCCCACAACATCCTGAAAGCGATATAGACCGGGGTAGTGGCCTTATCCCATGTGCAGCCCAATTTGGGGAATTCTATCTTGGCTAAAATACAATCGATCAGATATGAAGACATGAAAAATTCAGCCTTCTTCAAGGCTAGTCCTTCTTTAGCAGCAACTATCATCGAGGCCAAACTATCTGATAGGAGAGTGGCCCAGTCAAACATAGTTCCCTTGAATGCCACATAGTGGATAATAGGGACCCACTGAATCTTATACACTGTGCCATCGGGCATGCCGAAGATTCTGCACAGCATTAAAGTGATCAATCTGAAAGGAGCTCTCAGATTCTGCACGTCATATTCATCACTTCCTTTCTTCCTCAAATGTTTGCCTGCCATTAGCAGCTTCTTGGCCATCTCGACGTTGTTCATCTGGCTCAACCATTCATCAGTCAGAGCTTGTTGGACACGGGGAAATTTGTAGGCTGCCGCAAGATACGCGGGTTGAAATGAGGCAATAGCCACTTTCCCGCTATCATTTATCACTCTCCCTTCAGCATCGGCATGTTGGAGTATCCATCCGATCACTTCAGCACAGGGGAACAGCTCAGGGCGGGTAGCGGCTCTAGTTATGCCTGAGGCTCTGATATTAAGATAAATCGGCCCTTCCTCTAGCAACATATCTGGGATCTCTTGGTCCCGGATCATTCTATAGATGTCACCCCATCTGATTTCAGGAGGGACATCGGTGGTGCACCGAGTATCCTGGAGTGAAGCTTCAGTTTTAAGTGGCGCAGGCTTCTTTTCTGACATCTTAGCCTTCTTCTTACCAACTTTCGGCATTTTTATTTATCCCTGATAACACCCATATACAAGTCATCATGATATTGAGCAACATACTGTGAGGTTTCAACAGAGAGCACCATTGTTTTAACATGTCAAGGAGATAAGTACAATGAAGCTGCATATTTAGGAAGTAAAAACACTATTTCAATATGAAACATAAATTGAAACGTTTGAATCTTTTGAAGGGATGAGTTTTGATATGCTCCTGAGAGGATAGGTATGTTGCGGAAACAATTTGCTCTCGGACCGATAGGCGTGTTGCGGAAACAATTTGCTCTCGGACCGGTAGGCGATTTGCGGAAGCAATCTACTTTCGGTTTAGCCCTGGGGAAGAGGGTAACTTTCGTCATTGTGCTTTTAAAAGGCTAGTGGCGGGGAAGTCTGGGGTGAAATAACCCTGCGACAAAATGAGGAGCCACTTTCACCTTTACGACCCGGCGTGGGCTTTGAACGCCGTTGTCATTTACGGCACTTGCAGAGGTACCTATGGGGGGTTTGAACATGGGCAATGGCGCCTGTCGTAAGATTTAAATTGGGTAGTGGTCACGTTGGAACTAAGTTTTACGAAAAGGCCCGGGGATTTACGTCTTAGGCTTTCGGCCGGGGACATGAAAAGTCCATGGGGCTTTGGCATTTTTTTACATAACGAGGCACGCAGCCCGGGGAGGAAAATAGAACAAGTCTAACCGTCTGCACTAACTGTCTCTACCCAAAAGAAACGTTCTATCCTGTGTATGTTTTATATGACGAGAACTCAATTCAAACTGTATTTGACGGGCAAAATATAGCCCATGACGGGTGTTTTGCCCGTCAAAATCCCACCAAAACCCATCATTTTCAAACAAAAGACAACCCAATAGCAATTGGAAATGTAGAAGGGGCAAATTTCAAGGTTAAACTCCTACCTGGCACCGTGAGGATCGCTGAACGAGGTGGTCGCGAACGCGGATGAGCGAGATGAGTTGGAGCGATGTGCACGGCGTTCCACGTCGTTTGCCAATCGAAAACAATGATATGTTGGCTCGCGCCCCCCACCGTATATTTAAATAGGACAGGCACGTGCGAGCATTTAGTTTGGTGGGTGGCGCAATTTGTCGCGGTTTAAATACCGGTACGTCGACGATCAAATCGGGCCATCTCGGTTTGCGTGCGTAACCGCCACTTGCGGGACAAAATCGTGAATCTCTCCCGCCGTTGCGCAAGGATATAGCGAAAGCTTCCGCGGTTTCGGGAGGCAACGGTTAAACTTTTCCGCAAAAATAATCGTGAAGTGTGAAGCTTTTGAAAAGGGCTCCCGCGGTAGCGGAGAGAAAACTTTTAAAAGATCCCGCGGTTTCGGGAGGCAACGGTGAAAATTTTCCGTAAAAATAATCGTGAAGTGTGAAGCTTTTGAAAAGGGCTCCCACAGTAGCGGAGAGAAAACTTTTCAAAGATCCCAACGTTTCGGAAGGTTTTGGTGAACGCTTCCGCAAAAGGCTTCCGAAAACTTCAAAAGTTTCTAAGTAATGGCCGGGCCTCGACAGAGTTTCGGAAAGCCTTTGCCATTAGCCTCCTCCGTTTCGAACGGGACTGGTGAATGCCTACGCCGTTGCGGGTGGCTTCTTTGAAAGGTTCTGCAAAAATTTGGTGCTTCGACGTTTCGGGAAGGTTTTACGACGGTTTCCGCAACTGTGGAAAAAAAACCCAAAAGGCTTCCACGAGCTTTATAGAAAAATTTTGAGTTCCGTCTCGGAAAGTTTATGCGAACGGCTTCCGCAAGAGCGGGCGGCTCCGTAAAATTCTTCCGCCGTTTCGGGTGGGATTCACCATAAGCTTCCGCAATTGTTTAACGAAGACTTTTCAAAACTTTTCGGGAGGTTTGGACGAACGGTTCCCGCCGTTTCGGGAGCAAATCTTGAATTCTTCCGTTGTTTCAAAAAGAATTTGCCAATGGCTCCCGCAACTTATGGACAAAATTCTACGTTCCTTTTCGAAAAGAGATCGTGGCGGCTTCTGCCAGTTTCGGGCGGTTTCATTGAATTCTCCCGCCGTTTCGGGCGGGAAAAACGAATCTCTCCACAAACAAAAACAAAAAGTTTTCTAAGTCCCTTTTCGGGAGCTAAATGCGAATGATTCCCGCCGTTTCGGGAGAACAACTCGAATGCTTCCGCAGTTGCGGAAGGTTTGAGCGAAGAACCCTGCCGTTTCGGGAAGGATTTCCCAATGGTTTCCGTGATTTTCCAATCGAAACTTCTAAGTCTTCTTTTCGGGAGTTTTGTAAAAGACTTCCGCCGTTGCGGGAGAGAAGACTGAAAGGCTCCGAAGAACTTCCTTCTCACGTCCCGCAACACGCTCAAAATATTCTAAGTCATTTTTTTTTTTTTTTAGAAGCTTATGCGTTTGGCTTCCGCAACTGTGGAGAGGTAGCCCGAGAGACTCCAAAATGTCGGGGAAAATTCTAAGTTCCTTTTTGGTTCCTTGGGGGACAAATGGAAGGGTTTATGGCAAGATGTTCAGTTGGGAAACAAGATTTTATGTTGAAAAACACAGATAACAGCTGGGATGGTTTCTTAAGGCAAACTTTCTACACAAAATGCAAGGAGGGGCCCCAATATGTACAAAATTTTGGGGTGGGGGTTGCTACAACAACACAACCTTACAGGCCAAATGTTGGGTACACAGCTAGTAGTAGGCCTCTAAGATCTGGCTTATGATTGGTGGCACTGGTTGCCACAAGATACCCGCAATGAAATGCTTACTGCAGATGAACAAATTTTAAGTGCCTTCGGTCGTGAATTCTATGGTCCTGATGATGCTATAGATTATGACCATCTTGCTTCACTTTTCATGTCTACAAGGTTATGTGATTTAAGTAAAAGTGAAGAATATTTCTGTTATATGCAAAAATTGTTGATTTCCTCAGGTAAGTCAGGAAATCTTGCTTATTTGAAGCATTATTTGAGAAGTTTCCCAGGACATGTTCCTGATGCGGTTGAACAAGCTCTCAAAGACAAAAAGGTCGAGCTTCGTTCGTTATCTCTAGCCCAGCTGCATGCTCATATTCTAGAAACATGGCAAGAGCATTGCTTAGAGGAAAGGGTTAGTAAAGACTTCAAGAGACATCAACAAATGTTCTCAGCATCTTTCTGTAAAGATGTTGCAGGTATGCCTGATTAGGGGTGTGGTGCCCATAACAGAGGTCATTTTGGTAAAGATTGCAAATGCAAGAAAAAGAAAAAGTTCTATACCTCTAAAGCTAGATATCACCCTAATAAGCCTTACCGCCATAAGTCTAAGTATAAGAAGAAACATTTCTATAAAAGGTACAAACATCAGTCCAAGCGATATGTCAAATGCAGGACTGATAAAGGGAAAAAGAATGTTTGTTTCATATGTGGTAAGTGTGATCACTGGGCAGCCAAGTGTCCAGAAAGAAAGTCTAGGCCCCGTCTTGCTGCTCTCTGTAAAGGATTAGATCCTGAATGGTGGGATCTACATGAAGTCTCTGTACATTCTCCTCCTCCTTCCGGAGAAATCCTCTATCTTCCTGATAACTCCTCTTCTGATTCTGAGTCTGATTCCCCAGCCACACTCGCAAAATTTGCCCCTGAGCCTTCATCTTCCTCTGACTCCGAGTCTGACTCCAGTTCAGATGCAAATTTAGGGGGGTGTAGTGTGCCCGAGTTTGATTTTTCCTTGTACACGTTTTCCAGATCTCCCAAGGATACATCTCTCCTTGAATTTGTGGATTCCTTTTCTTATCTTCACAAATAACATACATATCCTATAAAGTTTTTATCACCAATATTTGTTTCTCCCGTAGCATGTTCCACCACATTACCATTCTTTAATTTTGTGAGGGTTTAAGGACGAAATATTATAATGGTTGTAGTACACTTAATATTGACCAAAAATATATCATATATGTCATATATCAAAACCCCAAAAAACTCTTTATGAAATAGCATTGATTTGACAACAATTTAAGCACTCTATCAAAAGTTATGTCATCTACAAGACTCCCAATTGTCAATGAAAAACCCTAAAAAACATATTTCAAATCGCAATATCTCCTTCATTTGGACTCTGATTTGAGCGATTTGTTTTGAAACACACATAATTATGCAAGGAGAATACATATATGCATTTTTTCTAGAAATTTGTGCTTAAAAATATAGAACTCATATGAGTGTCATGACCCTCTTTTTTCCTTTGAAAATCTATAAAATACAAGGAAAAAATGTCTCTTTTGAACCCTAGAAAGTGCTCTAATACCACTTGTAATATGCAAACACACAAGATATCCAAGATTAATATAGAAAGCATCCTTACTTTATTAATATGAAGAACCCTTAAAGTAGGGAAACACTTTAGATTTAATATTTTTATGGAAGGAATCCACTCATGTTCACTCTCTTCTTCGAAGGGGCAACCTCCAACTGAATAAAGCTCCAATGACAATTAGTGTTAGGGTCATACTGTAACCCCCATAAGTAAATCTAGAGGATGTTCTGTATTGAGGCAATCTCTATTAAATAAATCCCATGACGTAGATATAGTTTGAAAACAATATTTGTAAGCAAGCTTACTAAAAGGTTCCAAAAAGGTTAGAAAGCTTACTAGAAGGTTTTACCTGCAAAAAAGTTTATTCACTATAAAGTTCCTAAGAAAATAATATCTATATAGAGAAGTAGAAGCAATATAATGGGATGTCTTGTGAGGAATATTGTAATTGGTGCTCTCCTTGGTTAGAGGTTTCCACCTTGAAGAGGCAAGTGAACAAATGCTTTTGTCAATAAAAGTATTTATATTTGTAGTAATATTCTCTGTGTATTCTCTCTCCAAATGTCTATTATTTTCGCTTTGAATTTATTTCTATGTTAATCAAGTACGTAACATTGGGTATCTTAGAACTTTCCAAGGTCCAAAAGATCGAATTTATTTTTATTTCTATTTTGCAGGTTTTCTAAGGGAAAAAGAGGGTCACAACACTCAGGTCAATTTTTTACTATTTTTAAGCATAATTTGTATAAAAAATTGTAAATATGTATTCTCCTCGCGAAAATACATGATTTGGAAAAGAATAAAATCTCAAATTGAAGTCTAGATGAAGGATATCTTGCAGTTTGAAATATATTTTTTCAAGGCTTTTTGAAGATGACCGCGGGTCTTGCAAAGACAAATTTTGGTAGGGTTCCCAAATTACAATCAAATCAACGTCATTTGAGACAAATTTGTGGGCTTTCATCTGACATATTATATGGTATACTTCTGGTTAATATTGAGTGCACTATAACCATTATAAAATTACGTCCTTGAACCCTCATGGAACTGAAGAATAGCAATGTGATGGAACATGTCGTGGGAGAAATGAATGTTGGTGATAAAAACTTTCTACGATATGTATGCAATTTGTGAAGATATGAAGAAGGGATCCTATGAATTCAAGGAGAGTTGTATCCTTTGTAAAATGTATGACATCATCCAAAGAAAGTATACTAGTGAAATAGATGCTTTGTATGATTTAGAGGTTGAATGTGATTATTGGTACATGGATAGTTGCCATTTCCGATAAAAAAAATTACTTTCACCTTCTATTTGATGACTCTACTCCCCCTTATGTAGAGCACATCATGGCAAAAAATCCAGAGAAGGTTATGACTACCAGTTTTTAGCTTGCATATTGCCCATTGGTAGTATTCCTTCCCGATCCACATCTTATTAAAGTTAGTGCAGCTGCAAGACCCATTCTCAGATAGGATGGTACCCTAGTCAGTTAAATAGGTTTCTTGGTCAAGTTAACCAGGCAGAGTAAAGAGTAAGACCCTAGAAGGTACCCTAGGGCCCCCAGCTGTCTCCTGGGGTTCTCGGTCAGGGACCAAGCAGGTTGATGCCATGGCAAAGTCCCTAGCATGTGGCTAGGGCCCCTATTTGTCTCTAGGGTATTCTAGTATGGGACTAGACAGTTTCTTGGTCACAAGGACCTAGCAGGTCCCGCGGATTGAGATAGAGACCTACTGGTCTAGGACCAAGCAGATTCTTGGTCACGAGGACCAAGTAGTCCCTGCAGCGACATACCTAGTCAGTTAACTAGGTGGATCTTGGTTAGTGGACCAAGATGATGATGTGTGATGTCCTCTTCTCCTAGGTCTTCAAGATGGTTGAGCTAGATGGTCTTCTCAAGGTACTAACGACCCCTTGATGGAGCCACTAGCAAGCGACCTAAGGAGCAGTCTGGAGGATCAAAGGATCACATCATCCAGTGTGGACCTTCCTTATACAGTGATGATGAACTTTCAGGTTGTATGGAACACTTGTACATTTGAGAGAGAGATGATCGGTTGTACCCCACCCAACTTGGTTGCTCATCCTTGGTCTTTACATCTTGTTGGACTTGGTCTTGTGGTAACTTGTCTTTGACTTATGGTTAGTAGGGTCATTTACCCACCTTGAGTTGTTTTGATTTCTACCACCTTGATGTTTTGGTCTTATGGGTACTATGGTTGATTGTCCACCTTGTGGTACACCCCTTGGTCCTAGGGTTAGGGTCATGTACCCACCTTTGTTTCATATTTTTAACTTGTACCATGTGTTGGGCCTTGTACCCTCACCTAATCAATTATATGAGTGGTGACATGACCCTAGTACCCACCTAAGACACTTTAATTATATTTTATGTTTTTATAAGTTGTTTTTATTTTGGTATCTTAACCATTAATTATGGGTACCCTCCTAATCTAATGGAACCCTAACTAAATAAAAGAATAAACTAATGACCTCTCTTGAATATCATAATATCCTATATATTGAAGCCCTTTGTTCCTCATTTGAGAAGTGAACAACATAACAGCTATGTTTCTTAACATCAAGGGTATTAAGAGATTATTGATGTTGATTATTTTTACTTGTTGAGGCCGCCTAATTGTTGAAGCTTCCACTCATCTCAGATATGATTTTTTATGCCTGATGTCAACTATTTGAGGTCTACTTTTGTTGTTGATTAGGCCGCCCACCTACTATAGTCCCATATATGATTGGATTGCTTGTTTGAGGGTTGACTTGAAGGCTCCTATGTTGTTGCTACCCTATCCTTGACCCTGTAAAAGTATGATCTGCTAACTTCAAGTATGATCTTCCTATATAAGAGCTTGATCCATCTGCTGAGGGTTTGTTAGGATCTTATCTGCTCATTTAGAGTCTGGTTGTAGCCCAATTCGCTTGTTGTGAGACCCGATCTGTTGTGTGAGGTCTAATTGGGGTTCAACCTAATTGGTGAGAGGTCTGATCTGATTAATGTGGGGTTTGATCTGTTTATTGTTATTTTATTGGAGTTCGTTAAGCTTTTGCATGACTCAGTTGTGAGCTCTAGAGTTATATCCATCTCAGTCGTGAATCCCTAGGGTCTAGTTAACCCTATTGTGTGCTCACTTGAGGAGGTCGTGAGTCTCTTTGGTTTTGATCTGACTATTCATTGTTCATTGGTGAGGGCTTCAGCTTGGACTGAGTTCTCAAGTTATTTATTGATGCCGAGACTTATTTTGCCCAGATCTAATTGCGAAGACTTACCTATGGTTCAGATTGTTTATTTGTTGCCAGATCTATTTGTTTATGTTTGTCATTAATCACCTGTGAGCATATCTGATGTGTTGAGAGTTACTTGTGGTCATTTCTCTTGTGTTGAGTTTTTTGTTGAGATCATATCTTTTGTGACCTTGTTGACCTTTGTTCTGTTGAGTCGTGATTGAGACCATAACTATGCTTTTTACTGTCATTGATTACCACTATTGTTTCCTATAGCCTTTCATCTCTCTCTTTCTAGTTTGTACTGACCCTCTAGTAGGGGTCAGCTAGTTCCTAGTGATTAACTGGCCTCTGAGAAGAACAGTCCTTTTCTGAAAGTAAATACTTTTGAGAAAAACACAGGAAGGGTCCCACACTCCAAGTAAGTATCCTAACTCGTCTCTTTTATTATTTAAACATGTTAGTTATTCTGCTATTGCTGATTACATGTTACTGAAGATTACTTTAACACAAGGACCTCTTGGTAGTGTTAAAGGTGAAAGAGATGAAAACTATGTTTTAAATTATACAGTCTGATTACTATATTTAGCTATTGTTGTACTATTTTGACACAAGGTCGCATCGACGAGGTTCTTGCTTAACGATTACACACGACACAACCACACGTTCACACAAACAAGATGTAAACAGGATACCAGAAGTGGCTTCTATTACTTCAAATCAATCGGTTACAATGCAGAATAATAGTAAATGTAAACAACTAATCTATGTCGGCCTCAGACTTTACAATACAGAAGTAAATATGGTGTGCTCTCTGTGTGTGTCGACCTTCACCCTCTAACGGCCACTTCTGAATGCATGTGCTCGCTGAGCTATGGATATTATCTCAACTCTGTAACTCCAACAAAATGGAACTGACCTGAACTCCCCTTCTTTGTGCCTGCGCACAGGTCTTCTATTTTGTTGTTGCGCATCCTGATGTCCACTCCAACACCCGAGACACTCTTCCTTTGTCTGTCAAATCCTTCAGATCCTGCAGACTTGCAATTGTCAGCGCCTATGTTGTGCTGCACAATCTCTTCCTGTGTTGACATCTGTCACGATCCCAACTACCTACCATAACTACTCATAACTTCCTTAGCAACCCCGAACAACTACTAAGTACTCAACTTGATCTCTAACTTCTCTGACATGCTACAGTAATCGGTCTCGTCGACCATACTGTCTTTTGTCAGCCTTAGACTTACCCGTTGGATTTACTCTGCGCTTAGGTTTCGCCAGTCTGACCCTTCCTCCTCGCTTGGCTCATGCCCAAACCTATCAGAGGCGTGGTTCAACACATGTCAACCATCGATGCCTTCTGCTTCAACCTGTCGTATGTTGACCTTGACATGTCGACTCTCGACCTTCGTTGCTTCTGTCGATCGCATACTGACTGCTCCTGCTCGACTTATTGACTTCGGAAACCAATCTGCTCTTCTGCACCAGTGGTCGTCGGCACTCCCTCTAGTTGGCCTTCTCATGTCGATCAACTTCGACTGATCTGTCTAGGCTCCGATGCTCTTGCATCTAACTCCCCAGGTGAAAAAGAACTCAATTGCTCTATCAGTCTCCTAAACTCTTCTTCGGAAATCCACGGTGCTTCCTGCAACTCATCATCTTTCCATCGCACTAAGTATTCCTCCTTTCGCGAACTGCGCGTACACCCGACTTTGCGTTCCTCTATTACTTCTGCGATTTCTTGTTTGTGTCGGTCTAGAATATGCACTGTCCAGTCGATCTTCGACACTTCTGCGCTTCCGCTGTTTGATCCTTCTTTGAACTTGTATAGATTTGAGACATTGAACGTTGGTGAAATGCTCAAGTCATTCAGCAACTCCAACACATAAGCGTTGTCCGAAATCTTCTTTAGGATCTTACATGGTCCAATCTTCTTCAGCTCCAATTTGTTATATGTCCCTATTGGAAATCTCTCCTTCTGCAAATGTGCATAGACTAAGTCTCCCTCGCTGAATGACTGTAGCCTCTTCTTCCTGTCGGCTCTCAACTTGTATGTCACGTTACTCTTCTCTATGTGATTTCGCACATCTTTATGCACTTCTTTCATATGCTCTGCAAATGATTCTACATCCACGCTTTTCCTGATTTTTGTTGGTAACTCGACCAAATCTACCACTCCATCTGGGCTTCGACCTTGAACAATCTGGAATGGGCTCAAACCTATTGACCGATTCACAGAATTGTTGTATGAGAACTCTGCTTGCGCCAACACGTTCTCCCACTGCTTGGGTTTGTTGGCTGTCAAACATCTTAGAAGGTTTCCCAAACTTCTATTCACCACCTCGGTCTGTAGTCTGTCTGTGGATGATACGCCGAGCTAAACTGCAACCTCGTGTCCAGTTTCTTCCATAGGGTTCTCCAGAAATTCCCCATAAACTTGGTATCTCTGTCTGACGTGATATTCTTCAGCAACCCATGCAATCTGACTATCTCCTTGAAGAATAGAACAACAATGTTTGTGGCGTCACTTGTCTTCCAACATGGAATAAAGTGTGCCATCTTCAAAATCTGTCGACTACAACAAAGATTGAGTCGCTTCCTTGTGTTGCGTCTTCAACAATCCTAGCAAAAAATCCATGCTTAGGTGCTCCCATGGAGTATTCAATACCGGCAACGATGTATACAACCCCATATTCTGACTTCCTCCTTTTGCCAACTGGAAAACTCGACATTGTCATACCCACTTACCGACATCTGTCGTCATTCCTGGCCAATAATACTTCTCTTTGACCAATGCCCTGGTCTTGTCGATGCCAAAATGACCTGCTAATCCTCCACTATGCAATTCTCGGATTAGGTTCTCTCTAACTGATCCTCTGGGAATACAAAATTGTTGCCCTCTAAACAGGTATCCCTCTTGGATGAAATAATCCAAGTATGGAGTTCTATCGACACTCCATTGTTCATGACAATCATCCCATGCTTTCGCAAAATCCTCATCAGTCTCATACTTTGTCTTCACGGACTCTATTCATGTTGCCTGAACTGTCTTCGTGTTCAACAATGCAACTCTTCGACTTAGCACATCAGCAACCTTGTTCGACTTGCCCGACTGATGTCGCAACATAAATGTGTATCCTTGCAGTAACTCGACCCATTTCATGTCTACTGATTCAACTTCAACTGAGTACTCAAATACCTCAGTGCTTGGTGATCTATGTACAACACAAATTCCTTGGGCAATAAATAATGCCTGGACAATAGCATAGAACTCCTGGTCATAGACCGAATATGTTTGCTTCGCATCATCCAACTTTTCACTGAAGAATGCAATTGGTCGACCCTCCTGGCTCAACACTGCTCCAATTGCCATCTCACTCACGTCGCAATCTACTTGGAAAACTTTGTCAAAGTTTGGGAGCACTAACACTGGGCTCTCAATGACCTTTTCCTTCAACTTGTCGAAAGCTCTATGGGCAGCTTCCGTCCACTTAAACTCCCATTTCTTCATGCACTTTGTCAAAGATGCACTAATTCGACTGAATCCCCGGATAAACATCCTGTAGAAACTGGCAAGTCCATGGAAACTTCTTACTCCAATCGCACTTGTCGGTTCTGGCCAATCCAATATTGTTTTCACCTTTTCTGGATCCATCAGCGACCCTTTACCCGAGATTACAAATCCCAAGTACACCAGTTCTTCCTTCATGAAGAAGCATTTCTGCAGGTTCACCATCCGCTTCTCTTCCTGTAGCTTTCGCAATACCTGTCGAATGTGCTCCAAGTGTTATGTCTTGGTTCGACTAAAAATCAGAATGTCGTCTAAGTAGACTACGACAAACTTTCCCAAGAATGGTTTCAGTACCTCGTTCATCAACCGCATGAACGTACTGGGTGCATTAGTCAATCTGAATGGCATGACTAACCACTCATACAGCCCTTCCTTCATCTTGAAAGTTGTCTTCCATTCATCTCCTTCTCTAACCCGAATCTGGTGATAACCGCTCTTCAGGTCGATCTTTGTGAAGTATCTCACTCCACTCAAACAATCCATCAAGTCGTCCATTCTCATCAATGGAAATCGATACTTGATCGTGATCTTGTTGATATCTTTGGAGTCTGTACACATCCTCCATTCTCCTCCTTTTTTTGGCGCTAACACAAATGGTACAGCACAAGGGATCAGACTTTCTCTGATCAATCCCCTATCCAACAACTCTTGGACTTGTCGATTGAGCTCTTGACGCTTTGTCGGAGTCATTCTATGCGGTGCCTTGTTTGGCAAACTCGATCCTGGAATCAAGTCTATCTGATGGGATATGCTCCTTGTCGACGGCAATCCCGTCGGCGCTTCGTCGACTACTATGCTCCGGAACTCATCAAGCATCTTTTCAACTTCGATCGGAATCCTCTCCATTGTCGACCTCTCGACACATGGTCCCTTCAGAATGATAGCATAACACCCCGACTGCTTTTCCTCTTCTGCGAAGAATTCTTTCATTGAACACATCAGCACTCGCTTCTCCCAATAGTTACTCTAACCCTGCTTACAGTCGGCTTGCTCCTCCTCTTTCAGCTTCAAAGTACTCCACGTGCCATTTTTCCACACTGTGACTGTGTTGGCCCAACCATCATAGATCATCTTCCGATCATATTGCCATGGTCTTCCTAACAACATATGACATGCGTCCATTGGGATTACGTTGCACAGTAAACTGTCTTCAAGCTTCCCGACCTTGAAGTTAATTAGGCACTGTTTGGTTACCTTGACATGATGTCCTTTCTGCAACCAAGATATCTTCTATGGGTGTGGGTGTTCCCGACACTTTAACCCCACTTTGTCAATGACCTCTATCGACACAAAATTCTCCGTACTGCCACCATCAAGTATGGTCTTGCAACGCCAATCGCCGATCCGCACTCTGGTTCGAAAGATAGCGTTTCGCTGTGGTGGCTCTTTCTCGTCACGTCGGTCGTCTAAAACTAGTGTCTTCCTGGCTGTCATGGCCCAACTCTTTCTTCTCCCATCTCCACTGCTGTCGGATGCCGACTCTGCTCTCTCATCGACTTACTCATCTCTTCGACGTCTGGGTTTCAACTCCTCTGCAACATGTAGGTTTTTTGGGCACTTATATGCTTTGTGTTCGGCTCCTCAACACTTGTAACAGACTATGGGCGATCTGTCAGCTCCTTTTCTATCGGATGGACCACTTCGACCATACGCACCTCGACCGTGGTTCTCACGACCATCACGTCAATTCTCTTGCATTTTCTCCCTTGTCGACGTCCCTTCCGCACGGCGATTTTCTTCGACAGATTCCCTCCTGGTTCCGCTACTTTGGCCTTTCGCGAAAACAGTCTTCGCACCTCGACCAGTCATCCTGCCTCTGGTCGCTGCGGATTTTCTCAACAGTTTCTCTTTTTCCTTCAGAGCTAGTTGATAGGCTTCACCGATTGCTCTGAATCTTGACAAGCTCAACTCGTCTTGTATTACATACTTCAAGCTGTTCATGTATCTAACAACAGCTCTTCTCCTTCGTCAATCTGCCCCAACCTTATCGACAGTCTGTAGAATTCTTCCGTGTACTTCTTCACGATCATCTCTTTCTGTCGAAAGTTTTGCAACTTCTTGAACAAGGAAATCACATAGTCCCCTGGCAAGAACTTCCCTTTCAGCTTGGTGACCATCCTGTCCCAAGACTTGATTTTCTCCTTGCCTTTCATGACTCTACCAGCCTGTACATTGTCCTACCACAATGAGGCATGACCCTTCAGCCTCAAACATGCAGTCTTAACCCGTCTGGGATCCTTAATCTACTCTATGTCGAAGTATTTTTCCATTTCTCTGAACCAGTCGATCAAGTCTTCTGGATCCAGACTTCCTGAGTAGGTACACACATCCATCTTCGTCCGACCTCTCATCCTCGTCAGAAGCTTGATGAGTTTATCTTCTGGTTCCTCGACTGCCTCTTCCCGTGCTTCCACCTCTTCAACCTCCTCAGCGGTGTGGTCTAACGCATCAGGAATGCATCCACATCTTTGACTTTCTTTGATCGTTGCGACGTCGCTTATCAGACTTCGCATTGTTCTCATGTAATCGCCGAACATTTCACGATCAACTGTGGCTTCCGCGCCTTACGCTCTTCATCCAGTACCTCGGACATTTATGCCTTTGTGAGCCATTTTCAACCTTAGCTGAAACTCCCACTCGTCCAATCGCAACCGGACTTAACAAGATGTGCACAGCTCTACCCAACCTCAGTTGGAGCTGTTTAATGCACTTGACACTAGATACCACCTTTCTTACTCACAGGATTCTTCAGCTCTGATACCACCTGACACAAGGTCGTCTCGACGTGGTTCTTGCTTAACGATTACACACGACACAACCACACGTTCACACAAACAAGATGTAAACAGGATGCCAGAAGTTGCTTCTATTACTTCAAATCAATCGGTTACAATGCGGAATAACAGTAAATGTAAACAACTAATCTATGTCGGCCTCATCCTTTACAACACAGAAGTAAATATGGTGTGTTCTCTCTGTGTGTCGACCTTCACCCTCTCATGGCCACTGCTGAATGCATGCTCTCACTGAGCTATGGATTTGATCTCAACTCTGCAACTCCAACAAAATGGAACTGACCTGAACTCTCCTTCTTTGTGCCTGCGCACAGGTCTTCTATTATGCTGTTGCACATCCCGATGTCCACTCCAACACCCGAGACACTCTTCCTCTGTTCGTCGAATCCTTCAGATCTTGCAGACCTGCAATTGTCAACACCTCTGTCGTGCTGCACAATCTTTGCCTATGTTGACATTTGTCACGATCCCAACTACCTGCCATAACTGCTCATAACTTTCTTAACAACCCCAAATGGCTACTAAGTACTCGACTTGATCTCTGACTTCTCTGACATGCTACAGTAATCGGTCTCGTCGCTCTCTTTGTGTGTCGACCTTCACCCTCTCACTGCCACTGCTGAATGCATGCACTCGCTGAGCTATGGATCTTATCTCAACTCTGCAACTACAACAAAATGGAACTAACCTGAACTCCCCTTCTTTGTGCCTGCGCACAGGTCTTCTGTTCTGTTGTCGTGCATCTCGATGTCCACTCCAACACCCGAGACACTCTTCCTCTGTTCGCTAAATCCTTCAGATCCTACAAACCTACAATTGTCAGCGCCTCTGCCGTGCTGCACAATCTCTACCTGTGTTGACATCTGTCACGATCCCAACTACCTACCATAACTGCTCATAACTTCCTTAACAACCCCAAACGGCTACTAAGTACTCGACTTGATCTCTGACTTCTCTGACATGCTACAGTAATCGGTCGCGTCAGCCATACTGTCTTATGTCAACCTTCGACTTACTCGTCGGCTTTACTCTGTGCTTAGGCTTCGCCAGTCCGCCCCTTCCTCCTTGCTTGGCTCATGCCCAAACCTGTCGGAGGCGTGGTTCGACACATGTCGACCATCGATGCCTTCCGCTTCAACCTGTCATCTGTCAACCTTGACATGTCGACTCTCGACCTTTGCTGCTTCTGTTGGTCGCATACCGACTGCTCCTGCTAGACTTATTGACTTCCAAAGCCAATCTGCTCTTCCGCACCAATGGTCGTCGGCACTCCCTCTGGTCGGCCTTCTCATGTCGATCAACTTCGACTGATCTGCCTAGGCTCCGATGCTCCTACATCATATTTCATTTCAGTACTAGTTTATTGAATATAACTTTGCATTAAAGTACATTAATTTTTATTTCTTTGCATCAAACCCTAACCCTAACCAAAATTTAACACATCTAACCTTTTGTAGTACATGGCTGATTTTTTGGATATGGATGGATTTATATATTTGGATCCACATAACTATTTTAGGGAGCTCCATTCTCTAATAGGTATTGAGCTTAGCTATCTTCAATGGGGAGTCAACGTGACCACTTTGACATGGGACTTGGTTTTATGGATGAGCTCTTTGGATTAGTTCAGTGAGGCAATTAGTACTTGCATATGGGACACTAGTTTCTTCAACATGGTGGATAGTGGTTGTACATGAGACCCTAACTCCCTAGCTTACTTCAACATTGTGGTCAACACTCATCCATGAAACCTAGTTTATGGTTGTACTTCCTCACATCAAACATTGAGAGCAACACTTTTCTAAGGAGGGTGGCATGTTAGGGTCTTATCCTAACAGCCTTAACTAAATAGATAAGATGCTATGTATTGAGGTCATCTCTATTAAATAAGTCCTATGAAGTAAATGTAGTGTGAAAAGAAATAATTGTATGAAGACTTACTAGAAGGTTCCACCCACTAGAAAGTCCTTTCTCTATAAAGTTCCTAGGAGGTTAGATAGAAATTATATAAAGAAATAGGAGGTTGCCCCCTCAAGAGGCAAGTGAATAGAAGTGGATTCCTTCTGTAAAAGAATCAAATTTAAGGTGTTCCCCTACCTTAAGGGTTTTCGTATTACTAAAATAAGGAGGTTTCTATTTTACTCTTGAATATCTTGTATGAGTCTGCATATTCAGCTGAAAGGTACATAACACTAACTTTGTTTCATAGGTATCAAGGTACAAGCACACTTGTCATAAGCTTGCTTTTGAACCTACTTTATCATTCTATAGATCTCTTTTCATAAAAATCTGCACAATATGATAACCCCGTTTTTAACCGAAAGAATAAGGTACAACATTGTCAAATTGTGGTTATGACAATATTATAAGTACATCAACATTGAAATTCCAAAATACATGACTGAATTTCCAACATATACACTTGAAATTACCTAGAAAGTATTCTCGTTCATAACTGGCAGGGGCAAAAATAGATCTGAAATCCTACATAAAATTTACAACAAAAGAATGATAAATCACAAATATCAACCATACACATATTGGAATTTCATTTACCTAGTGATTGTTGAAAACCAACAATGTTGTCGCACCATTTATACTTCTCCAACCTAGATTTAAATCCACAGGTAGTGTTTCCTCCTGCAATCTGAATAGATACACAATTATAGGACTGTCTCTTGGAACCATAAAGGTCATCAAAGATAGCTCTAGTCTCTTCGCAGTCAAAATCTCTCAACTCTCCTCTATTGCAGCTTGATTCCATGGAAGAAAAAGATCAGTAATAAATGCACACAAGAGATATCATTATAGGCACTTTAGATCGAGTTGCAGGTCTGTGAAAATCCCGATCATCATAGGAACTTTAGATTGAGTTGTAGGGCTGTGAAAAAATCGTTTCCATTGCCCACTGCTATAAAGTCCCACTATATATCATTGGGTGGTATTACAAGTTTCATTATCCCGAGTTTCAGACTATAATACAAACAAGGGAATAAATAAAATGGAAATAACAGAGAAAATAAATTAAATTTTAGGATAATTGTTTCTGAACTGTATCCATCAAGTAGTAATGGTGTCTCGCATTCTTGTTTGACTTAAACTTAGACAGGCATGAGTGTGATGATAGCCCGCCTTTTCTTCTTTTTTTCATAGCTTCCCAATTGGGTGCATGCATCACCAATAATCACCACAAGAACAGACTCCAGCCTTGAAATGATGGAAACGATTAGTGTCCCTCACGATAATTTCTCGCTTGGTAATTTTGGAAATGAACTTTGTTGCAGAGTGGCAATCGCCACAAACACGAAGGTTCTTGGTGATCCGAATAGGTGTCTCATTGCATGTGTTGATAAGCCCAAATACAATGGCAAGCCTCTCACTGTGGCTGCAAAGGATGCGTTCCTTCTCAGATTCCTCAAGATCATACAACACGAAACTGGTATCTGGCACATATCCTGCTAGCTTCATCTGCTCAGTCAAGTTCTGTAATGTGGCATAAATTTTCTCTATTTGCGGATGAAATTTGTCTCCTACAACAAACACATGCACCTTGTTTTGAAATTCAATCCAACTGCATCCAGGGTTCTTTTTTATACCTCTATCTTTCATCATTTTTCTAACCTTTTGTACATCATCCCACCTTCCCTTTGCAGCATAAATATTTGACAGAAGCACATAATTTCCTTCATTTTCAGGCTCTAGATCAAAAAGTCGCTCTGCAACGTGTTTCCCTAGCTCTACATTACAGTAATTTCTGCAGGCACCCAACAAGGATCCCCACACACTACGATTAGGTTCTAATGGCATGTTTTGAACAAATTCATAGGCCTCATGCAGGTGCCCAGAACGGCTGAGGAGGTCAACCATGCAGGCATAGTGCTCCATACTAGGAGTCATGTTATAAACACGGCTAATTTGATTGAAGCATTGCCAACCTTCGTCCACTAGACCTGCATGGCTGCACGCTGATAGAGTGCTAGTGAAGGTGATTTCATCTGGTTTCATACCCAGCTTTTGTATTTGGTAAAAGAGTTTGAGTGCTTCCTTGCCATACCCATGCATACCATAACCCGCAATCATCGCATTCCATGAGACCAAATCCCTTTGAAACATCTTACTAAACCATGTTTCTGCATCCTCTACACTCCCACATTTGACATACATGTCTACAAGAGCACTCCCTACAATGGTATTCGACTCCAGCCCTCTCCTTATTATGTAGTCATGGATTGCTTTGCCATGTTGCAGAGCAGCCAAGTTCGCACAAGCTGAAAGAACACTCACAATAGTGAATGCATCAGGCCGAACAGCTGCGCGTTGCATTTCACAAAAGAGCTCTAAGACCTTATTACAACGTGAATTTTGAGCATACCCTCCAATCATCACATTCCATGCAATGACATCTTTCTTAGGCATTTTCTTAAACACTTGGAGAGCATCTCCTACACTCCCACACTTGGCATACATGTCCATAACAGCACTGACTACAATGACATTCAGTTCAATTCCACTTCTGATGATGTAAGCATGGATCTCTTTGCCATGTTCCAGAGTCCCCAAATGAGCACATGCCGGAAGAACACTCGAGATACTTAGCGAGCTCGGCTTCTCACCAACCTGCTGCATCCTTCTAAACAGCTTCAATGCTTCATCACGATATCCATCTTGTGCATACCCCGCAATCATAGCATTCCATGAAGCGACATCTCTATGGGGCATTCTGTCAAACAGATGGCGTGCATCCTCTATTCTTCCACATTTTGCATACATACTAACAAGCCCATTCCTCACAATCCCATCTGCCTCAAATCCATTCCTAATCACACACCCATGAACCTCTTGCCCCAGCCGAAGGCTCTCCAGCTGCGCACACGCAGGAAGAAAACCCACCATCGTCGTTGAATTGGGTTTCACCCCTTCCACTCCCATTCTCCTAACAAGCCCAACAGCATCCCCAAATATATGATTATTCACATATCCTGCTATAAGTCCATTCCAGGACACCACATCTCTTTCAGGCATTTTGTCAAACACATCGCGTGCATCCTCAAGTCTCCCACATTTCGAATACATGGCAGCAAGCGCATTCCCTACATAAACATCCGACTCCAACCCGCATTTCACAACATCTTCATGAATATCCTTACCCTGATCCAGATTTCCCAAGTTCGTGCACGCCTTGAGAACATTCACAAACGTAAAACTATCGGGTAGTACACCCGCGCACCGCATTTGGCAATACAGCGCAAGGACCTCCTCATTATTTGCCTGCGCAGCGTATCCTCTGATCATCGCATTCCATGAAAATACATTTGGATTGCTTATTCCATCAAAAACCAACCGAGCCTCTGCTAAGCTCCCACACTTGCCATACATGGTGACGACGTTTGTTTCTAAGAAAACATTCTGCCTGCTTACATTTCTGAGAACGTGGGTATGCACTTGCTTACCTTCTGCCAGCGCTTTCATGTCGCCGCAGGCCTGTAATAGAGAAGCGTAGGTTGAGAACTCAACCTGAATGTTTTGCCGGTCAACGGCGTGTAAGATACCAAGCGCTTCCGTCAGTTTTCCGTTTCTGCAGAGTGCGGGGATGTCCTTGACCTGAAGAAATTGGGAATTCAATGGCTTTGTGCGATCTTGTTGTTTGAGTGCCAATGCTGAGCTGCAGCTGAGTTGTTTGCGGTTGGGTTTCAGAGGGGCAAGGTTTTTCTGGTTCAGTGGATTTGATAGTTTTGGCGAGAGTGCCAGAGCTTCCATTGGGATGTTGAAGGAAGAGGGTGGATTACAGGGGAAGAAATGTATCAGGCGGCCTGTGAATTTCATTTAGGGGTACGCTTCCAGGCCACATGAGAGTTTTGGGGGAGAATTCAAAATCTCTGAGAGCTGCATTTGAATTCAAATCTGAGTAATTTCACCGAATTTCGGCAAAGGGATTTTCCTGGGGATGGATTGTAGATTTGAAGTCAAATCTTGGGATCGAGTTGCTAGATGTCAAAGGGGTTGAGATTGGATAGGAAGCATTCATGCAAAATCTCTAATCACAATTTATAATTATAATTTAAAATTATTTAAATATTTATCTTAGGTAAATAATTTTTTAAAATTAAAATAAATTATATAAATTAGAATAAATCAATTTATTTTAATTTTGAATTTAAAAAAAAAAAAATTGAAATTATAAATAAATTTATACAAATAACATAAAGTTAATGATTCATTAGTATAGATCAAGTGGTTGGGAAGAATGATGTTATACTCTAACATTGAGTTCAAATCTCATTGTATAATATCTTATGTAACCGAAAACATTTACTCTTTGTACTTCATTTTAAAATTTATTGGTTGGTTTATTTTTGTTTATTGAGAAAACATACATGAAGCTTTATTCCATATACTTAATTTTATAAGTCTTTATATTATTTTAATTATGGTAATATATAATAATCAATATAAAGTATAAAGTTATAATGTGTACAAATTATTTGTGTGGATGTTTGCTAGAGCATCTTGTATTGTTCTTTCAGAGTATCAATTTATGTGGCATTAGAGTGGGTGTTCATGTTGTTTGGGGTCTTGCAAGGTGGTCTATAAGGGAGGAGGACCATCCACCATGGGATAGTTGGGAGAAAGTGATCTCCCTGAGTGTTATTATGGTGTACTATAGCAACAAGATGATCGATCAATGTGTCTAAAGCTAATCATAAGTATACCTAGGGAACTTTCGATATACCCAAGAGTACGTGGAAGTGAAATTATGTATACATGTGTTTTCTAATGTGGTACTACTCGAAGGAGTACCAATAGAGGTTACAAGGGTGTCCAACAATGTGACTTAGTACCACTTGTATTTTCTAGGAGTATGCTCCCCCAATTGCAGGTTTACCCATTGAATGACAGATATCTATGTTGTTTAAAGACGCCATAACATGTCTATAAAAAAATTAAAAATTGATCTCACTAACCCATAAAGAGCTCTATAATCACCTACTTTTCATGGTAGGGTTTGAGGCCAAAATTTTGAAATAAGCACAACTCCTTATAAAATTATAATTTGGAGATGGTCCTACAATCTCACCTTGAAGCTTCGATAACTCTGAAATATATGCAACTTTGAGTCTAATTTTTTTCCCACAGTAGCCAAATATGTTTGCTCTACAATTCCATAGGTTTTACTGGATTCTAATGTGCCAATAAAAACTTAGGGTGATTTTCCCAAAACTTGTTTATTTTGTCCTTCTCGGAAGAGTGAACTTGTATGACCTGCCACACATCCAACTTTCCAGGTCTAAATATAAAACTTTTACCATAAACATTGTGGTCCATTTTCTTTACAATAAAACTATTGGCACTCAATTTGAATCTTCCAAACTCCAGATATAATAATTTTACCCATAACACATGTTTAGGGTTAGTTGTTTGGGATAGTAAAAATTCCAAACATACATAGAGTGTATCTCCGAAAGTATAACAAACTAGAAGCTGAAATTTTAACACACAATACTTCCCAATGTTTTCAATGTACCCTAAAAATTTCAAACGCTAAAACTTCACGGAAAAATAAATGGAGCTAAAATGCCAAGATGACTTGTTTGAAAGAGCCAAACCTAGGATTAAAATTTCTTCCCTTTTTTGGCCTAAGAAAGAACTCTGATACCACTTGTAATATACTTAAACCTAGAAATTCAAATAAAAGGCAGAAAACACAAAAGAGAATAGATAAAACAAGAAAAAGTACCATTGTATGAAAGATATTCAAAATAGAGAGCTATGTTCACTTGCCTCTTCGAGGGGGCAACCTCCAAGATTGAAGCTCCAAATACAATCACAATACTTGACTTCACATTACATAACTTACTCCTCTATATATAGTGCTTCAATAACCAAAGGCATAACTACTTGCGGTGGAATTAAAGTATGGAGGTTAGGGTAAGACCCTAAGAACACCAATAATGATTGTAGTCTAGCTAGTGTGATGACTTTGGTTGGATGGGTGAAAGAGGGTGATCTTTACAGGTTACTTGCTCATCCAATGGTACTTGTATGGCCTAGTGAGAGGTTGGATGAGCCTTCTAGTTTTGAGGCACATGTAGAGCATGCATACTGGGATGCCATGGAGATAGGTTCAAAATATGTTATGGATTCATTAATTGATTCCAAAATTTGAGATGTTGTGATTACATCTTGTGATGGATACAATGATACTTATACAGCTTATAGGATCAAGATTTCAGCACAATGAGAGACTGTGGTGAGCAGAGATGTGATATTTGATGAGGATGGGAGGTATTTTAGTTCATACGATTCTCCTTCAGTGATAGAGGATAATGTAGAGGTTCTTTCAAAGATTGATTCAGAGACTCGAGACAAGTCATATTTAGAGATTCAATATGAGAAAAACTTAGAGGGATTTGAGGTGAGGCTGATCGTAGATATTCTCTCACCTACTTCATATTATAGGAGGTTGATATGGTTCATTCAAAAATTACATCATGCATGGTGAGAGGTCAAAAACTAGGTTGTGATCTAATTGCTAACACTCTAATTGTATCTCATGTAGATGTGAGATATTTTAGCACACAAGGTTCTCCTTCCATGATAGAGGAGAGTGTGGATATTGTTAATCCAATGACTTAGGAGAATATAGGAGCATGGGTACCTCCTAGGAGATATGCTACTCATATAACATTAGTCTCTTCCATATGTGAGACTTCCATTTGTACAAAGAAGGAGAGGCGTGATGATGAGATTGACTTCACCCATGAGCCTTCTAGTTATTCATTGGACGAGAGGTGTGATTCCCTGATGGAGGATGTTGCTAGGATTTATTTTGGAGATGCACCTGATGGGATTAGTATAGAGTACAAAGCCATAAATTCTAGATTGTCTCAAACAAAGAGAGTTTTTCTTGATGATACTCTTGCTTTAGGATCTCTTAGGATGGGAGAGTTGACCTAGTTTATTTCTTTCAAATTAGTGAAGGATTTGAGGTACATGAGAGGGATTCTAATGTTGATAGGTTGATGATGACCTTCCATGATTTGATTATGTAAAAAGCATAATATTAAATAATCATTAATAGTAATATAATAATATAATAATAATAATAATAAAATCATTTACACTAAAAGACATAACCTTTCGATGAAAAGGTATTAGTAGGCCTATATAGAGGCCAAAGCATTGTATTTTTCGTTCATCATTTTATATCATCTGTTATATTATTTTATCCATTCATGGATTATTTGTTCTTCTTAAATATGAATTCCAAGTAATAGTTCGACTATACGAGAATTTCTCATACAAATTACTATTCCAGTCGCTTTGTATTATAGGAATAACTTGACCTTGGATGGAGATGTGATTGTCTTTGTAAGATGTCATGGAGAGTTCATGATGTGTTTCCCTTTGATGTTGATTTGGAAGATGTTGGAGGTTAGCAATTAGCTTTTTCTTCAAGGATATATTTCTTCATATTCACAGGTGGTCATTGTTTATTGGGGGATTGATATGTCATGATAGCACATAAGACAATTTTGTTGCAAATGACAATGGTTGATTCTAGGATCGCAAGTAGTATTGAATTGTAGATATTATATTTACTAGAGTTGTAGAGGGAGTCAACATGTGTCGATGTTAACACTTTCTCATAAACAAGGGAGTGTTATAATTTTGGGTTACTTCGAAAGTGTTTACACCATGTTTAGGGGTGTTCCATGAGATTCAGAGTACATGGTGTATGCCTAGCCACTAGATTGTTCAATATGGATTATAGCATGAGAGATGGTCCATGATGGATATGTGTAGTTGAGATAAATTTCTCAGTTGGATGCTTGACCTCAGGATAGTGTTGGATTTCCTTTTTTCCCTTAGGCAATAGAGATATTTATGTACTTTCACCCTTCATTGAGGCCTCTTGGAGGAGCCACTTACTTGGAGAGTTCCCTACATGGGATGTGGATGGTTTTTCATCATGGAGGGGGGATTTAATCCCTAGTTGGCACATGGAAACTTTGTTTCATGTTTGAAGAATTGGAGATGGCTCGACGATGCATGGGGATTCAACAATGTTCTTACAGGGGATTAGTTGAACTAGTGGAGTACTTTGGTTTGAAGGATATATGGAGTCCATGGAGGCTCGTGATGGAGTGGTGTGTACTTTACTTACATAAATACATCACCTTGGAGTCATTATTATGCATGGCATCGACATTGGAGCATGACACTTGTACTCTTGAGTGGATGTCTCTTTTGTGTAGCCTACAAGGGTTCGTGTAGCTTGCTTGTAATGTCGTAGGCCCAAATAGTATTGTTGGCTTCCCTTAGCACTCATATAAATAGAGGAAGGAAATAATCGTTTTACACACAATCATCACATCATCACTTCTACACTTCTCTTTGTACTTTTCTTCTAGGATAGATTCACTAGGGTTTCCCCATGAACCCTAGGAGAAGCTAATGGAAGGGAAGGATGATGTCTTGGTTGGATTTTTCTCTTATGTTTAGGATTTTTTTTATTTTGAAGGAGACAATGGAGATGATCTTTCATTTCTCTCTCTCTTACTAAGATCTTCACTTACATACTTGTTTATCTATGTCTATCTCTCTCTCTCGAGGCACTAGGGTTTCTTGCTCTTCCTATGCATCTAAAAGTGCTTCAAACTCATATTTAAAGTTAGATATAAGGGTTGGTTTCTTTGTTACTTAAAGTATAATTTTTCCAAGCATTTGCAAGTAGCAAGGTTGTATTTTTTATGTGATTTGTATGACAAATACTAACATTTAATCGAATTTTTTGGTCGCTGATTTTTTGTCTTTTTGTCATAGGAAAGCGAAGGTGTTCAAGCGAATTTGGAATTTTGAACCATTAAAGAAGATCCTATTTTGATTCCTTGCATTTTTTTCAACTTTTTTCAAGCTTTTAAAGTCTCTTGAATCTCGTTTTTACGGATCAAGACCGCTCTCTGCCAGAGAGTTAAACTTCTAATAATTTAATAAAGAACAGGTGGGATTTAAGGCTCCCACACCCCCTTCCCCCATTTCGGGGAAGCCTGTACTTGTCCCCTTTACTTTTTGCTTTAGATTAGATTTTCTTGCTAGATTAGTTCTTTCAATTATTACAACTAGATCTAGACTTTTCTTCCAAGTTTTACTTTATTTTTGGGAATAAATTGAATACTAACCCCCTTGCTTTCCTGAGTACGGTCTTTGACCTAAAAGAGACTCTTGGGTAGTAATTAAACACCTTCCCATTTTTTCTTTATTTCCTTTAAGTACTTTGCATCTTTTACATTTTTGAGTCTCTGAGGCTCCTTTAAAGTCTCTTGAATCTCTCCTTCGTGGATCAAGAGCGCTCTCTATTGGAGGGTTTAATTTAAACTAAAATCTCGTGAATATCGCTTTCGTGGATAAAGAGTGCTCTATGTCAGAGGGTTTAAAATTAGAATTTACATTTCGTAAGCTTTGTGTATGCTCTACCCATCGTAGGCTTGTCTGATATTTGGGATATCAAAAGCAGTTGTTTGCACTCTATAATTCTTCACATTAATTAATCCACTCACCTTAATAAAATCAAGTCCCCAATAAACCAACGAAAATCCGACATTGTCGATAAGTGATCAAGTGGGAACATTTTGACTAAGGACGCAGGAGCAACTAGGATGCAAACTCAGGGAATAGTTAGACTACACCCTTGTTGGTGTAGTGTTGAACAATGCTCTCGAGACTCCATTGTAGCCCACATGTCTTTGTACGAAGCCACTTAGATCATAATATGGACATATTCCCCGTACCATAAGGTATATCGGGAATCCCCCTTTTCCCTCATTAATCAACTCATCTTGTTCATCACAAATAAAATCAACCAATAACAATTGCACAACATTTTCATTACAACACTCCAACAATCGGTGACTCCATCTGCACTGGTTTCAATTTCTTTAGCAACAATCTTTTTTTTTTTATTATCTATTTTGCAATTGTTGTGTACTTCATGTTGATATTATGTTGTGGATGTGCTTAAGTTAATTTTCAACAAACTTGGTTATTATTTCACTAATTCACTCAAAAAAATCCTAAATAACACTCGTTCCCATCACTAAACATAAACTAAAAAATCCTTAGAAACCTTTTTCAATAGGGTCTACCCCCCTTGGCTTCAATTAGGATTTTTCCTAAACGGAGGAGCCAGGATTAGGTGACAGCACCTGACTCGAGAATTGATCCCGAGGTCACACCGAGAAGCTTCAAAATATTTATGTTGCGCTCTCCCCGGGTGTGCATTTTGGTGGCAATATTTTTCATGCCATTGTCGGGGACAAATATTTTGTTTCTCGGAATACGACTTTTTGATTTTTATCTTTTGTTTTTTTTGCTTTGTTTGATGAATCTTTAGATCCAATCCTTAATTTTCATCCGGCGACTTCTGTAACCTTTCCTTTTTTATAAAAAAATGTATAAAGTAAAAATTAGAACTTTTGTGAGTATTCTAAATGCATATTTTTTATTCTCACATGGCAACTCCATTGAAGGGATAAAACCCTTGTTTCTCATAAAAAATGTTGAGATTGATTGTGTGTAGATGAGCCTATTTGACACAGTAAATTATTCAAAGCTCATTATTTGACACTCCTCATTTTTTCAATATAAATTCTATTTCATGGTTACATCGATTACATGCGGCTGATATCTTATATGGATGAGTTAATAGAGAAATTTGGTGCTCATATTTATAAACATATTATCCTATCGACTTCTCAAACATCTCAGGTTTTCCTAACTTTGGTGATGGTGAGAAAGGTTTATATAAATGGTATCCGATCTTTCATGGAAATGGTGATTCAACCATCTGGGATGTCATGTATTTTCTGGAATATCTAGTTGACTTCAATACTCTGTATGAAGACAATATGATGCAAGTGTTTGCTGGTTCCCTAGAGGGAGAGGTCGGTTGTTGGTTTTTTGACAGACTTACAAATAAGTGTATCACCTCCCTTTCAAGCTTCCTTTGAATATTTTTGAAGCAGTGGCATGATGGTAGGGGTAGTATGAAGGGTTTGGAAAATTTTCTTGAAGCAATCTTTAATTTTTATTTTCCAAATATAGAATATCATAAAGAAGAGCCTCCTCATTTTTCCACAGTAAAAAACATTGAATATTTGGAGCTACTCCTTGATTACTTCAGTAAAAGTGATGAAATTTGTATTTCCCAGTTGCATTATAAAGAAAATTTAACAGAGGTACAGGAGAAGCCCTTGATTGAAGATGTTCCATAGACTTCCCTCATGTTTCAATGGTATGCAACATCGAGGAATTGGAATATCCTCGAATCCATGTCATTAGTAATGATAACATTTTTTTGGGTTGGCCCCAAGAATAAACCATTACAGATATTGACACTTATGAAGAAATCCATGAAGTCTGTAATATGTGTGATGACACTACCCTTTGTTTTCCACATAGCAATGAATGTTTTTAAAGTTGGGTCCCTTGTGATATCTTTGAAACCCAATTTTTTTAGGAGGATTGCTATGATAGTGAGGAGGATGACTATAGCCAAGGACTTTGCACCAGTGATGAAGACTCTATCATATCTGACATAGACAGGGATGACCACTATTGGAATTTTGTTGAGAACCCAATCTATGAGACTTGTGAAAATATTTTTGAAAATCACATCTATGATATGTCCAACAAAGGGAGTGTTTTATCTGATATTTATGAAAGGTGTAGGGAGGAGCATTCAAAATTTTCATATGATCAGTCAAAGTTATATTTGAGTATCTATAATAAGGACCTGAAGAAGCAGTGTAGTGAAGAGTCATATCAGACTCAGTCAATTGATTGAAGATCTATCTCAGCCATCGTCTTCACAAGCAGATGTTCCTTATGATTTGGAGCAACTTCAGGCTTGTGCTTTTACGAGAAGTTATCATCAGAAGATCCCACTAGATCAACATGGTGAAGTGGTTAACCTGCATCATTATTCATAAATTTTTATTAGTCATATCCAGTCATGGATAGAAGAATCCTGCAGGAGGACTGACCATTTTGGGAAGCAGTTCGATGACACTTTACATACCTATGATCTCCCATCCGACCTTCCCATCCAAAAATATTATGCAGGTTTGCATTTCTTAAGTAGATTTTCTTTGCTTTGGAAGGTAACCAAATGCAAGGTCAAAAACTTTACAATTGATGAAATGTTAAGTTAGTTACAATGGATTTTTCATTTTACTTACCAATTTCATTATGCTATGCTTATAGAAGGAAAACTAAGCTCCTCAAAGTGAGCCTTTACTTTCTACATTTCATTTTCAGTATTTTCCTTTATGTGCTTATAAGTTATTATTAGTTTTATTCTTTCAATTAAAACGTAGCTTGTGGTTCATTAGCTTTTATAAAACTTGTTCTACTGAAGGTTTTTCTTGTCAAAGTTGAGATTTTTTTACAGGTTATATATATATATATATATATATATATATATATATTAGAGATTTTGGTGTTATTGCATTATCTCCTTGCCTGAAGGCCAGATCGAGCACACGTCCCGTAGCTAGAGCCAGATGTTACCTCCTAATTTTTACATTATGTGGATTTCTTGTGACCTGACAGAGTTGTGAACATGTTCAATGTTCATCCTCAGTGTTCAGAAGTTCATCGGGAAAATATTTTGGCCCTTTGTAAATTCACATGTCCAGACCCCCTTGGGGGGATTGTAATAAGCTGGTCTAAGCATGGTCATTTTGTAAAAGGATTGGCCTACCTTAGGCTTATGTATCAAGGGGATACTCTAGAGTGTTTTTTCCTTAGGAATTATGCATTGCGCTACAGTGACATATAATTCCCGAGTTTTTCACTCACACCTCCAAGGCTGGAGTATTCACCATGGTGGTCAAACCTTAGGAGGTTATTAAAGCCTAAGTGTCTATGTATTTTTACATTCCATCCATAAGAAATAAATCATATGGACATGCACTAGGTCCCCTAGGATTTTGAGTCAGTTACGAGAAAAAAAAAATTTCTGTAAAATTAGACCATTTTTTAACGGTTTAATTGGAAAATTTCAAATTGTAATAAAAGTATGGTCTGGACGAATAATTTGGTGTAGGGATTCTCATTTTCACACTTAGAGGATCCTCTTTAACCTGGTACCCACTTTTCCTGGGTCTCGGGTGATTAAATGATCACTTCTGGCATTTTTTCTTAAGGAGCTAACAAAATGACCCAGAAATGCTAAAGGTGCTACAAATTGCACAAAAAGACAAATTGTGAAAATAAAAAAAACATGTGGGGAAAATGTGGCAATATTATTCTCATATGATATGTGACCTCTCTAAATAAATAAATCACACACATTGTTTAGAATCTCAAAACTTAGGGGAGCGAATGATATCAATTTTAAAGAGATGCACCATCCTTCACATTTCACGTGTGGGCGACTTGCTCATTTGTTGGAACTTGGCTATTCGTTGGAGGAGTTTACAAGAATGAGAGGGGCGCCCCTCTTATGAGTTGGTTTCCACCTCTTTTCATTACACCAACCAAGTGGTGATTCTATCCTTCAATCACTCCCACGATTGTGATATGCGCCCTCCTTGCCTTTATTGAGTCATGTGTACCCCTCCTCTCTGAGATCTCTATATAATGAAGGCCCATTCCATTGGTTTTGGATGGATGGTGGAACCTCTTCCCATTTTAACACTGTTGTATCTGATGAATAATATTGAAATACTTTAAAGGTCCATGATGTGCCATTTGATGATGTTGTGTTATTGAGGTGATATTGTACCACATATTTTCTCTTGTTTCAATATTGGTAATGGATCTAACTTAGAAGGTTGTTCATAATCACAGAGTAAACATTTACGGTTGTTAAGTTTTTGTTTGTGTTTTTTGTCAAGAGACACGGGAGTAGCCAACTATACTCGGTTGTACTGAGGCTCTGTTGATCTCGTTTTTGCATGCACATTAAATCTAATCCACCATTGGCAAGTGTTTCTTATAGTTGTGCAGGATTACATATCTGAAGGAGGAGTTGAGCTCGGTTGCATCCTCTCCCCTCTTCAGCACTTTCAAGCTAATAATTTTGTTTGTAGGCATGCCAAAGTCTTCGATAAAGATCAAGCTTGGTGCTTGAATCCCTCTTTCCATCCCTTCAAAAATCTAAACTCTTTCTTCTTGGTTACTATTCTCTTGCAAGTAAATTAGAGCTAAAAAGTTTTTTATCATTAAGTCATTTACTTGCTTAAAGTTTGATCTAAAAGTGCTTCAAACTCATATTTAAAGTTAGATCTAAGGGTTGGTTTCTTTGTTACTTAAAGTATAATTTTTACAAGCATTTTCAAGTAGCAAGGTTGTATTTTTTATGAGATTTATCTGACAAATACTAACATTTAATCAAATTTTTTGTTCGCTGATTTTTTGTCTTTTGTCGTAGGAAAGTGAAGGTGGTCAAGCAACTTTGGAATTTTGAACCATTAAAGAAGATCCTATTTTTATTCCTTGCATTTTCTCAAAATTTTCAAGTTTTTAAAGTCTCTTGAATCTCGTTTTTATGGATCAAGAGCGCTCTCTACCAGAGAGTTAAACTTGTAATAATTTAATAAAGAGTAGGTGGGATTTAAGGCTCCCATACACCCTTCCCCCATTTCAGGTAAGTTTGTACTTGTCCCCTTTAATTTCTACTTTAGATTAGTTTTGCTTGCTATATTAGTTCTTTCAATTATTGCAACTAGATCTAGACTTTTCTTCCAAGTTTTACTTTACTTTATTTTTGGGAATAAATTGAATACTAACCCCCTTGCTTTCCCAAGTATGGTATTTGACCTGAAAGAGACTCTTGGGTAGTAATTAAACAACTTCCCATTTTTGCTTTATTTCCATTAAGTACTTTGCATCTTTTTCCTTTTTGAGTCTTTGAGGCTTCTTTAAAGTCTCTTGAATCTCGCCTTTGCAGATCAAAATCGCTCTCTATCAGAGGGTTTAATTTAAAATAAAATCTCGTGAATCTCGCTTTCGTGGATCAAGAGTGCTCTCTGTCGGAGGGTTTAAAATTAGAATTTACATTTTGTAAGCTCTATGTATCCTCTACCCATCGCAGGATTGTCTAATCTTTGGGATATCAAAAGCGTTTGTTTGCACTCTATAATTATTCACATAATTAATACACTCACCTTAATAAAATCAAGTCCCTAATGAACCAACGAAAATCTGACATTGCCGATAAGTGATCAAGTGGGAAAATTTTGACTAAGGATGCGGTAACAACTGGGAGGCGGCCTCAGGGAACAATTAGACTACACCCTTATTGGTGTAGTGTTGAACACCTCTCTTGAAACTCCATTCCATCCCACATGTCTTTGTACAAAACCACTTAGATCATAATCCAGACATATTCCCTATACCGTAAGGTATATCGAGAATCCCCCCTTTCCATCATTAATCAACTCATCTTATTCATCACAAATAAAATAAACCAAGAACAATCGCACAACATTTTCATTACAACACTCCAACAATCAGTGACTCCATCGACACTGGTTTCAATTTCTTTCGCAACAATATATTTATTTGTTTTTATCTATTTTTCAATTGTTGTGTATTTCATGCTGATATTATGATGTGGATTTGCTTAATTTAATTTTCAACAAACCTGGTTATTCTTTCACTAATTCACTCAAAACAATCCTAAATAACACTCTTTCCCATCACTAAACATAAACTAAAAAAGCATTAGAAACCTTTTTTTTAGTAGGGTCTACCCCCCTTGGCTTCTGTTAGGAGTTTTCCTAAATGGAGGAGTCAAGACTAGGTGATAGCACTTGACTCAAGACTTTCCCTCAAGGTCACAGCAAGCAGCTTCAAAATATTTATGTTGCACTCCCCCCCATGTGCGCATTTTGGTGGCAAAAACTCCTACTCCACATACACCCGATGAACCTTGGCATTCCCCATCAAAGTATCCCCAAGGATGGTGAAGTCTATATTGGGTTGTTTTAATTTTCTTGGAACCTTTTTTTGGCATTATTTATTCCTTCCCCAAAAGATAACCGAATTTGATGAGTTAATCTACCAAGATGATCCTCTTTTCCTTCAAATACAACGTGTTTGTAGTTAACCAAATACCCCATAAGACATAACAAGGAAGTGCTTTATAAGATTCTAGTAATTTTTCTATCATCCATGATTCCATCCATTCAAGCACAGTTAATGTTTCCCGATGGTTTTGTATATTATAGCTACATTGCATCTCCAACCAAACAACCTTAGAGAATGGACATGTTACAAATAAATGGTTCACTGTTTCATTTTCCATCTTACACAAGTAGCACCATCCTAGACAAATCTAATTCCTTTTTTGTCCATTTTCCCAAGTTAGCACTTTATTTGCCAATACAAGCCATGGGAAAATTCTGATTTTGAGTGGACAAACCATCTTTTGCACTACTTTCCACCACCACAAGTACTCATCTCCCTGATCTTCATTGATTTATGCTTTGTACCCCAGACTAGTGATTAACAGTCAAGCATATTTATTTTTTTCCATCTTAATTCTTCATATTGATCTTTTAGAGAAATGGCTCTATGATTCATTAGAGTTATGTATTGTCATCATTCTGTAGGTTGACCATCCTATAATACTAGCTCCTCCATTGTTGTCCATTCTTGAATCCTGAAGCCATGAACTGTGAAAGTTGCAACATCCTCAAGTCTTGTGATACCTTTTTTGTGAAGAGTTAAAACTAATGGTTCAGACAACATATAATTCCCACAACATCCAATCCAAGGGTCCTTTCCAATCATCAATTTGTTTCCTCACTCGACCTTCCATGCAATCCATTTGCGTAGGATATCAAAAAATTTCACCAATCCTTTCCTTACATTTGAGTCCCCTTTGACAAACTTTCTCTCTAATGTAATCCATGTTTCCTGATCGTTATTGTTTAGGTACTTGAATTTCATAACATCCCCCCACATATCGTTGTTGAACAAGAGTATCCATAATATTTTTGCAGCTAGGTCCCTACCAAACACATACAAATTTCTTAATGCCCATCCAATAAACTCCTTCGCTCTGGCTATATTAGACCACTTGACAAGTGGAATACCATTCTCCCTTGTTCTTGACTAGAGAAAATTAAAACATTTATTTTCAATCCCGTCTAAAATTACTTTCGAAATATGTTTAATCGATAACCAATAAATGGGAATGATTTCTAAGAAAGATTTAACTAGCACCAGGTTACCTCTCCAAGATAACCACCTATGACATCAACATGTGATCCTATCTCCAATATTTTTGACTAACCAACACCAATCAACAAATTTGTAGTCATTAATTTTGAGATAAAAACCTAGATACTTCACCCCTTTATCCAGTGGATCAATCTTCATAGGAAATAACCGTTCAATCCTGCTTTGCAAAGTACCACTCAGACCATTTATTAGTATACCAGATTTAAGCATTGTGATTTACATCCCCATGGTTGTGCATGATAAGTATAGAATGTATTTCTAGTATGCCATTTCCCTCAAATTACCTCTTCCAAATAAGAGATTGTCATCAACAAACAATAGGTGTTTGACCTCTATGAAATCTGCAATGTTAATTCCTTTAACGAAACCACGATGAAACTTTTTCTTCTGGTTTCTGCAATTATTCTATTAAGATTCTCTTCCACTAATAAGAATAAGAAGGGAGACAAGGGACAACCCTATTTTAACCCGATAGAATCCCTAAAAAACTTGATGAGGGTAACCTAAAAGCAATGAAAGTAACATTTATTGATCCCAAAAATTTTCCAGACCTTGTGGATTCCTCAATCACTCTAAGAATATCCTCCTCCAAGAAATCATAAATTCCAAGGTAAAATTCAACCATCCATCCATCAAGGACAGTATCTTTATCCTTATTACATGCCCCTGATACCAATTTTAAATCCTCTTTTGTAACCTCTGCCTCCATGGTTGCATTCATTTCATCATCAAATCATCTGAGAAATGGTCTAACAACTTGAATAATTTCCCCAATATTGAAAGCATTATTTTCTTTAAATAGATATTAAAGATGCAACCTTATTTCCTTTGAGATCCTCCAAGTCCCAAATCGTATTAAAATTCCTTCTGAATGCTGCAAAATTATTGAATAATTTCATGTTATTAATGCCCTCAGCTAGCCAAATAGCCGGAGTTTTAAGTCTCCATTCCGCCTCTTCCAATTCAAGCAATTTTTTCTTCCTTCCTTCCAGATACTTCAACTTCAAAACCTCCTCATTTGTAAAGACCCCTCTATCATTATGATCGAAAAGATTGTGTAATGTTGATTCAGATTCCTTCAAATATTTCTTGTTTTCATTTTCTCTCTCCTTGCCCCATGCCACTGGAAATTTATTTATACAATTTAGATTGTTATAGAACTGATGCTTAGACAAAGAATCACTAATTTCCTCATATTTAGTCCAATTGCTTAAGACCAAACTTCTAAGTCTCTTGTCATTCAACCAGGAATGGTTAAATTTATAAGGAACACAAAATTTACGGCTCGTATCCTCTAACTACAACAAGATAGGAAAATGATATCAAATCCCACCAATACCTACCCATGATTTATACATGTTAACATCTTCCAGAATTTGCTCCCATACCCCCTTCCCCCATTTCAGGGAACTTAGTACTTGTACCCTTTACTTTCTACTTTAGATTAGTTTTGCTTGTTATATTACTTCTTTCAATTATTGCAACTAGATCTAGACTTTTCTTCCAAGTTTTACTTTGCTTTATTTTTGGGAATAAATTAAATACTAACACCCTTGCTTCCCCAAGTATGGTATTTGACTTGAAAGAGACTCTTGGGTAGTAATTAAGCAACTTCCCATTTTTGCTTTATTTCCATTAAGTACTTTGCATCTTTGTCCTTTTTAGTCTCCGAAGCTCCTTTAAAGTCTCTTGAATCTTGCCTTCATGGATCAAGAGCACTCTCTATTGGAGGGTTTAATTTAAACTAAAATCTCTCGAATCTCGCTTTTGCGGATCAAAAGTGCTCTCTGTCAGAGGGTTTAAAATTATAATTTACATTTTGTAAGCTCTGTGTATCCTCTACCCATCGCAGGATTGTCTGATCTTTAGGATATCAAAAGCACTTGTTTGCACTCTATAATTCTTCACATTAATTAATACACTCACCTTAATAAAATCAAGTCCCCAATAAACCAACGAAAATCCGACATTGCCGATAAGTGATCAAGTGGAAAAGTTTTGACTAAGGATGCGGGAACAACTAGGAGGTGACTTCAGGGCACAATTAGACTACACCCTTGTTGGTGTAATGTTGAACACCTCTCTCGAGACTCCATTCCATCCCACATGTCTTTGTATAAAGCCACTTAAATCATAATTCGGACATATTCCCTGTTTCGTAAGGTATATCGAGAATCCCCCTTTTCCATCATTAATCAACTCATCTTGTTCATCACAAATAAAATCAACCAAGAACAATTGCACAAAATTTTCATTACAGCACTCCAACAATCGGTGACTCCATCGACACCGGTTTCAATTTCTTTAGCAACAATATATTTATTTGTTTTTATCTATTTTTCAATTGTTGTGTATTTCATGCTGATATTATGTTGTGGATGTGCTTAATTTAATTTTCAACAAACCTGGTTATTCTTTCACTAATTCACTCAAAACAATCCTAAATAACACTCTTTCCCATCACTAAACATAAACTAAAAAAGCATTAAAAACATTTTTTTAGTAGGGTCTACCCCCCTTGTCTTTTTTTAGGATTTTTCCTAAATGGAAGAGTCAGGACTAGGTGATAGCACTTGACTCAAGACTTTCCCTCAAGGTCACACCGAGCAAATTCAAAATATTTCTGCTGCACCCCCCCCCATGTGTGCATTTCGGTGGCAACAACTCCTACCCCACATACACCCGATGAACCTTGGCATTCTCCATCAAAGTATCCCCAAGGATGGTGAAGTCTATATTGGGTTGTTGTAATTTTCTTGTCACCTTTTTTTTGGCATTATTTATTCCTTCCCCAAAGATAACCGAATTTGATGAGTTAATCTACCAAGATGATCCTCTTTTCCTTCAAATACAACGTGTTTGTAGTTAACCAAATACCCCATAAGACATAACAAGGATGTGCTTTATAAGATTCTAGTAATTTGTCTATCATCCATGATTCCATCCATTCAAGCACAGTTAATGTTTCCCAATGGTTTTGTATATTATAGCTACATTTCATCTCCAACCAAACAATCTTATAGAATGGACATGTTACAAATAAATGGTCCACTGTTTCATTTTCCATCTTACACAAGTAGCACCATCCTAGACAGATCTAATTCCTTTTTTGTCCATTTTCCCAAGTTAGCACTTTATTTGCTAATATGAGCCATGAGAAAATTCTGATTTTGAGTGGACAAACCATATTTTGCACTACTTTCCACCACCACAACTACTCATCTCCCTAATCTTCTTTGATTTATGCTTCGTACCCCAGCCTAGTGATTAACACTCAAGTATATTTATTTTTTTCCATCTTAATTCTTCATATTGATCTTTTAGAGCAATGGCTCTATGATTCAGTAGTGTAATGTATTGTCATCATTCTGTAGGTTGACCATCCTATAATACTAGCTCCTCCATTGTTGTCCATTCTTGAATCCCGAAGCCATGAACTGCGAAAGTTGCAACATCCTCAAGTCTTGTGATACCTTTTTTGTGAAGAGTTAAAAGTAATAGTTCAAACAACATATAATTCCCACAACATCCAATCCAAGGGTCCTTTCCAATCATCAATTTGTTTCCTCGCTCGACCTTCCATGCAGTCCATTTGCGTAGGTTATCAAAAATTTTCACCAAGCCTTTCCTTACATTTGAGTCCCCTTTGACAAACTTTCTCTCTAGTGTAATCCATGCTTCCTGATCGTTATTGTTTAGGTACTTGAATTTCATAACATCCCCCCACATATCGTTGTTGAACAAGAGTATTTATAAGCTTTTTGCAGCTAGGTCCCTACCAAACACATACAAATTTCTTAATCCCCATCCAATTGACTCGTTCACTCTGGCTATATTAGACCACTTGACAAGTGGAATACCATTCTCCCTTGTTCTTGACTAGAGAAAATTAAAACATTTCTTTTCAATCTTGTCTAAAATTATTTTTGGAATATGTTTAATCGATAACCAATAAATGGGAATGCTTTCTAAGAAATATTTAACTAGCACCAGGTTGCCTCTCTAAGATAGCCACCTATGACATCAACATGTGATCCTATCTCCAATCTTCTTGATTAACGAACACCAATCAACATATTTGTAGTCATCAAGTTTGAGATAGAAACCTAGATACTTCACCCCTTTATCTAGTGGATCAATCTTCATAGGAAATAACCATTCAATCCTGCTTTGCAAAGTGCCACTCAGACCATTTATTAGTATACTAGATTTAAGCATAGTGATTTACATCCCCATGGTTGTGTAGGATAAGTATAGAATGTACTTCTAGTATTCCATTTCCCTCAAATTACCTCTTCCAAAGAAGAGATTGTCATCAACAAACAATAGGTGTTTGACCTCTATAAAATCTGCAATGTTAATTCCTTTAATGAAACCACGGTGAAACTTTTTCTTCTAGGTTTTGCAATTATTCTACTAAGACTCTCTTCCACTAATAAGAATAAGAAGGGAGACAAGGGACAACCCTATCTTAACCCGATAGAATCCCTAAAAAAACTTGATCAGGGTAACCTAAAAGCAATGAAAGTAACATTTAATGATCCCAAAAATTTTCCAGGCCTTCTGGATTCCTCAATCACTCTAAGAATATCCCCCTCCAAGAAATCATAAATTCCAATGTAAAATTCAACCATCCAGCCATCAGGGCTAGTATCTTTATCCTTATTACATGCCCCCGATACCAATTTTAAATCCTCTTTTGTAACCTCTGCTTCCATGGTTTCATTCATTTCGTCATCAAATCATCTGGGAAATGGTCTAACAACTTGAATAATTTCCCCAATATTGGAAGCATTATTTTCTTTAAATAGATATTAAAGATGCAAACTTATTTCCTTCGGGATCCTCCAAGTCCCAAATTGTATTAAAGGTCCTTCTGTATGATGCAAAATTATTGAATAATTTCATGTTATTAATGCCCTCAACTAGCCAAATAGCCGGAGTTTTAAGTCTCCATTCTACCTCTTCCAATTCAAGTAATTTTTTCTTCCTTCCTTCCAGATACTTCAACTTCAAAACCTCCTCATCTGTAAAGTCCCCTCTATCATTATGATCGAAAAGATCCTGTAATGTTAATTCGGATTCCTTCAAATATTTATGGTTTTCATTTTCTCTCTCCTGCCCCATGCCACTGGCAATTTCTTTATACAATTTAGATTGTTATGGAACTGATGCATAGACAAAGAATCACTAATTTCCTCATATTTAGTCCAATTGCTTAAGACTAAACTTCTAAGTCTCTTGTCATTCAACCAGGAATGGTTAAATTTATAAGGAACAAAACATTTATGGCTCGTATCCTCTAACTACAACAAGATAGGCAAATGATATCAAATCCCACCAATACCTACCCATGATTTATACATGTTAACATCTTCCAGAATTTGCTCTACTATAAGAAAATGATTAAGTATTTTCACGATACCAACCCTTCCCTTTCTAGAATTTCTCCAAGTACAACTTTATGTGGTTCAACATCAACCAACTTTAAGCCTTAAAAAAACGAGTAAATTAATCCACCATTGGATTTGGCCTAGAAACCTCCCCCATTATTCTCTAGAATTCTTAGCGATATTCAAATCGCCACCCATAATCACATTGTCCCTAAATAGTAACTATTGGTCTTTTATGTTGTCCCAAAATTGAATCCTTTCATTATAAGGAGCATTTAAACTCACAGTTTTGAACATTCGATCTAAACCTTTAGCTTTTCCTTCTGACACAATACCTATAGGAAGATACACTGAGCTAGAGGCTTCAAAATTGTCATTCCAACTAGATACTAGTCTACCAGATAAACCCTATGCATCACTTGCACTAAAATAACATCCCCACAACATAAATGAGAGTAACTCAATTGTTTTTTCCGTAGAACACATCGTCTCTTGAAGAAATATCACATTAGGCTTGTAAAATTTGAACATTCTTTTGAGGGAACTCCCTAAACCTCTAATGTTGAAGCAAAAAATGATCATGGTTGAACAGGATTATGGGGATTTTCTACTCTAAGAATCCATTTGAATGTCATTTTGTTTACTTCCCTCACCTCTTTTGTAGCCTTTGATTTATCCTTGGATATCTACTAAATTTGGCCCAATTTCCGACGATTTTGCGACGAGGTTTCATCATAAAACTGTTTCATGTGCGACCAACAATTGATCTATTTTTTGTCAAACAAACGTCGTCAGAATTTAGACAGACAAATATTTTTGTTGTTAGTTAGACAAAAAGAAAATTCCATTTGTCAACTAACCTTGAAGACAATATCTGTTAAATTCCATTGTAACCTCAACTAAGGTTCATCAATCGTACGTCGATAATTGAATGAATTTTGTCAGCATTATCATGATGTGATGTTGGAACACCGACGAACAAAAATTTCAATTTCAACTACTACATTCCCAATGGAATGCTTATCAAAGCTCGAAGTCCGTCATAACTCTGACTAACATGGGTAGCTCATATGATAGTAATTGGAGTGAATTTTTCCATTAGTATGACAATGTATCATTGAAACATTGATGAACTGGAGCAAGCTTTTAGTGAGCTTGTTGTCGTTGCACCAAAGTGTTTGTCACAATTGCAAAAATCTTTCAATGCTCTTACATAAAGTTCTGTTGCAAGAACGATGAAACAACATTAACCTTATGGCAATCTTGTTGTAATTGAAAAAAATCTTCGTCACAAGTGTAACAAGAACCCAAAACAATGCATAGGTTCGTCGTATGGCGATGACCTGTTCCACAATTTTTTTTGGTTGTGTTCCATTTTGTTTCTCCTTACTTATTTTTGATAACATATACGAACACAATGCATATGTCCTAAAACCCCATGCATCAATTGTATAAATAGATAACCATCCTAAGGTGGATGTCCCATCATGCTTGGCATGAATATAGGCCAACAACCAAGTGGAGCATTCCATTAAAATGGGAAAGGAATGAGTCAAGGTTGCCCTCCAAAGTGAACGCTTCAACAACTAAAGCAATGAACGATGGCACATGTAGAACAAGTCATCAACCCGCGGTTGAATCACTTTTGGGTGATCAATGTGGCTTGTCCATATTCTTTTACCCATTCAAACTAGCATGGTTTGGGATGAGAAGAGGATGGAAGCTTCATAGAGTCTGCCAACTATTTGTTCATCGAATATTTTTGTTGTTGTTATTATCCATGATAGTGGAGTAAAGTTTGTATTTAATCTGAAGTTTGTGTAAATAGGGCCTCTTTCACATTTCCAACATGATCATTAGACAACAAGACTAGTTGGGGATCAATGTAAGTTGGGTTGGAAACAAGAACTTCTACATCTCTAGTTGGTGGATCTTATTCAATAAGGATATTTTGAACCATATTAGTGGCATCTACCTTTAAAAATCGACATTCATCATCAGAATTCCCATACCACCTATGATAGTAACACCACTTTCTCTTCTTTTAAGCCCCAATTACCACGTTTGGTGTAGCACCCATGTTCTATTTGTTGTTGTTACATTGGACCTTAGGATAGACAAAGGTCTAAGGAGTGAAAGTATGTTTCTTCTTATTGATGGTTTTAGGCCTAGGAAATTTGACTTCTAGCTTGGAATTAATTTGAAAGGAAGTGTTTTGAATCCTAGAGAAGCAATAGGAAAGAGTTCCAAATCCTATCTAAGATGATGCAATAGATTATAAATAAAATTAATGCAAAGGGTTCCAAGAGAATCCCTTTCCTCAATTTTGATGAAAATTTTGTGAAAGGTTTTAATGAATTGTTGAATGAACTATCCAAGGATTTGTTTGAGTTGTAACTACCTTGATAACATTGCATCCTTCTTCCCTAAGCGATATAGCTACTTGTGAAAGATGAACTTGAAGTAATTGTGACTAAGTGTTGATTGGATATTTGTTGGACATCGCAAGCTATTGGGGGTATTTTTCCACTATGTGAGGGCCTACTCTTCCATGTGAACTTCAATGAATAGAATATTTTGAGCCTTTGTTAAATTAGATTGGATCTTGAAGTAGGCCTCCAAATTGTGAAGTGAAGATTCAAGCTCTTCACCATTTAGGACTCCATCAAATGGAAACATTTGTGTCCAACTTGAAGGAAATATGGACAATGGGGATATCTATAATGATATTAGGTTGTTGCAAGATCTACTGAAGGGTTTTGCACTATGTGTTCATCGATGACTAGAATATATATGGTGAATATATCATGCATAATTTCTCCCTGAAATTCAGTCTATTGATGTCAATGTGCAATAAGTTACTCCATTAAGAGTTGGCTATGTTAAGTACATTGTTGCTCATGCATTTACTTTGCAAGGAGTTGAGTGTGGGTGGAGTCTAAGAACCATGAGAATATCTATAGAGTGGAAAGAACCATAATATAGTACAGAAAGACAATATGTACTAATTTGATATGGAGAAGTAGCAAACAATAAGTAGTGGTCGTGTTGTACATCCCAAAACTAAAATTAAAAATTAAAAAATCACAATGGTTGATTGTACAACGAGTTGAATATTTCATAGGTTTGTTAGCAATACATGTTGTTGTCTAAAAAATAGGGGAAAAGTTGTTCTATAACTCATGAGAACATTTCTTCTAAATATTACAAAAAGGTGAAAATTTTGTAGCATCTCTAATCATGAATATACATAGACCGCAATTCTGGAAAAGTTGTATAGTTTTGTAGAAATTTGAGAAAGAAATCCATCAAACAATGGGTTTCTTATGAGTTGATCATATATAATTTGGAAAGGCCAATGTCAATGTGCTTGCAAATCATGTGAACCACTTGGATTTGAGAGTTCAAGGAGAATTATGGGCATATGAAAATTCCCAAGAAGACTGAAATTGCAAAATTTTGAAAAATATCAAACCCTTCGGCTCTAATACCAGTTGATATGCACATACCAAAAACAATGTGAAAATACTTATATACAAGTAAGAAAATGAAAGAACAAACTTATATGACGGGAAAATGTAAGCAACATTTCCAAAAAAAATAAGGAGTATGACTTCAAGCAATGAATGGTTGTACTTTTTGTAGAACAGGTAATCCAATGAATGATTGTACTTCTTGTTGAATTCTGGCATAAAATCCAACCTTGGAGCATTTGCAAACACATCAGGAGATTCATCATCATTGGTCACATGCTGAGTTAATTCAGGACATGAATCTTGCTTGTGAAAAAATAAAATTGTCAACCACTTATACTATGAAACGAGAGCTCGACGCAGTTCTCATTTTTCTCTCTCCTAATTTTAGTAGCTATTTTTACCTCTGTTTCAAAAGGGGTTGATACCAATATCACACATTTTAATTTTGAGGCATTTTTTTGGGCCTTTGAATTATCTTTGTCGTAAAATATATTTAATTTCTATTTTCAAGTGTGTTTTTAGAAATATAACAAACTAACATACATTTATAAGCAGTTTATAATAAAAAACATATACATTTTGAATTTTTTTCTACAAAATAAGACATTTTTATTGACAAAATTGTAAAAAAAATAGAAAATAAAGACATTTAAAACCATTTTCAATGAACTTTTAGAGATTTTTTGTATAAAAACGATACTATTTCATATTATTTTCCGAAAAGTGACAATTCACATAAATTCAAGAAAAACTATACCATATATTTGTAAAAAACATATTAAAAATATTATATATAGAAATTTTATTTCTAAAATAAAGTCTGAAAGTCAAAACATTACAAATATATCTTATCAAAAAATTGTCAAATTTAACATTTTCTTCAAGACATGAAACTAATCAACACTTTAAGTTATTAGGCACTTTAAGTCTCTTGTAATATTTATTGGAATGAGTATAGCTAACACATACATCTATCTTCAGAGATTTTTGTATTACTTTGTGGTTTACAATCTTTTTCTATTTCATCCATTAATAGAATTCGGGTTTTTTTATATTACTATGTTCTTTGCAATATCTTTTTTTTGTATATCTCCATTTTATCTTTCTTCCTTCATTCTATTAAAAAACTAGATCAAACATCTCTTCCCTATACCATTGATTTTTATGAACATGATACATTGAAAACAGGGAAAATATATTTAATCAATTGGAACATTGATGTCTAAGTGTTAAGACTCCATAGGAGGCCAAATATCTGTATTTTATCAATATTAAAAAGAAAAATATATGATTATAGTAAGTGACTATAATCAAAATCACATTAGAGAAACAAATAATTGGTAGAAAGACACAAAGCCTAGTTCGTGGCTTAAAAATTTAGACATGGAATATATCTATATATCTATGTAGAAAGGTTGAACACCACAAACTTCACAAGGAGGGTTATCTTAATTGGCAATATAAAATATGTCTTTGCGCCATTCTTAAAACAATATCTAGAAAGATAGAACACTTCAAACTTCACAATGAGGGTTATATTAATTGCCACTATATGCCTATCCACCACTCTTATCAATTGTTTCTTCGAATATAATTTTATTGATTTTATTATAAGATATATAACAAAATTCTTAAACTATTGAAAACCTATGTACAAGATTGTGGAAATGAGGTATATATGTTTGTGAAAATATCATAACATTGAACTAAAGAGATACCTATGTACAATAAATATTATTTTTACTAATATTTATATCTACATTAAAACCTTTTACACTTTTTATAAAAAAATCAAAATAATTATTAAACATTAATCCAATGGAAATAATCTAAATCTTTAAAATGAAGATAGTTGTCAATATATACATATATTTGATAATTTTTTTAAATGTAGTTACAAGTTCCTTTGTTCTAATTTATTTCAAGTTCTATTTGCGGTATTAAAATGCATTTAGATTATTACAGCATTAAAATGCTTTTTAAATTTGTAATTGCGTCAAATTTCTGAGACGCGAGTGAGGAGCCGCTCACTTGGGCGCCCAAGGGCCGCCCTAACAGGCTGCGTGATGCTGGGCATCGCGCAGCTTGTGAGGGAAGCCCTTGGGTTCCCAAGTGAGCAGGAGCATGGGCTGCATGATGCCCAACATCACGCAGCCCATGAGGGTTTCCCTTGGGCTCCCAAGTGAGTGGCTCCTCACTCGCATCTAAGAATTTTGACGCGATTACAAATTTAAAAAGCATTTTAGTACTATAATAATCTAAATGCATTTTAATACCGCAAATGAGAAAGGTATTTGTCAATCACCTTGTAATTTCCTCTTTCAATTGTAGATTTAGGTCAAGGTCATTTAAAATGTGTTTTCATATGTGGAATGTATTGGTTTTTGACATAAGATATATAGTGGGATTACACAATGTCTTTCTAGTTGTCAAAGATCATATGGTGTCAATATCACATGAGATATTAGTGTTGTACAAGATCACATTTCAAAATGTACATTGAAGACACTGGAGTTGTATGAAATCATGTTTCAAAATTCAGCCTATCAGATAATCAAAATATGTAATGGTACACAAGATAAAATGCTACTATATATTACATAATTAAAATGCATAATAGCACATGAGAATAATTAGACTATGTCAAGTATAAAAAAATTATTATTTGCATTATCATCATCCTAATCCTTCTAATTACACCAAAGTCTCTATGATTTTTTTTTCATTCTTTGACTTTTAATTCCAAAACAAAAATTACATCTCTTAACTAGAGGTTTCCTAAATCTTAACCATGTGAATTTTCAGCCTTAGGGATGTTATGAAATATAAAAAAAATAAACAATATTTCAATCCTTGACAACCCCAATCCACTAGGCAATTTAAGAGATAAGATACCAATGTGTTCCAATAAGTTTCAACCTTTAAATAGGGCAATCTTGTCATGCATATCACATATCCGAAAACACTTATAACACTTGGGCGCCCAAGTGAGCGCCTATAGTTATTATAAAAAATCAAAATCATTATTAAACATTAATAACGATTAATAAAAAATCATTATTAATGTTTTACACTTTTTATAAAAAAAAAAATCATTATTAAACATTAATAACCTAAATCTTGGCCTCCTCTTGGCTGTAAACAACAATCAATGCTGGGCATCACACCGTCCATGAGGGCGGCCCTTGGGCACCCAAGTGAGCGAATGAGTGTAAAACATAAGTTGGGCACAAAAAGAAAATACTAACTTTATATTTACATACATATATAATATGTAAAACATAAGTTGGGTACAAATGTTTTTTTGGAATTAATATATGTTTCATTTTTAAACTTGTAATGTCGGAAACAATAATTTTGATTAACTATAAAATTTAGTATTTTAACTTTTTTTAATTGATAATTTTCTTGTCATTTCAAATCTTATATTTAAAATTTGTAAAAATATAAAATGAGTTTTAAATTCTAAATAAGTTTTAAACTTGTTGATGCCCCGAAAATTGCAGCATCAAGCAGCAAGGGATTCTCCCCGGTAAGCAAGTCCAATTAGATCGCTCACCGTTTGGCTTGGGAAATCCGTTCGGTTAACGGTTTTGGCTACCGTAAGATTTAAAGATTCTTAATCTTTGTACCAGTTGTGGCCTGATCCACCGTTTATGTATTTTATTTTAAAGATGAAATGCAAGTGCCCTAAGCTAAATGCAGGTAGCTAATCTAAATTAATCTAAAATTGTATAAGCAAATTTAACCTATCCTTTCCAAGAGCAAACTATAGAGATGAGTAATAAACTGCAGGAAACACCTAAAGATCACACAGATATCCATTTAATCATAAAGATGTGCCTACATCAGAATATGACAGATATTGAAGATAGCTTCAATATATTTAGTACATTCCATTACTCATTTAAGAGAGACATCTTTGTACAGGAAAAGAGAAAGATCATCCATTACACAAAAATAATTCATAACAACAAAGAAATATCTCACTGTAGTATGTGAATGCTAGAGGAATAGTCCAACAAACATTCAACACACATTTCCAGGAAAAAACGTCCTCTCCAGGCTTTCATTAGGAAAAATCCAGTTTCTTGGAGCAAGTAGCAAAGTAATTCGTACAAGCTAGAAAATTTCTTTCACCTACCAAAAGTCCTATGTTCCTCTTCTATTCTTCTATTTATAAATTTACAAATTGCTGCTTGAGCTGACAGGTGTGCCCTAAACTCTAGAACCTTATAATTTGTCCTTTAGTGCACAATTACAAAACCTACAGATTCGTGGAGAGCCTTCCATATAAGACAGAATCAGAGCCAGTTGTCTTCTAAAGCATTTATACAATAAAGGAAATCCAACCTTTTCTCACACTAAGACAAACAAGAATTTTTATGGTTTATCTATTTTATTTGGATTCCTTTTGCTAGTTCGCTGACTCATCCCCACCAATTGGCTCGCTTATGGATGCTTGGCCATCTACACTTTGGATATGGGTGGCCCATTAACTGAGCTTTTTCAAGATAATTTTGCTCTGAACATATATTGCTGCCTTTGCTGCAATCTCATGCTTGCGCAGATCTGATTTGACTTGTGTTGCTCCTTCTTCCTTGCAGACCTTCTATGCATGACAAACCTACGGTGAGTGAGGTAGTTCAAATAAGGAGTATCTAGACATTCAACAATTATTAAAATGCAAAGCTTCCTATAGATTTGTGAAAGAAAACATGACAGAGTTGGCTTTAACTAGATGACTTTTGGGCATTAACAAAAACAGTTATAAAAAATTCAGAGTATGCCACTTTCATAACATGGAGATTGTTTTAACAAAAATGATCAACTAATTCATAGTTACAGCTACCACTTCATAGTTGAAAATCATGAGAAACAACTATACGCAAATGACAACAAGCTCTACAAGCTCTTGTGGGTTTTATTCATGCAATGATGGCCAGGATTAGGGTTGCCGAATTGATGCACACGGGGCTCGAAACCTTGTGTATTAAAAATGGAACATGGCCTTATTGATGACCCTACCAACTTCGTGGTTGCACATAAACCCAAAATAAATCTTTGCGCCCAAGGCGATGATCGCAAGATTAAGCTCTGTGCTAAGGCGCTGAGCGTAACATTAAGTCCGGTGCCAAAGAAGTGAGTTAAAGGTTAAGTCCTTTTCCCAAGCAGCGATCATGACGTTAAATCCTGCGCTGATAGAGCTGCGCCAGCATTAGACTTCGAGGGAAGACAAGGCGCATCTATGGAGGTGGGAGCTATATGGGTAAGCCTTGCGCCTTTGGCGCAAGTTTTAGTCACAAAATGTGTGCCGACGAGAACCACACCAACGAGTCATGGAAAAGACTTAAGGGATTTTTGCGTCGACATGCTTTCAAGCATATATCCTGCACCAATGCACCTACTCGTGATAGTTAAAGGCGGTCGGTTTTTATGTTTGGACTTTGCACCAACGCGGTCGATTTCTATTTTAAAAAAATGCGTCGATGGGGAGCTTACAGTCAATAATTGCGGTAAGCGGAAGATTTTAGCACTAGTCATTGCGCTAAACGGATAACTTATAGTTAGGGATTGCGCCAAAGGGCGGGAAAGTTATAGTCAACACTTGCGCCAAAGCGGCTAAGTTAGTTTCAGACTCTGCGAAAGAATCACTTGTTGATACAGCGTAGGTTTTAAACCTAAAGTTTGCACGTCGATGGAGGACTTAGCTGAAAAGCCAAGATTTGGCAATATGGTGGAAGATTAAGACCCAAAAACAAAGCGTTTTTCAATGCGAGAAATAAGCCTGAAGTTTGTGCTTTTGAAAGCGCAAAGTTAACCTTTTCACTTGTGCCTTTGGCGCAGAAACATAAACTTTCAAACTGCGCTGTGAAAGCGCGCATAGTTAATCTTTAACCAGCTCTGTTTGATGCGCATAGTTAAGCTTTTAAAACTGCGCATTGTTTTTAAAGGTAGCAGAAGGAAAATGCCTTAGTATGAAAAACAAAAGAACTAGAAAGGGTCAATTACTTTTAGGAGAATTTGAAGATCAAGTGACAAAGATTTTAACCAAAATCAAGACTTAAACAAAAAATAGGAGGGACCCAATATTTACAAAAAAAATTGGGGGGATGTTGCAGCAACAACAAATGGCGATTCGCTGGTGAACACATATCTCTGAAATAAAATCCTGTCATGACTCAGAATGACATCTAAATTGACAGCTTCATGCGCAAAAAAATGCCTCATAGCTCAACTTTTAAGAATGGGGTGATCTCTTAATCATATTGGTGTTCTGGGAGAAAGGGGCCTAAGACTTATATTTCTTCCAAACTCTCTCAAGGCTAGAGTATGGAGTTAATTCTTTTAGGTCTGTCTTTATGGTGCCTTAACTAAAAGAGGACTCCACAGGATCGTAAGAGTACTTCTCAGAGATATTCGTTTGTTCCTCATTCCCATGCTATCTACATCCTTTTAGATGTTCATGTATTTGACAGCTTTTGCTATTTGAGCCTTCCAGAAATAGTTTCCTTAAAATTCCAATCCTTGATTTTGGTTCTTCAATCCATAATGTCCTTTTGTGTGAGCGAGAAATTTTATTTGATTTATCAAGCTTCACGGACGGAGAAGAACCTAGCTTGAGCTGAGTCTTTTGAACAGCTTTCTAGATTTGAACATTTTGCTTTTATCTCAACCATGCTTTGATTGAGGCGAGAATTTCTAGAAATCATACCCTTTGATGTAAGCCTTTAGGATTTTATTTGTAGCATGGGATCATTTAAAATACTATACCTCTATGAAACATGCTTCCTTTCCGTGGTTCCATAATAGCAAGGAAACCTTGAGACATGAATTAATGTGAAAATGAGTGGAGCCTCAAGATAGTGAGAGAGAAACATTGGATCATTAGTCATTTAACTAGGGTTATTTTGACCAAACAGAAAAGGATCTCCCCATTTTCAAAGGTTGATCAATGGAAGCAAAGTCATAGAGCCTCATTCTCTTTACAAATGAGATTTTGTCTTCACGATTTCTATTTTGCTGAGAGTTCTGTACTACCGCTAAGCCAAGGGTCAAGCTGTGTTTTGTTAGCCTAGAAAAAGAGGAAAATCAGATGAAAAGTGAGTGAAAAGACAAAACTAAATACCGAGCCTGTTTCTAAACAAAACAAAACAAAAAATCAACAAAGAAAGCAAAAGAACAAAGAAACTGTTTATTTATGTACAGAAAACCTCAACGAGACTAGGCAAAGTATTGCTTCAAGGCGAGGCCATTGAGGGGAAGGGTTAATTCCTCTCCCTAGAGGTCTATTAGATTGTAAGTGGATGGGTCGAGCTTTGCATAAATTTGGTAAGGGCCTACCCATAAGTGTTGGAATTTCGTGTGCATTCCCTTGCCTTCGTGATGATGGTCCCATTTCATAACTAAATCTCCTACTTCAAAGCTTCTTTTAGCAGACTTCTTTTCACCGAACCATCTTTTGACTATATCTTGGTGTTGATGGAATCAGTTCTTGGCTTTCTGCCGGGCTTCTTCAAGTTGAAGCAGGGTGTCAATATTGGATTGTAAAACCTGACTACCAGACCCTCGAGAGGCTTGGGACAACTGCAAGGATGGAAGTAAGATGTTGGGAGGGAGGATGACTTCCTTTCCATAGACAAGTGTGTAAGGGGAAACCCCTAATGAATTCTTTGGAGTCACCCTATCTTCCCATAAGGCGTTTGGGAGAGCTATATGCCAACTTCGTTGATTTTCAATCACAATCTTCTTGAGAATTTAGATGAGGTTCTTGTTTGAAGATTCAACTAGTCCATTTCCCTGGGGTAGTAATTGGCTGAATAATGCAATTTAATTCCCCTTTCATAAACAAATTCATTTATTTTAAAAGACGAGAAATAAGTGGCATTATCAAACACTAAGGAAATTGGAACCCCAAACCTGGTTATGATGTTCTCTTTTAAGAAACTAATGACTGCATCTTCATTGATCTTGCACAATGGGGAAGCCTCCGTCCATCTGGTGAAATAGTCCGTGGCTGTCAAGATGTATTGGTGCTGCAAAGAAGAATTTGGTTTTATCTCTCTGATGACATCTATACCCCACTGTTCGAGAGGTTCTGAGATGATAACCGGCTGCAAGGGTCCTGCTGCCTTAGGTAATTTCCCAACACTCCTTTGGCATATATCACAGTTTCGTGCATAAGTATGGGCATTGCGGAACAAAGTGGGATAGTAATAGCCAGCTCTCAGTATTTTGTGAGTTGTTGTCTCCCCTGAGTAATGCCCCCCAGCAGGGCCATCGTGTAACTCCTTAACGACTTTACCTGCATCCTCCTTCTCTAGGCATCTAAGAAAAACTCCGTCATAATTTTTTCTGAAAAGTATTTCGTCAATGATCTGATAAGATGCTGACTTTAAACGGAGGGCCCTTCTTTGCTTAGAACTCCAGTGTTCTGGCAAGTAATGCACTAAATCTCTGTACCAGGACTCAGGAGCAGTGAAGACGGGACATACTTCGACTGAATTCAGCTCAGCTTCATTCTTCCAATCCTACTCTTCATCAATTGTATGTTCAGTAAGAAATTTACATAGGCCTTGTTATTTAATGATGGTGGTCGGTTTAAATTCTAAGTCATATTCTTGAAGAGTTGTGACCCAATTTCCCCTTCTTTCTCCCAACTTCTTTTGAACGAAAAGGGATCTGACAGCTGGGTGGGGAACTATAACTTTAGTTCTGTTCTTAAGAATATATGGTTTGAACTGTTTTACTGTTTTGAACATGGCATACGCATGTTTGTCGACAACAGGATAGTTCAGTTCAGCACCTTGTAGACCAGTGCTCATAAACGAGATTGGGTATTCGTCTCTTAATTCTATCTTCTGCGTGAGCACCACTGCGAGAGAGTCATCTGAAGCAAAAGTATACAAGATAAAATCTTTGTCAAAATCTGGGCTTCTTAAGGAAGGAGCATTAGCTATAGCTGCTTTAATATCTCTAAATGCATCCTTTTCTAATTTTGTCCATTTGAACTGTGTGCTTTGCTTGACCATTTGTTGAAAAGGTTTAACAGTTTGAGCGAAATTGGGGACAAATCTTCGGACAAAATTGATAGTTCCCATAAATGACTGCATGGATTTTTTGTTATGGGGCATGGAAATTTTATTGATAACTTGCACTCTCTCTTGATCTATTGAAATTCCCTTTTTTGAAATGATATGACCCAGAAGTTTACCTTCAAGAACAACAAACACACTCTTATTGGGGTTTAAAGAAATACCATATTTTCAGCAACGATCAAAAATATGTTTTAAATGAACAACATGGTCCTTTCTTTTCTTTGAAAAAACAATCACATCATCTAGATAGACGACGACATAATGGCCACCCAATCGTCGTAAGGCGATGTCCATTGCTCGCTGGAACGTGGCTCCTGCGTTTATTAGGCCGAATGACATTCTTCGGTATGCGAAAGTTCCCCACTTGGTGCGAAAAGTAGTTTTAAGATGGTCTTCTTCAGCTACTAATACTTGATTGTAACCAGAGAAACCATCAAGAAGGGAGAAGAGTTCTGATCCCGATACCATCTGGAGAATTTGTTCCATTGAAGGGACGGGATAGTTATCTTTATCTGAAGCTCTGTTCATATTTTTGAAGTCAACACATAATCTTATCTCTCCTGACTTCTTTCTTACGGGAACTAGGTTAGCAACCAACTCAGAATGCCGGACCTTAAAGATTATCTTACCATCAAGTAACTTCTTCAATTCCTTTTGAATCAGAGGTTCGAGAGTAGGGTGCATCCTTCTCAATTGCTGCTGAAATGGCTTGACGCCTGCTTTCATTGGTATGATATGTTGAATAATGAGGGTGTCATATGTTTTCAAATCTTCATAAGTCCATGCAAAAACGTCCTTATATTGTCGAAAAATCTTGATGAACTTATCTCTTTCTCCCAGTGAACAACATTTACCAAGGTTAACAAATTTTGGTTCAGCTTCGGTGCCCAGATTAACTAATTTGTGTTGCATTGATGAGCTATTGGTTTTAGTATTTGCTGTCCTTTTGAACTTACTCCGTAAATTAAAAAGCATTTCAAGTGACCTCACCCCTTTGGGGATGAAATTTCCTTTAGCCTCATCTTTCTTTTGTGAAACAACATCATGCTCTTCTTCGTCTATCACAACTTCTTGGAACATGTCTTCATTTGTTAGAAAACTGATGATTTGATTGTCATCATTGAAAACTCTGAAATTTGTGATATTGTCTGGGACAGAAGGCCTAAAAACCAGTTCAATTGAACATTTGTTATTAGTCAGCACCAATCTGGAAGCAGAAGTTGCTAATAAATCAGCCGTAGCATTTTGCAGTCTAGGAACATATTTTATATTGAAAGCATCAAAATGCGTAATTAAATCCCATACCTCAGCCTGATAACCTTTTAAATGAGGTGAAAGACAGTGAATGGTATCTTTTACCTGTCTTACAACTATTTCTAAGTCACCAAAAACTTTCAGGTACTTAACATTCAAACCGATGGCTTTCTTCAATTCGTGGACTAAAGCTTCATATTTAGCAGTGTTATTAGTACACTCAAATTCTAATCTACAGGACAAGAAGTACTTATTACTTTCAAGATCCACTAGAATACAACTAGCTCCGGACCCTTCCAGAGTCTTGGAGCCATCAAAGTATAAAGTCCAAAAAACATTGTTTAATTTAACTAAGTTAGTATCTTTATGATCTAAGTCAGTGACTAAGCTAACTATGTTACAATCGATATCATCAGTCCGAGAAAAATGAAGGAGATTGGACTGTTTATCTGATTCATGGCTAATAGTTTCCGATTGATAATTAACCGGATCAATTTCTAAGAAATAATTCCCCAAAACTGAAGATGAGAAGGCTACAGCTTTGTTCTTTCCTTCTAGCTGAGTTACATTTTGTTTCATGTGTGGTTCCCTCAAAATTTTAATATGATTCTGCCTATTCTGATATGGTAACCATAAATGGTACCAATCAGTTGCAAAGTAACCATATAGTTTTGTATATCAATCCCTACTCAAGATCAAACCATAAGCTTTCAGAATATCAACTACCATTATATCTATGAACTGACACACTCTAGAATCAGCAGACAATCTAATAAGCACATCTTTCATTTCCCCAATTACTTTAATAGCGGTTCTATCCAGCTGAATAATCTGGGTTGGAGATGGAATTGGCTGCCCATTGATCTTTCTACAAATAGACAAAGGAATTACATTCGAGGAAGCCCCAGTATCTACTAAATAATTATGCACGTTGTGATTGAAGATTTCAAAGGTCAACAAAAAAGGTAATGTCTGGGATTTAGATTTCCCGCCGATACTGTCTTCATTAATTTCAGGGTCTTCTTGAGTGTCTATTAATGGAGTGCTGGGATGGGATTGAAGAGCTTGCAACAACTTGTTTCGTTGTTGGGGAAAACTACACATATCAAATATCAAAACATTTGCTTTTACCTTCTTTATATATTCAATGATGTCATATCCCATATCACATTTTTTTACAACTTTCGTTTGATTATCTGTCTTGCTCAATGTGACTTTTGGTTGATGGACTGTTGTGTCAATGTTTGGCTGTTTGGCAGCTGCTGGGTTAGCTTTAGGTTGAGGCGGAATGACTGTAATGTGTCTTTTAGGTTTGGACATAGTTGATCTTGGAACTAGATCTGCAATGGGACCTTTACTGCGAGTGTTAATGTTTACCGCAGAGACTGGGCTCTCCACGGGATCATCTTCTATTAATTCAGTTAAAGGTACCCAGTCCCATAATACCATGGTGGTATCTGGGGAGGGTTCCTTTACTTCAAGTGTTTGTTCCTCTAGAGGATCATCTTGATATGGAATCTGTGAATCCAACATTTGGTTCATTACTAAACCCATAGAATTAATCCATTATGGACAACTCTTTTCAGAGTGCGGTTCTTGATAAAAAGGTACAGAAGTGTTCCATTCCTATTTCATTCAGGTTTAAAACAGGGGAGTTTTTCATAGGTGGATGAGACTGGTCATTTTCTTCCCTTTTCTTGTAGAATGGTTTGAAAGGATTCTTGAATGTACTAGCTGCCTTATCCTTTTCAAGATCTACAATTTTATTGTACAATTTCTCCATCATTTTAACTACGTTCTCCATATTCACGGATGGCTCTTCTTTATTCCCAGTAAGCAGCAAGGGTTTTCTATTAGTTGCTAGCTTTGTTTATGCATCTAAGGCTTGTTTAGAAATGTTGTCTGCTTCTTCTTCCACCTTCATAGCTTCTTCGAAATTTTCTACCAGGGTGGTCTTCTTAGCTCCTTTCACGAACATTGCTATGGGACCTTCAAGTGCTGTTGTGTAATATTCAACTAAATATTCTTCTACAAGTTTAGTTGCTTCACTGAAATTATTCAAGAGCGTAGTGAACCTTTGGTTGAAGTCTTGAACCTTTTCTTTCTTTTCCATTCTCATGGACAATAATTCTTTCATGAGTGTAGCTACAGTTTTATGATTCCCATACTTCTTTAAAAAACATTTTTTAAACTCTTCCCAATTGGAAATTGAGCTAGCTTGTAAGCTAAAATACCAAGAAGAAACTTTCGGTTCAAATGTGTATGGGAAAATCCTACAGACTACATGTTCATGCTATACATTTAAAAGATTCAAGGCTAAATAAAAACTCTTAAGATGATCTTCAGCAGATATGCCTTTACCTGGGTCGTACTTAGGCAAAACCTTCTTTGGATTTTTAGGCAGATTATGGAATGGTCCAGTTAAATTTAATGCCCCTTGGCCCTCCATGCATGTATAGCTATGTCTCTATGTGGAGAATTAGGTGGAGAATCATGTGGAGTATGAGGTGGAGAATTCTTTGGAGTGAAAAGATCTCCAAGATTTTTCTGCATCTTCATAATCGACTTCTTTCAAAGGTTCTGTGATCTCTTCCAAAGACAAATTTACCAGCTCTTCAAAATTCTGCACCAGAATTGAATCAAGGGTATACTGTCTTTCTCTTTTAGGATTTCTTCTTCTAGGGAGAAAAGTTATTGCATTTAAACCACCGAGTTGTTTAACATAAGCTCATGTATGTCTCCGTAAATCAGCTACTTCAACAAAAGGTATAGCATACAACGTTTCTTGTTGTTCCGAATCAGAATTGGGATTTTCTTGATTTCCTGGGATTTCTATTTCAAGTGGATTTTCAGTAGGATCTTCTTGACATGAAGAGTCTCCTATGTCCGCCATGCACTGTAGACCCTCCTTCTAGCACCAAAAACTATTGATGCCTCGAAAATCGCAGCATCAAGCAGCAAGGGATTCTCCCCGGTAAGCAAGCCCAATTAGATCGCTCACCGTTTTGTGTGGGGAATCCATCTGGTTAACGGTTCCGGCTACCATAAGATTTAAAGATTCTTAATCTTTGTACCGGTTGCAGCCCGATCCACCGTTTATGTATTTTATTTTAAAGATGAAATGCAAGTGCCCTAATCTAAATGCAGGTAGCTAATCTAAATTAATCTAAAACTGTATAAGCAAATTTAACCTATCCTTGCAAGGAGCAAACTGTAGAGATGAGTAATAAACTGCAGGAAACACCTAAAGATCACACAGATAGCCATTTAATCATAAAGATGTGTCTACAGCAGAATATAATAGATATTGAAGATAGCTTCAATATATTTAATACATTCCATTACTCATTGAAGAAAGACATCATTGTACAGGAAAAGAGAAAGATCATCCATTACACAGAAACAATTCATAACAACAAAGAAAGATCTCATTGTAGTATGTGAATGCTACAGGAATAGTCCAACAAACATTCAACACACATTTCTAGGCAAAATCGTCCTCTCCAGGCTTTCATTAGGCAAAATCCAGTTTCTTGGAGCAAGTAGCAAAATAATTCGTACAAGCTATAAAATTTCTTTCACCTGCCAAAAGTCTTATGTTCCTCTTCTATTCTTCTATTTATAAATTTACAAATTGTTACTTGAGCTGACAAGTGTGCCCTAAACTCTAGAACCTTCTAATTTTTCCTTTAGTGCACAATTACAAAACCTACAGATTCGTGGAGAGCCTTCCATATAAGACAAAATCAGAGCCAACTATCTTCTAAAGCATTTATACAATAAAGGAAATTCAACATTTTCTCACACTAAGACAAACAAGAATTCTGATGGTTTATCTATTTTATTTGGCTTCCTTTTGCTGGCTCGCTGACTCATCCCCACCAACTGGCTCGCTTGTGGATGCTTGGCCATCTACACTTTGGATATGGGTGGCCCATTAACTGAGCTTTTTCAAGATAATTTTGCTATGAACAGATATTGTTGCCTTTGCTGCAATCTCATGCTTGCGTAGATCTGATTTGACTTGTGCTGCTCCTTCTTCCTTGCAAACCTTCTATGCATGAAAAACTTGCGGTGAGCGAGGTAGTTCACATAAGGAGTATGTAGACATTCAACAATTATTAAAATACAAAGCTTCCTATAGATTTGTGAAAGAAAACATGACAGAGTTGGCTTTAACTAGATGACTTTCAAGCATTAACAAAAACTGTTATAAAAAATTCAGAGTATGCCACTTTCATAACATGGAGGCCGTTTTAACAAAATGATCAACTAATTCACAGTTACAGCTACCACTTCACGGTTGAAAATCATGAGAAACAACTAGATGCAAATGCCAACAAGCTCTACAAGCTCCTATGGGTTTATTCTTGGAATGATGGCCATGATTAGGGTTTCCGAATTGATAAGCACGGGGCTCAAAACCTTGTGTATTAAAAATGGCACATGGCCTTATTGATGACCCTACCAACTCCATGGTTGCACATAAACCCAAAATAAATCTTCGCACCCAAGGCGGCGATCGCAAGATTAAGCTCTGCGCTAAGGTGGTGAGCGTAACATTAAGTCCGACGCCAAAGCGGTGAGTTAAAGGTTAAGTCCTACGCCCAAGCGATGATCATGACGTTAAATACTGCGCTGATAGAGCTGTGACAGCATTAGAATTCGAGGGAAGACGAAGCACATCTATGGAGGCGGGAGCTATATGGGTAAGCCTTGCACCTTTGGCACAATTTTTAGTCACAAAATGTGCGCCGACGGGAACCGCACCAACGAGTCATGGAAAAGACTTAAGGGATTTTCGTGTCGGCGTGCTTTCAAGCATAGATCCTGCGCCAATGCACCTACTCATGATAGTTAAAGGTGGTCGATTTTTACATGTGAACTTTGCGCCAACGCAGCCGATTTCTATTTTAAAAAAATGCACCGGTGGGGAGCTTACAATCAATAATCACAACAAGCGGAAGATTTTAGCACTAGCGATTGCACCAAATGGATGACTTACATTTAGGGATTGTGCCAAAGGGCGGCAGAGTTATAGTCAACACTTGTTCCAAAGCGGCTAAGTTAGTTTCAGACTCTGCGAAAGAATCACTCGTTGATACAGCGCAGGTTTTAAACCTAAAGTTTGCGCGTCAGCGGAGGACTTAGCTGAAAAGCCAAGATTTGGCAATATGGTGGAAGATTAAAACCCAAAAACAAAGCATTTTTCAATTCGAGAAATAAGCCTGAAGTTTGTGCTTTTGAAAGCGCAAAGTTAACCTTTTCACTTGCGCCTTTGGCGCAGAAACATAATTTTTCAAACTGCGCTGTGAAAGCATGCATAGTTAATCTTTAAACTAGTTCTGTTTGATGCGCATAGTTAAGCTTTTAAAACTGCGCGTTGTTTTTAAAGGTAACAGAAGGAAAATGCCTTAGTCTGAAAAACAAAATAACTAGAAACAATCAGTTACTTTTAGGAAAAGTTGAACATCAAGTGACAAATATTTTAACCAAACTCAACACTTAAACAAAAAATAGGAGGGACCCAATATTTACAAAAAAAAATTGGGGGGATGTTGCAGCAACAACAAAACTCTAAATAATTTTTTGAATATTTATATGAATTATTTGTTCTTGTATGGTCTAATATATTATTTCATTATGAATTGCATCATAATTTCTTTGGTTTTTTTTTGTTAGAGTGGTGAAATTATTTATGATTTTTTTTTGTTTTTTTAATATGCAAGTTTAAAAAAAGTTGTAATTTATCTCTTGAAGAAAAGAAAAAAATATATATTTAGGGGTTGATTTTAAAGTTTTTGTAAACAAGAGTATGGAATGTTTAGGCCATGGCTCTATTTTTTAACAAAAAAAAAATCGTGTATACTGGTAGCAACGCTTTTCTATTTGGGGGGTGTTTGTGGTGTTTTTTTTTTCAAAAACCATCGTTTTTATGTTTAGAGTTCTCGTTCATAGTATAAAGTTCTCATTTCATAGTATAAGTGGTTTGTCCACATGTTGATACTGAAGCTGCTTTCGAAGTTCCTAATTATTAGAGGAAAATTTCTTGGGCCACCTCTGCTCCTAGGTTACCACAAAAAAAATTCATGTATAGAGGATTAGAAATTGGTCCAAAACTTTCAAACAATCATGAAGTCTTGAGGGAACCTTACCCTGTATCTACCACTGCAAATGTCCATGAAATATCTATTTTACAAAGAATTATACCTAATGATGTTCCTGCACAAGTAAAGATGACATTTTTATGCATCTTCATAAATCTCAATCAATGTCTAATAGTTTGAGTAATAAATCTATCCTTGAAAATGTTGATGTTATTCCTTGTGTATAGACTCAGATGGAATCTAGGTAGCCTTCTCCTCTTGTTAATAGTATAATTGTTCAAGCAGTATCCAATACACAAGGGGTGATATGTAATGATGTCTATGTTACAATAGAGGGTGAACATGTCCATCTTGAATAACAACAATTTCCATATTAACAATATTCAACACTTGCAAATGGAAAGGCCCAATATGTTACAAATGCTCAGAAAGTGAAATTTACAGCAAAGTCTTTGCAGAAGAATGTAACATACAATTGCCTCAAAATCAAAGTGTTTCCAATAAATATTGCTTGATAATAATTTTGTATGTTTAGAGGAATTCCATGGTTTGGCAAGGACATTTGATGATGTATTAGTACAAATGGAGGAAAATGACTCAATTTCTAATTCTCAGAAGATGAGATATATTTTTACTTCTGGTAACAATACAACAGATGAAACTATGTCTCTTATGCAAAGTTAGTTATATATGCACATACAAGTAGAGGAAGATTGCAACTTACACCCCGAAACTTGTATACTATATCAACAATATTGCCTACCATTTAGTTTTGTAAATTCACTTGTGACTCCAAATACTTTAAGATGTGCACCGACTAATATCTTTGAGGAAGGGGCATAGAAAGATGGTTAGATTCCTTCTGATGTTTTGAGCAATCCATTATAGTTGTGCCCATTTTCCACTATTACAACTATTCAAGGGAATTCTGATTTGCAAGAGATTACTAGTGTTACTTTTACTAAGAAAGGGTAAGAGGATAATCAAAGTGATAATGAAGTACAAAGTGCAAATTCCTTTGTATTTCCTACCACTGTTAATGTTAAAGTACATCCCCATGTACAAACAAAGCTCTCCAACATCCTTTCTATTAGAAAAAAATAGGGAATGTGTGCAAATAATGGTGATGGTGTAGCATCAACAAGAATGCCCTCATTTATGTCAACCAATAAGCAAGATTCATGTCCTGAATCAGCTCAACATGTGACCAATGATGATCAATCTCCTTATGCGTCTGTAAATGCTCCAAGGTTGGATTTTATGCCATAATTCAACAAGAAGTACAATCATCTCTAATTTAAGTACACCATATTTTTATGCCACTATATAAACAATAAGTACACCATCTTCAAGCTAGGGTACTTCATACAACTTGAGATCGTTGACATTGACAACACATATGCCTAATTATTTTGGAAAGTAGCACTGTTAAGCATTAGAAAAAAAATTCCATTTGGTGGGATTCAACATCCTAGACATGCACAAACAACATCACGGAATATGCCAATAGTGGATCACAAACAACATCATTGAATATGTCAATACATGGTATTTAATGGTAATCTACATGCATGGACTGAGTTAAGTTTATGACATTGTCCAAAAGGGTGCTATATGAAACTTCTACAACCACTAGATACCATCCAAACTTTGTGAACAACTTCCCATTAATATCATAAGTGCCACAAAGAGTGGTAGATGACTAATATATATATTTAAATCCTTAAAAATTGTTGAGAGGCTTCGATTTACCATGCACAATACAATCTTGGTTAGTGACAATATTTTTGGTTTGTGGATAACACAATTTTATATTTTGGTGATGAATCAAGAATTCTTTCACAAGTAGAACCACTAATCCCACAATAAAATCCTAACCTTCCTCACTCATGAGGTTACACTAGATTCCAAATGTTGCAATGATGTATTCAAAGGTGCACCTCGTAGCATTCTTCATTGAGAAAGCTTGGGCCAATGATACATCTACCTAGTGCATTAGATAATATATACCTATGATGATATTCCATCCGCAAAAGTATCATTCCAATGGATTGATAGGTCCAATAAAATCCACTGACCAAATAGTTCTCCAACAACAATGGGTTGCAATGAAATTTCATACCCGACTGAGGGCCCTCCCATGCATTGAAAGGCATCACACTATTAGGCATATTCCATGGAATCTATATATAAATTTGGCCACCATATTCATACAAGTAATAAATTCCATGTAGTATCCTTTCCTCTATATTGTTCACCACCCAGTGGTCATCGTGAGGTTCCCATACCACTATTGGGTACTTATGACCCAACACACATCTATGTGGAGTCCCAAATGTTACCAATTTATACAATTGACTTGTTATTAATTGGTAGTTTGTTGTGTGTACCATTATTTTCTTCGGTTGTCACCAATAATAATTCTTAGGTGTTAAAGTTGAACAGTGGAATTCAATGATCTCATTAAAGAAGTCTAGGATGAATTCCATGTGAAAGATATTTATATTTAGTAGTTTGTTGATTGTCCCTATGGATTCCCAGTTTTTTTTCCTAATAAATATGATTCCATGTGAAAGATATTAATATTTAGTAGTTTGTTGATTGTCCCTATGGATTCCCAGTTTTTTTCCTAATAAATATGATTGTGCCTAATGTTCTAAATCCTCGGCTTCATGTCCACTTTAAATTCATTTTTTTGTCACAAAATCAATCAACAACAATGGATTTTCCCTTCCAGTTCCAACTTGTTGACAAGATGCTTCAACACTAAGTGATTCTAACTACTTTCCTATGTACTAGAGAACATCTAGAACATTCAGTTGTTTGAAGTTGATTATCAGGTAGAAAATCCATGATTATGATAGTAAGCAGTTAATCGGTATCTAATCAATTAATTCAACTGGTTCAATATCAAAATGAAGTGGCTATTAAGGTCCAAATGCCATTTAAATTACGTGATTGACAAAATATATGCCATTTTAGTATGTTTGTCCCAATGTTCTTTGGAGTACACCTTTGTTAAATTATAGTATGACCAAGTTGGTAAGTCTTGTTGAGTATCTGATGGATTCTTATGAAGACACCCTTTCTAGATCGTGAAAACATAATTCTTAAAATACTTCTAGAGATGAGATCAATACATTGATAAGGACATTAATATAGAGTATATAAATCTTGCCTATAGATAAATGGAATCATCATTATTATTTTTACTTCTGACATCTTCATAGTGATGTCATTGTATCAATTGCTACTTGTCTTATTCTTTTGCATTTGGCCAGCTATTAGCCCCTATTTTTATCAGTTCCTCTCTTTAGTGGAAGCTAAATCTCTCTATATAATACTAAAAAACGCTTCATACTACAATAATTACAAAATTGCACACATACTAAAGTCTCCATATCTATAATCTAAAAGTTTTCTTGCTAATTTGGGAATTTATTTTCTAGTGGTTTATGAATGTCTGGATGCTTACTATAATGCAAACAAGTTATTCAAACCTATCAAATTGATTGTTGGATTTCTTTTTGCAGTACCTGAGGTACTGTGTACTAAGAAACTTCAGGAGACAAATGATTACAATATTAAATATTGACATGGACCTTCAGCGGCCTTCTACTCTGGAGTCATTGGTTCACTATCATATGAATATAGTTCATCTGGTTGAACAACATGCAAGTATGGATTTAACTCAAGGTATGCAAGAGGCATTGTTGACTAAGGAATTTTCTGGACCCATGCATGGTTTGCATGCCTTTGAGAAATATGTACAAAACATAGGAACACCAATTTCAATTATCTGTGAATGGTACCTGGAGAATTTTGTTAAAGATCTAAATGGTGTTGATATTTTATTTACACCTATACATAAGTGCTTCAAGGGATACTTTGTTGAGGCTATAATAGACCTTTCTAAAATGAAGGATTTTGTTCAGTTTGTTCAAACCATATGGAGTTGATAAACTTGATGGTATCATCTGAGAGAAACTTAGTACTCTTTTGAACTACATTGATACTACATTGTGTTCTAACAAGGAATATCTTGAGTCCCTCTCTACACATAAGTACAATTGGACATAAAGGGATTGTTATTTGAAACAAGTTTGTGAGTTGGAGGCTCTAATTAACTTTTCAATTTAGGCAGGACAAGCAATGTGATTTAGTTCTATGTTAGCTAAATCTGTTGGACAACTCCTTGATGCAAATAATCCTATGCTATTCTCACTATTGTCAGCCTTCAAAAAAAACTTACCATCTTATTTGCTTAAGAGAGAATATATTTGGAAGTTGAAAACATTAACCAACACTTTGGGTGTGACTGCAAAACATGATACGGCATTAGTCAACTCCATTCTTCTGGACATGGGTGGTGTTGGTGATGTTACATGGGGATTGTTTCCATATCTCTATGCAACCTTTATGTCATTCAACATCTGGAGTAATTCTACATTTAATGTTAGTACTGGAGGATTTAATAATAATGTCCATTGTTTGGAAATGTATATCAATTTTTTGTTCTAATATGTTTTGTTGTGATACCATTTAAAGAATCTAATGTTCCAAAGTTGATTGTGGAAAGAAGTTCCACAAGTATATGGGAATCTTTGGGAACTAAATCAAGAGTTGAGGCATCACACTCAAAAGAAATAACATGATCTATTGAGAAATAATGTTCTTGGTATTGGAAAACTTCTAGGTTGTTCCTTCAAAACCATGGGCTATAATATAGGATTTAGTTCATTAATGAGGCAACCTCAAAGATAAAGGAAAATCTCCTACAGAGAAATTTCTTAAGGTTTTCACCTTCTAGCCATGGAACTTTGAGTTCCTAAAGATATGTTTCCTAAGAGCTGCTTTAGGTAATATCCTTCCAACAAAATAAGAAATCAAAGTGTGATTTCTAATATCATGCATAACTTTCCCTACCCGAGAGTGATTTAAAATATTACTAGGATTAGAAGTTAGGAGGCTTTCCTCGTTGTATACCTTGGGCACAAAATTTTAGTATTTCTTCCTCCGCATTGTCATCTTGGTCAATCAAATCCATTGTTGGTATAGTAAAATATTCAAAAGTAATATGATTTTCCACCATACTAAAACGATATAGGAGCTCTATGAGCTTCAGAGGGATCATAGTTCAACAAGAAATCATAGTTGATTCATGAAACCATAGATGCCAACCAAGCAAACATTGGATGTAAGGAATAACAACCTTTCTGTCTCCCCCACGACCTCAAACCCTCCTCTATACTCTTGAACTTCAAACTTTTTTATAAGTAACATTAACTTTAGGTTCCATGTGGTATGCCTATTGAAAAATTATGTTTACCCAATCTAATGTCAAGCAATGTATGTATTCCCTTGTATTTTATCTATCCTAACTTGTTAAATCATGCTAATAGATTTGATTTCATCTTTTTGCATTCCAAGCAAATTAAAACTTACAAGTATATCCCCAAAGTTACATCTTCAATTGCACCTATTGTTTGTAAAAAACAATTATGTACATGTAGACTTCATAAATTAGTCGATTGACTACAATATGAGTGAAAAATATAATGCCATGTAGTAATTTGTCATCTCATTAAATAGGATAAAATTGATATACTAGTGACTTCGCCATATAATCTTGCAAAACCATTTACATTGCTACTAACATTTAGAGGTGAAAATTGGAATAACATTTTAAAATTTGATTAACAAGGCCCATAAAAAAGAGCCCAAGACTATAATTGATCTAAATGCCATTGGAATTGCCAAAAATTGAATAGATGGTGCATTACATACATGTTCTGAAGTATCAAAAAGAAATCAACGAACTTGTCTCTCAAATTGATATTCCCTCCAAATCATTAGGAAGACAATTGTACAACAATTTTAGAAGTATCCAAATCCTTGGACTGTTTTAGAAACCATCAAAATCATCTTGGTAACCCTTGAATGGGGCTTAGAATTCCTCAAATATGGACTAGATTCCATTCAAACCATGAAACCATCATCAATATAGAATCTAAATAGACATAATCAATAGCACTAGAGTCACCATGATTTCATCTCAAACTTTCATTCTTGTTTTTACAAGGTATTATGTTTGTTCAATTTATAAAAATGTATTTACTAATAAAATAAACCTATTGAATTCCTTAACTTCTTAAGGAACAAAAACGACTAAATGTACATTATGTGGCATATGAATTTTTATGAACCGTAGCAACATAAACCAGATGCAATGGAACTGAATGGGTTTTCATTTGTTTGTCAGGATTATGCTACATCAAAAACCATGCAGAGTATTATTTTATTGAGCACTGTGACAAATGAATGTGGAGGTTATATGGATCCACGTGTAGTCTTTTTAGCCATGTACATAGGGCTTACAGTTATATGGGATTTTTTAAACACATTTGCTTTGGATGTATTTGCTTTGGATGTAATTGCTTTCATCGAAGCCCATGTCTTCCCACTTCAACATCCACTGTTAAGTTTGCATTTGAAATGTAAATGAAAGAATCCATAAGAGTCTCATGGTAACTGCAAAGATGTAAAGACACTAAGCTAAAACACTAAAGGCAATAAAAATTGTGAATGCTAAGGCAACAAAACTTGTGTTTTTGGCGTGACAATGATCATATTTCAATGTGTTATCAGCAGTAGATATATTGCATATAAAATTCAAATTTTATCTTGTTAAATCAATAGTAAACAAGAAATGTCCTACTCAGGTTTTAATATAGTAAACAAAACATCTAAGGTTCATGCATAAGGTAGAAAAACAAAAAATGGACCAATAATAGTTTATATTAATAAATTGTATCCTTGAAATATGTACACTCACTTCCTTTTATGATTCTTAGTTTTCATGAAAGAAATGAGTAAATCATCATCACAACCATCTTGACCCCTTTAGTTGTTGGGCCCTATTTTGGTGTTGCATGACTATCCATCATCTCACGCATTGCACTTCTAGTAGTACGATGTGTAGGATGATGCACTATATGGGACACAGGTTGATGCACTACAAAGGGTAGCTCACCAATACTAGAATCATGCAGGGGCTGCTATCCACTGCCATTGGCTGCAATGTTGTTGCTTTCCTTCTTAAAAAAAATACATACATTAATATATGGGTTAAGTCAATAATCAATACATTTTACAAGTAGTCAACGATTAAATTCTTTTCATTTTATTTACCATGCCATCCAAAGGGGCAGATTTTGTTTTCCCACTTCTTTTCGACGTTCTACCACTCCATCAAAATCGTGCATGAACTCGGTCTTCATGTCTTCTATGGTGGCCATATCATGGAACATATCCCTCTACATTTCACAAGATCACAAATTATGCTTATTGGATGCAACTAATTAAAAATTGTATGATGATATAAATAATTTGGTTAAATTTTTTGGCAGTTACAATTTGTGCTTTTAATCTTAGGTAACCACCTTGGCCAAGTTTGTAATGCTCATGTTTCTCTAGTCCTTCCTTAGTTACTTTCGACGTGTCTGGGATCCTACACAAAGTTTCAAATAGGGTAGATATCACAATTTTTTTATTAGAACTAAAAAAAACTTAGGATATTAAATTCAAAATATCACCTACCTTGCTGAGCCAAGTGGTGTCTTCCCTTGTTTTATCAAGTTCTTCTCCTTTGCGTCATCTTGAATATACTTCCATTCCCTCTCAAGAATCACCAAAGGAAAATCATACTTTGTAATGTACCAACTTATATCAATGATGTTGATGTATATGTAACTTCAGAGTGTATTTCACATATATGTATATTGTATTCCTATTGAGAAGTTATTATTCCTCTATACGGAAGTGGTTGTATTCCTATAGAGATGTTATTATTCCTCTATATGGAAGTGTCGTCATTTATATTGTAAGTGTCGTAACTTATACTTAATGGGTTATTAGACCACCTTGTTGGGGTCAGTTCTGTATAAGTCATGTGGGTCGAAGGGTTATTAGACCACCCTAGTGGGGGTCGGCCATGTGGGTCAAAGGGTTATTAGACCACCCTATTGGGTGTCGGCCCAATCAGCATTGTGTTATGAGGTTAAGTTAAGGCCAACCTAGTAAAGGTTATTAGGCAAGTCAAGTCTAGTATAAATAGAGATCGGGAGATCTCTATTTGATCATTCTATTCACTTACTCACACTTTGGATAGTGGCGCACTTGTGGAGGAGGAGAAGATGCTTCTAGGAGATGATTATATCTTTTTCTCTGGTTGTATCATTGCTCTATCTATCTCTGAGGAAGTTATTGGAGTTTTTCACCTTTATGGTTTTCCCCAAGTAAACTTTGCGTCTCTTGTGTGATTGCATTATTGTGTCCATGATTGATATACTGTAGATATGTTGTACATGTTGTTCTCTTAGTTAAGATCCTAGATCAGATTGAAGTTAATTCTGAAAATCTAACAAATGATACAAAAACTCCTTTCTTCTCAAAATTAATTAAAACAATGGCTGGGGAAGATGGATTAACTGGGGATGGGAAAGATTAACTTGGTATGATAGGATAGACAGATTTCTATCTAGTTTGGGCTTTACTAAGAGTAAAGTGGATTCCAACCTTTACTACAAGGTTGAGGAAGGCAATCCAGTGACACTACTTTTGTATGTGGATGACCTGTTTATCACAGGTGAAGATAGATTGATTGCCGACACGCAGTGGAAGCTTGCTCCACATTCAAAATGAAGGACTTGGGAATGATGCACTATTTTTCTAGGCATGGAGGTGTGGCAGAGTATAGATGGAATCTTCCTTGGACAAGGGAAGTATGCAGTAGAGATCCTGAAGAGGTTCGAGATGATGGACTATAAGGCAATGGCCACACCTATGGCATCGAATCTGAAGCTTCTATGTGATGCTTCATCTGATCCGGTTGATGTCATGATGTATCGTCAGATGATTGGGTTTTTGATGTACCTGACGAACACGAGACCAGATATTTGATTTGCGGTGAACACATTGAGCCAGTTCCTGACGGATCCGAGGAGTGTTCACCTGGTTGCTGTAAAGCATATTCTGAGGTACCTAAAGGGTACAATTGATTATGGGCTCAAGTATGATGCGAATCAAAAGTTTAACCTGCAGGTTTATGTTGATTCATATCGGGCAGGCAGTGCTGCAGATAGGAAGAGCACTTCTGGGTGCTGCTTCAGTATGGGATCAAATGTGATCTCTTGGTTTAGCAGGAAGCAGTCCTGCGTAGTACTGAGTACAGCCGAAGCAGAGTATGTTGCGACGGATGAGCAGGTTGCAGATATATTGAACAAGTCGTTGGCCAAAGTGCAGTTTGAGTACTTCAGAGAGAGGCTTGGTGCACTTTAGATTGAGGTTTATTTCCAAAGGGAAGTGATGAGTCTAGAAGATGCAGATACACATGAGCTTTTCTAACATGGTTGATGTGTTCTGCCGTGGTCGTGATGTAATTGTTGAGCCATTCTCACATGGTGGTAGATGTGTTATCCCATGGTGTAGATGTAAGGGCTGAAGCCATTTTTCACACAGTGGTAAATGTGTTCTCCCATGGTGAAAAAGTAAGGGCTGGAGCCTTCCCTGAATGGTGGTAGATGTGTTCTCCCATGTCGGTGGTGTAAGTGCTAGATGATGTGCATCTGGGATGTGCTTCGTGGACGATGAGATGATCTGAAGAGGACGATGCTATGATGAGCATCAGGACAATGCTCCAGTTACTGCTCTGTATATGCATCAGGATGATGCTGGATATGATCAGTTGGATCATTTATATGTATATGTATGTACGCATCATGCTGGATGCTGGATATGATCAGTTGGATCATTTATATGTATATGTATGTACGCATCATGTTGGATGATGGATATGATCAGCTAGATCATTTATATGTATATGTATGTACGCATCATGTTGAATGCTGGATATGATCGGTTGGATCATATGTATGTATTTTGTATATGCATCATGTTGGATGCTTGGACCATGTATCTGTATATGTATCAGGTGGATACATTGTATGATCAGGTAGATCATGTATGTTGATATGTATCAGGTATGATCAAGTGGATCATGTAGTTGTATTTGTATCAGGTGGATACACTGTATGATCAGGTGGATCATGTATGATGATATGTATCAGGTAGCATTAGAGAGATTTTGAGGTCAAAAAATGGCCTCCTAAGAGATGTACTACAAAAATATGAGATATATTAAAATATTATGAATTGGGGATTTTATGGGGTAGGTATATATGACAAGTCACCTTCCACACTATTTTCTATGCACAATATAAATAACCATGGTTGAGTTACTTTTCAAAATTCACTAGAAATAAAATTAATAAAATAAGTCTACATTGATGTGACTAAGATTCATTGTAAATTCCCAAAAATTTATTGTCCTTTATCATTTATTTGTCTTGAACTTGCAAATGAAATTAAATAATAAAAAACATTTTTAAGAGTTATTTTTTTAATTTTATGTTGACTTTTTATATTTAGTACTTTTCTCATGAATTTAATAATGTAATTTAATTGAGAATTTATTTACATGTAAAATGTCAATAATATTATTATAATCCACATTGCATTATTATTATTATTATTATTATTATTAATATTTATTAAATCTATTATTATTCTTTATTAGTTTGACATTATGTTATTAAATATAATGGAGTGGATATATAATTTAAAATTAAAAACATAAAAATGATAATATATTATTTTATAAAAAAATGTGAAAGAAATTTTGTTATGAATTAAGAGTACTTCACTTGAAAATGACAATAATATTATTTTATGAGAAAGTGTGAAAAGACATTCATTATGAGTACTTTACTTGAAAATGACAATAATATTATTTTATGAAAAGACTATCATTATGAGTATTTTACTTTATGACTTAAAAGTACTTACACCACTACCTTGGTTAACTATGTGTTTTCATCCACCATAGAAAATTTGACAAATAAGTATTCTTAACTCATGCAATGCCACCTCACCAAGGGGGATGATGTCATCTACTAGAATGTGATTGGTTGTATTTTATAGTATATTTTCTTTGTTTTGAGGCCATTTTTTGACCTCAAAATTTCTCTAATGATACTTGGTATGCATCAGGTGGATGCATTGTATGATCAGGATGATCATGATGATGAGCTTCAGGATGTTGCACTAGATGATATGCACCAGGATGGTACAGTGATGATGATCAGTATGATCATGAGCATCAGAATGATGCTTCATGCGATGATGATCCGTTGGATCATGAGTATCAGGTTGATACTTGGAGGTCAGAGATGATATGTGGCAGGTTGTGCAAATAGCATGTAATTAGTCCTTAGATATCCGATACGTTGAGTTGTGTGCTCGTAATCAATCCTGGGATGAGGTATTTCTATGTAGTATGCAATTAGTCCTCAGATATCCGATAGGTTGAGCTATGTGCTCGTAATCAGTCCTGGGATGAGGTATTACTACGAAGACATGTAATCAGTCCTAAAGATCTGATAGGTTGATCTATGTGCTCGTAATAAGTCCTGGGATGCTCTTTAGAGATCTTGTCGGTCGTGCTTTGGCACATAAATGTTCCTGGGATTCTCTTTAAAGGTATTGTCTATTCACATGTAATCAGTCCTGGAGATCTGAGAGGTTGAGCTGTGTGCTCGTAATAAGTCCTGGGATTCTCTTTAGAGATCTTACCGGTCGTGCTGCAGCACATAAATGTTCCTGGGATGCTCTTTAAAGGTATTGTGAAGGAGATGCATGTAATCAATCCTGAGGAGATCTTGTCGGTCATGCTTAGGCACATAAATGTTCCTAGGATGCTCTTGTCAAGTATTGCATCCACACATAAAATTAGTCCTGAGAGACCACCTCTATCAGACCGTTCGCATAGATGATGAATACCTGTAGGTGGTGGGCCTACATCTAGTATGAAAAAGGACTGGCTCTGTAGAACTTCCTATGACGAGTAGATTCAGAGATTGATTGAGATAGAAACAGCAGTGATGATGACGATGATTCGAGGATGATAATTCGCTGATGATGATCCAGAGAAGAAGACTTGTACTATAAGACCTGTGTCAAGAAATACCTTCCTAGTTAAGAGGGAGTGTTGATGTATATGTAACTTCAGAATGTATTTCACATATATGTATATTGTATTCCTATAGAGATGTTATTATTCCTCTATACGGAAGTGGTTGTATTCGTATAGAGATGTTATTATTCCTCTATACGGAGTGGTTGTATTCCTATAGAGATGTTATTATTCCTCTATACGGAAGTGTCGTCATTTATATTGTAAGTGTCGTAACTTATACTTGATGGGTTATTAGACCACCTTGTTGGGGTCGGCCCTATATAAGTCATGTGGGTTGAAGGGTTATTAGACCACCCTAGTGGGGGTCGGCCATGTGGGTCAAAGGGTTATTAGACCATGCTATTGGGTGTCGTCCCAATCATTATTGTGTTATGTGGTTAAGTTAAGGCCGACCTAGTAAAGGTTATTAGGCAAGTCAAGTCTAGTATAAATAGAGATTGGGAGATCTCTATTTGATCATTCTATTCACTTACTCACACTTTGGAGAGTGGCGCACTTGTGGAGGAGGAGAAGCTGCTGCTAGGAGATGAATATCTCTTGTACTCTTGTTGTATCATTGCTCTTCTATCTCTGAGGAAGTTATTGGGGTTTTTCACCTTTATGGTTTTCCCCAAGTAAACTTTGTGTCTCTTGTGTTCTTGCATTATTGTGTCCATGATTGATATACTGTAGATATGATGTACATATTGTTCTATCAGTTAAGATCCTAGATCAGATTGAAGTTAATTCTGAAAATCTAACAAATGATACAAAAACTCCTTTCTTCTCAAAATTAATTAAAACAATGACTGGGGAAGCTAGATTAACTGGGGATGGGAAAGATCAAATGCTATGGAAGGATGGAAGGATTTGATATTTTCTGATACCTATGAACAATTTACTGATACCATTTATGTTTCAATATCATCAAGGCTTCAATTTAATCCAAAGCTCATAGGTCCCTCAGCATATGCAGACTAGTATAGGTGCAAACTTGGACTAGAGGTTGGGGATGGGTATTTCTGACTCTGAGAGGTTAAATATAAATTAATAAAAGTAATTTAACAGTAAAAAATGATTCCAAAAATTTTCAAATAGATTTAATCAAGTCTCACATAAACACACATAAAATTTCCTTCCAGGACAACTCAACTAATGTGATTTATGGGCTCCCAAATAGTATTCAAATGATCACAAATTTATGAAATAAGAATTTTATCATGACGTATGACATGTTAATCAAATCCTGAAACAAGAATGACTTCATTTGGATTCATACTCATTCATTTATGAAATGTACACTAGAAACTAGTCAAATTCTAGCTAAATCTAGAAGGGGTGGAGAAATAGGAGAAGAAATCATAGTTCTGTTATTTTTATTGATAAGAATGATATCATAATATTACATACTCTGTAATTTCAGCATAAATAGGCCAATATGCCTCTCCAAACAATATGGAAAGATCTCCCTTCTTCTACATAAGAAACTAGCTCCAGAAACTCATAGAAAGCTTGAAGATTCAAACTCTGAATTGGATGATGAAGCTTCTGAAATTAATATTCTACTTCATAAGCTATAGGAACTGCAAATAAAATCAATGGAAATGGATTAATTCCATAATCCTCTCACAGAAAGTTGGGGCACATCTCCCAAGTATTTGAGGCAAAATTGCACTCATACAAATTCTCAAATTGACAAAAAATGTGAAATGGAGTTGTAATAATTCTTTTATATATTGAGGTGACTTATTGAGAAAGTAAGATGGAGTGCATAAGGTTTCTTTTCTTTGTGCTTGTTGAATCCCCGGATGTGATGCTGGAATGTTTTCCAAGGAAATCAAAAGAAGGTGACAGCCCAATCTGAAAGGCTTCAAACAACCCTACGCAAGAGTGGTTCTATCCCCAAATTGTTTGGTGTGACTGCCTCCTACGGATATTAGGCCTCTGTTGGTACTTATGTGAGTAGATCCGAATGGATCTGTCTTCCTATTAGGGAATATTGAGAAGAGCTTTATGTCTAAGGGGTAAGTAGTGTTAGCTTAGGAAGTATCTAATTAAGTTAGATTAGAAAATGTGATTTGAGTTTGCAGAACAATCAAATCTTTAATTATTTAATAAGTATGTCACCAATTAATAAACATATGAAATGGATCTGTACTTATCAGCTTCAGACAAAACCAAACAATAACAATTAAATAATTTTACCCAAAGAATTAAAACATAAATAAGACCGCTCTGTTGTGATATGCTAATTGAAAAATTAGCATCAATATAATTATAACTGTTCATCAATTGCAGAATAAGATGACATGAGTTAAATAAAGAAATTCATTTAACCTGTAATAACACCTGAATTGTAAGTTAAGAGAAATTGAACCTACAGATCAATGTATTCATAAAAATTTGCAATATAGAACAGAATTCATCCAATGATTGAAGTGAGAAATCAGAACCTATCAAAGAAATTTGACAAATGTACAAAAGAGATGGCCAAGAGAAACTGATTGTATTTCATAAAGTTTGCAAAAAATTACAAATCCTCAAGGAAACAGAGCATATCGAGTTCTCCTTTGGTGATTTTTTCTCCCCCCCTTCTCTATGAGATCTAAGCCCTTCAAATAATAATTATAAAAATATTACAAGGCAATTCTCCCATGAAGATAGGGATTGCAAAATATTAACTAAGACTTTCCAAGGGAAATACGCCACTTGGAAGATACATCTAACAAGTCTTCAATATCTTGATATCTGGCATGTTCGAGTGTTATCTGAGTCTTGCAATTGAATGGTTCAATTTCCCTTTTCTTCAAAACTTATCCCACTCACGCAGGAAAAGTTTGACCTCCACTCCTGAATTGATGGGTGACTCAATCAATTCTTTGAGCTCAACAATGCCAGTGAGTCGGAAAATCTAACATGGTCAACAAGTGATCCGAAGCAAACCACCTTCTGCTACAAACTGCCTATGTTTCCTGGATTGTAGACTCTACCTGTTCACATGCATTTTCCCATGAATATAAAGAGAGTTTAATTCTTCTAAACTTAATGCTTTCAATAACAGGTATATCTATAGGCTTATCTTTGATGTACTTTTTCCAATTTGTCACATCATCAATGGCTCGAAGTGCATCCTCTCTTATCTAATTATGTGTGAAGAGGAGAACGGTCTGACGTTCAAAAGCATTATAGGTCTCCCTGATCTCATCTAGGCACTCAAATAACTGAACCAAGAGGTTATTATAATCTCCATTCACCTTCAAGGAAAATTATTTAAACTCCTCTGCAGAAAATCTTGGGAAAGAAGAGAGGGTTGTCCTAGCTACTGCACCCTTCAGTTGTGATTCCAACATTGTGATCTTTTCAGCATGACCCACATTTAACAATTGTGCCTCCAAAAGTTGCTTTGAAAGGGCTGCATCTTTTGCCTATAAATATTTAAGCTGGTTGTCATGCTCAGTCTTTAACTCTTGTATTTAAGACTTATGTTGTTCCTCAATTTGAGTTAACTCCTGCCTAAGCTTCTGCAGCTCTTGTTGCTTCATCTCAATTTATTTGTTTAATGAAGTGACTAAGTCATAGTTGGCCCCTTTAAAGGCCCCCATTGCTGTAACAGTATCAAGTGCTTCCTGCTGGACATGAGTGGATGCTTTTCTCCAGATCACCTAATTTGGGACAGGACCTTTAGCAACAATGCCTTCCCTATGCCTTTTTGTACCCCTTTTTACCATTGCCTTCTCTGACCTGCTATAGAAATATTCTCCTAGTGAAACTAAAACATCCTCTCCAAAATCTACCACTACTTCAACTGTAGATGTAGACACTTCAGATGTTGTAACCAGAGGAGCTGTTTGGGACACAATAGGGGTTGAAATTGGCATAGTAATTTGAGTGGTGGAGATGGAGGGAGTGGAAATATTGGAAACTGAGGGTACAAAAATGGGAAGAGAAGTCAAGGTAACAATTTCAGTGAGTGAAACAGAGACTATGGCTACTGCTGGTTGTAAAGATACAGTTGGGACTTGGACTTTAGTAACCTGTGGTAGTAAGGTAAAAAGTGGAGTTACCAACTATTCTTGTGAAGTGATAATAGGAATAACAAGTGACTCAATTGTGGTGGATGAAGGAAGCGTGATATCAATTGATGATATGGAATGGAGTGTAGTGGAAGTGAGTGGAGATGTAGAGGCGAGTGTTAACACCCAAAAAGCGCTCACTAGCTCATTCCCTTATTCACATGACCCATTTGTCCACTTTTTCCACCATTTGAGCCTCTAAAACCGTCAAAAGGTCACTAAAAAGACCATAATACACCTTTTCCCCCTCAAAATATATATTTTTCCTCAAAAAACACAAAAAACCCTAAAAAAGGGTCCAAAATTCCCAAAAACATTAAAAGGGAATAAAAATATAAAAAAATATTCAAAAAAGGAAAAAGAGACCTAAACCATGTTGGTTAATACCATTGGTTTCCTCAAAACCATAATGGTATTCCCCATCACCAAAAACTATAAAAAGGTGATAGGGGCTCCTCACTTTTCATCCATATTTCATCCTATCCTCATGCTGCCAAAATCTAGCTTGAGCTTTACCCATATTTTGAGCTTTGCCAAACCATTGAAGCATTGGAGAAGAAGAGATCATTGGACATTAGAGCACCTCAACCTTGGAGCTGCCCAAAACTCACCATCCTCACCATTTGAGGTAATACAAAAGTTTTAATTTTTATTTACATGCTTATGAATCAATTTTGTTCATTGTTATCAATCTAGAATTCTTTATTTTACTATTTATTGCCATTAATCTATAGTTCATATTTGCTTATTTACATTGCTTTATTTGAAACTGCTGCTACTAGTTAGCAGGTGCATCCTTGCACATGCTTGGTTGAAAAACCAAGCAACAGTTTTTGGCAACTTCGCTATTTTTCAAATTTTAAATTTTTGCTTTAGATCTTTATTTTAGTTGTTTTTCCCATTTCAAATTGTAGATCTTCCATACTAGTCAGCTTCTTGATAGTTACCTTAGCCATTGACCCTTTCTGCAGCCCGAAACAACCCAAAATTTCAATTTTCGGGTTCGTTTTTCGCCAACCGTTTTCCGTTTGTACATTGCGACTTTCAGCACCCATAGTCGCGCGGTCCATCGTGACTTTGACCCTTTTTTCCATGCGGTCCATCGTGACTTTTCAAATTTTTCCCACGCGGCTCATCATGGTTGGGAAACCTTTTCCTACATGACTCATCGCGGCTGGGCAATCTTTTCCCACACGGTCCATCGCGACTGTTTGGCATTTTTCCACGCGGTCCATCGCGACTCTTTTGCATTTTTTCGTGCGGCTCATCACGACTTTTGACCACCACACCGCGATTCACATCACAGCTTTCGTCCACATTTTCGTGTGGCTCATTGCGGGTTTTGACCTGACAACCGCGATATTTCTTGTTTCGATTCGACCTATTTTTCCAAAAACAAATTCGCCCAATCAGCCCATTTTTTCCAGCATCAATTTCTGCAATTTTTTATAGCCCATTGTGTCATTATTGCAGCATTATTAATTGATATTTGGTTAGATACTTCATTTATCTTTTTGAAAATTTTTAGTTAATTGAAAGAAAGATTTTTTTAAGTATTTCTGAGATTCTAAGTTTTATACATTGCAAAGTTAAAACCATATTTCTAAAATTGCTCAATATTTTGCCCAAGAAAGACTCTAAAATCCATTTATTTTCACATCTGTTATTTACTTTACTTTTTAAAGAATCCATATTTTTTGAAAAGGTTATTAAAGCATTTACATTTGAAACGTCTTTCATTTTTTCACAAATTAGAATCCTTATTTTCGTTTGTGATTAAATCGCCCATGCGAGACACATTATTTTGGTATACACCTACACCAACACAACATCTGTCACAATAATTTCAAGCCTTAAAAGTTACCTTAACTCAACCAACATTCTAACCCCACTTGGGGAACACAAAAAGAATTTTGTAGCTAGGTAGGACTAAGGGGACAAATATCCAAATAAAACCCCTCACTCAGTTTTCATGTTGAGACATAGTGGTTGACATTTAGGGTACCAAAATCCCTTATTATTTGTTGGCACGGTTTAACACCAATTTATCGGGAAGGCCTCTCCCTTAGGAGGGTTGAAGTATCCAGACTGGTTGCAGAATCCTAAGTGGAATACTGCTATCCATTCAGTAACCGAAGGATACCTTTCATAGTTCTCGTTGTACCACCCTTATGGGAATACATCGGCGATAGAACCAAACTGCAGATTCACCCAACCGAATGTGTCATGAATGGGGTATATTAGTGGCCAAACTTATAGGATTGTCTACCTGGTGTCCCTCCCAGTAGGGGGATATCTAGCCTTTGATTCTACAATTTATATTGTTTGATTTGGATTTCATCACCTTGCAAAGGATATACCTTGTCGAGTCATAATACTTTTTAGTTAGGTGTTTGCATGCCCCATTACCTCCCTTTGGTCATAGAGTACACCTTTTTCTATTTTTAAGAGCTGTTTGCATGTTGGTTTCCTAACCACATTTTTTTATTACTCCACTTACTATATCACAGCTGTTATAGTAAGTGTTTTGAGGTTGGTTTTTTTGGCTTGAGTGCCATTTATTTTTTACGCTCCCCTCTTGCACGCACGGTTGCATTACGGATTTAGAGATTTCCACTCACCACCAGCTAGTAGGTTTTTCATAAACTATCACCATTGATTCCCCGAGACGTTCTCAGCGCTTCTAGGGAGACCCCCCGCAGTATGGTTCCCTTGACTCCACATGTCATCGGAATAGAGCCCCGTCATCTGATTCTGATGCACCTCATTTCACATCTAATTCTGAGGCAGAATCCAAAAATCCCACATACACCACACCCACTAGCCCCATGGATGGTTAGCATTATGACAACTTTTTCACAGGGGTTGTTGGTGGAACATCATCCACCCCCGCCACCACAACAACCACCACCATAGCCACAGCTACCACACCTCCCTTAGGGATACCTAATATGGGACCTACACCTACATTAGGTATGCCTACCATGGGACCCCTACCCAATACAAGACCCCCACCTAACTTAGGCATGCCCATTATGGAAACTATACCCTCTATCCCCCCTACCACTCAGATTCCAACACCTATTGGACATCTTACCAACCCATCGATGACTCCCATTGCACTTGGTGGTGCGGGCCCCTCCCACACTCTTATGGGTGGAGGGCACATACCTACCATGACAAATATCCCCCTAGGGGGTAGTGGCCTAATACATAACACCACCACCAGCACTTATGCCCCCATGACAACATCGCACCCCTCCGCCAGTCTGCCATTTATGGCTAGCCTTAACTTACCAAACTCGGCTAGGCTAACAAATGATCCCATCCGACATGACCTTACTTGGCCCCCCATGCCCACAAAGACCCCCTCGGACATCCCAAAATTTCAAGGAAAAGATGGGGAAGACCCCCAAAACCATATCATGTCGTTTCACCTATGGTGTTCCTCAAACTCCATAGTAGATGACTCTATTCAACTCAGACTTTTACAAAGAACTTTCACTGGCTCTGCAGCCAAATGGTACATTGAGCAGCCACATGGGACACACTCCATGTTTACATCCCTCGCCTCAACTTTCCTTCAGTTCTTTCAACTACCTATATGCTATGATGTAGGAGTGGAAATACCTTTGTCTTGTAGACAAAACACCGCTACACACATCACCAATCATATCCATGAGTGGCGTAAGCACCATAGTCTCTGCAAGATAAAGCTTGACGACTGTATCTTTTTGGATTGGTTCCTCAAATCACTCCTCCCTCTCATAGCCAAGTATGTAGCTTCTGAAAGATCCCAGTTGGAAGAAGAAACCATCTTAAAAGCTCAATAGTTCAACCTCATATATGCCTAGTCTGGATATCTATACACCATTTTACCTAATGCCCCGTGCGGTGATCCATCTCGGAATGACGCACCGGGGGAATCTCATGCCGCCGACGGTATTATTAGCCAAGTTATGGTGCAAAACAAACCTTTTACCATGATGAGTACAACCAACGCCCCAGACCTTTCTTGGGATACATCTCAATCTGGAGCTACAACTTCGTATGCTCCACTAATTCACTCCCACCACACTCATTGACCCTCATGTCCACGACAGTGTTATGGGAAAGCACCATCAGCTTATGCACCACCTCCATATTACAACCAGTATGCCCATCAGACTCCGGTTCAGCCACAAGCCCAATCGGCTTATTATCCTCAACAGGCAGCACCTCTTGCTCCAACACTTCCAGTAGCTCAAGGTTACCCACAACCGCAACAAGCACCAGGTCCACCTCATAACCCTCCTACGTACTACCCACCGCAGCCTGCTCTAGAGCCTGCATGACCTCAAAACCCACCTACTTCCCAAGGGCATGTATACGCACAACAAAACCAACTTCAAAACCAGAACAATCAGCGTAATCAAGGAGGTCAACAGAATCACGAAAAAGGAAGAAACCACGAAAATTAACCAACAACAAAACCAAGGAGGACAACCACCCAATCCTCCCAATAACAATAATGCTGCTCCTACAAACCAAAACACTGATCGACCAACGAAACAAGGTAAGAACCCCAATTTACAAACAAACCACCCATGTTCCATATGCGGGGTATACAACCATTACACACACACTTGCCCCCATTTGGAGCGAGCGCGCCAACTGTGAACTGTTGATACCCAACACCAAGGGCACATGGCACAACCAGCGCCACCTCCTCAACCACAACCCATGGTGCTGCAGAATCCTTTTCCCACATAAGGAGTGATGAACACTCATCCATTGGATCCTTCTCAACGAACCACATCACCACAACAACAAATCACATTGACACCTCTGAGTTAGGGGGCATAATAGATTACCTCGACCCTGGGATAGGGGGCATGATCAATCATTTTGAACCTTCCCCATCACATCTATCTCAGTACTTCAATGACCCCATTGTTCAAGCCAACACATATGTGATCCACAATCATAAACCCCATGCACATAGCATAGGGGCAGGTCATTAACCCTGCTCACTTTTTCACATGCGTGATCTCAACCATTTTTGAGGTCACATATCACTTGTATATTTGATTTGATTTGATACACCTAGTATTCTTCCCCCGCGGGTCATCATTTCTCCCCACCACTGCATCCATGGCTTGGTGGGATCACCTTTATTTGTAACCATTTTTTAACCTAGTTATTTCCTTTGACCATTTCAGAGTCCTTATGACCTCTGTTTTTCGCACTATTTGCACCGCTGGATTCATATTTCCATGCCCGTGATGATGCTTGAGATCATTTCTCGCTCTCACCAAAAACTTTCGGGCATTTTTTCCATGCCCCACGCCACCTTGATTTGCGTTCCACATATGTCGCGGTCTGTTTTTGATGAGTCTTATATCGCCGGATTTAGTTTTCCGCGCTCGTGACAATACTTGAGACCATTTCTCGCTCTCACCATGATATTTTTTGGGCACTTTTTACATGTCCCTCGTCGCCTCAATTTGCGTACCACGTCGTTCGCGGTCCATTTTTTACGAGTCTTATGTCGCCATATTTAGTTTCCCATGCTCGTGATGATGCTTGAGATCATTTCTTACTCTCACCCCCAGAATTTTTTGGCACTTTCTTACATACCCGTCATCCCTTCGATTTGCGTGCCACATCAGCAGCCGTCAGATTTTACAAATTTCCGCATCACAACTTATACATAAGCCCACCACTCCATCCATACTGCAATTATGACATTGTTTTTCTACCATTCATCAACCCACAAGGAGGCCCCATTAGTGTTCCCCCTATCATTGTGCTTGATCCCCATACTCACCCTTTGATTGAACACTTCCTCCTTGCCTCTCCATTACTTTTGTTCGATATAATTTTATCCATTTTTCGAGCCGAACAATTTCTTTACGAAAAAGGCACTCAGGGAGTTTCTGTTAAGCTCTTTTCTTACTCCTAAAAAAATGAAAAGATCGCCGAGCAATCTTGCTTCCTTTCATGCTCGTTAAACATATTTGAAAGGGCATCTACCTGGTATAGGTTTACCCCTTTTCTGGACCTTGTAGAATAATTACGAAAAAGGAATACTCTAGTCACATCAGCTAGAAGAGTTCTCCATTCACATTATTTTATGCTTTTTCGGTCCTTGGAGACTAACACACGAAAAAGAACACCATTGGAGTCTACTTACTGCTTCCAGACTCTCTAAAAATAAAAGCAACCATGAGCATGAACAATCCTGGGCTCACATAAATCCATAGGATAGTACCATTTTAGAACACACTTTTATCCCTTCTTGGAGCCCATTAAAACCACGAAAAAGGACCCAACGGTGTTTTTCGGTGCCACAACAGATCATGTATACTCATATGGCAGCTTCCCTATTATGGTTTCCTTTGTTTAGAGTATTCTGCAGTATGTCACCCTGAGAGTCTCCCAATAGCATCCATCAACTTGTCCCCCAAAGTCACTCCATTCTACAATACATACCCCTAAGCTATGATCCCCACACCTAATATTTAGTTTCCTATGCTGCCAGGTCAACCATGTCATCATGCTCTGAACAAAGGAAGTTTAAGTCCACCCACTATATGACCCCAGTTATTCTCCATCCCCATAGTATGTCAATCCTATCATCAGTACTATCACACTTCAGTTGTACACCTTGCACTCCTATCAAGGAAACATCATTGCCTTGGTAGTTGCTGGTCTCCCTCTGTCGACGCCAACCAAATCTATTCTAGAGGATAGACCCAGAGGTCCCTATGCCTTGGACTCATCACCATTAGTGATGAGTGCCTACAGATCATTTTGAAAGGAGTCCTCAGTGCCTCTCCAAATGATTATTTCTCACATGCTTGACTTCAACACCTTAATTGCATCGTTGAGACTCATACAGGGTATCAGTCCTTTCAGTTATTTGTTGAAGACCCCGGATATCACCTGACTCTACCACATTTGAGAGTGCAATTGAGGAAACAACCAGTTACATATTCCCATGGATATTCGGGTTGCGCTTGGCGACAATTTCCAAATGTACCGCAGTTTTATACTCCCTCGAGTATACAGTTACATATACTCCTCAGAAGTTGACTCACAGTTATTGAGTCCCTACAGATGTTGGACACCTTCAGCTCCAGCAGTTCATCAACCCTTCTGAAAACTTATTCAGAATGGTTGTTGCTCTTTTCCAATGTATCAGTTATTGAGATCAGTCATGGTATGACCATGAGTATGTCCCAGCATTCTATCCCCACTGGACCATTATGATGTACCAACAGATTTTTATGTATTATTCAGGTCCCCCTTCTTGGGCTTAATTGTTATGTATATGTCTTGATACGAGCATGGGTATGCCCACCTTGTCCATTATCAGAGATTATTCCTCATTCATTTTGAGGCCATGTATTTTTTCATTTTTTGCAGCTTCCAAGGGGCCGTTGTTCCAGTCTCCAATTGGTCTCTTCACTTCTCCAAACCCCAGGAAAAAGAAAAAAGAACTATGATGTCTATCGGCCATACGATAAGATCCTTCCCTCACACATCAGGGGGCAATCTGTTAACACCCAAAAAGTGCTCACCAACTCATTCCCTTATTCACATGACCCATTTGTCCACTTTTTCCACCATTTGAGCCTCTAAAACCGTCAAAAGGTCACCAAAAAGACCATAATACACCTTTTCCCCCTCAAAATAGATATCTTTCCTCAAAAAACCCTAAAAAAGGGTCCAAAATTCCCCAAAAATATTAAAAGGGAATAAAAAAGTAAAAAAATATTCAAAAAGGAAAAAGAGGGAAAAAGAGACCTAAACCATGTTGGTTAATACCATTGGTTTCCTCAAAACCATAATGGTATTCCCCATCACCAAAAACTATAAAAAGGTGATAGGGGCTCCTCACTTTTCATCCATATTTCATCCTATCCTCATGCTGCCAAAATCCATCTTGAGCTTTGCTCATGTTTTGAGCTTTGCCCAACCATTGAAGCATTGGAGCACCTCAACCTTGGATCTACCCAAAACTCACCATCCTCACCATTTGAGGTAATACAAAAGTTTTAATTTTTATTTACATGCTTATGAATCAATTTTGTTCATTGTTATCAATCTAGAATTCTTTATTTTACTATTTACTGCCATTAATCTATAGTTCATATTTGCTTTATTTGAAACTGCTGCCACTAGTTAGCAGGTGCATCCTTGCACATGCTTGGTTGAAAAACCAAGAAACAACGAGTGCAACAGTCGCTATGGTCATTTCTTGAAAGTGGAGATATGGAAGATGATCATCCATCACTATACTGTTTAAAAGATCAACAGAAGTTTGTGTAATAGTAACCTCTTGTAAAACGGGCACAACAGTTGGGAAAGAAGATGGAAGTGTTTCATCCTCTATATCACTGTCATCAATCATGGTCACATGTGATACAGAGCTTCCAACCTTCTGTTTCTTCGCTGGGTTGTTTGCTGCAATAACCTGAGTATCCACTACTGAACACATTTCTGCCAATTCTCTTTTCATATCAGTGACTGACTGAATCAAAGAATTAAGATTTTCCAAAGGTTTGGTTGGTGGGGTATCTTCAACAGGAGTCTTTCCCTTATCATCAATCTGGTAGGTCAACATCAAAGGGGTGTTTGCTTTCTGTGCATCCTTTTTTGCCCTTTCCTTTTTAGCCTTTTCTTCAAGTGAGAGCTCCAATTTTCCATATTGAAATACCTTGGTCTTGAGTTCTTGCTGATGCTGGAAGATGAAGTTCTCCTCTTCTTTAAAAGAGGTTCTGCTCAAAACTTCAGGAAACAATTTGACTCCTTGGTTATTTGAGTCATTCAGAGCTATCTCATGGACATAAGTGCTTTTCATATGTTCCTGTGCAAAGTGGTTGGCCAAGAATGAATTAGGGTCATTCATTCTCTTGGGGAATTTCCCCAACTTGAGGGTGTTGATTTTCTTTCCAAGTGCTATAGCATGTGTGGAGTTTTGAATCACTAGAGGCCCAAGGTTAAGTGGGAACTTAGGCCATCCTCTTCTCTTGGCTCTAGTTAATTTGGGGAATAATCCATCTATGATCGTTTGATAAGAAACTTCTTCCAGCAGCAATCTATCTAGTACTATTCTGGGCAACAAATGAACATTTTCACTACCCCAAATTCTGACATAAGAAAATTACTCCCCCACATACCAGTCACCCATGATGGAGATAAGTGTCTTGGCATGATCATAGAAAGTAGGTGCATCTGATTTGAATATTTTATGGTAAATTGACCCAATGAAATGGTCACAAATATCATATAGAAGAGGCACAAAATTGCCCTCCCACAGTGCAGAACAGTAAATGTGAATAGGAGGCGCAAATGGGGCCCAGTTCCATCCCATAGAAGGGAATTGAAAAGATGAGCAGAATACATCCATGACATATGCTGAATAATAAAAGGTGGGTTTTCTGGAAGACGGAGTCTTCTGGTATTTGTCAATCGTTGTTCTGAGTTCCACTGATTGTATTTGAGCCTAGTTAAAGGACTCTCCTATTGTGATAACATGGTGCGCCAATGGTACCCATTCGGCCTTGAATAGAGAGCAATTTGGTAACCCGAAAAATCTACAAAGCATGGCTGCTAACAGGGAAAATGTTTCCTTGAACTAGGAAACAGGATAAGAATTGTCATCCTTGGGCGTGAAGCTAGTTGGGTTATGCATCCAAGATGTGAGCATTTCTTTGAAGCTATACCGGGTCTTGGAATAATCAAGGAAACCCTTATTAAGGATTTGGTCGGGTGACCTATGGGAATATTCCCTGGAAAATACTTCAGACTGGAAAGAGGTTAATTGAGCCCCAAAATTGTAATTAAATGAATAGTCTTTGGGGCTTGCATGGTCGATTATCCATTTGATAGCATTGGTATAAGGCATGAGCGCCATTCTGGATGCAATGGCATACAGCTGCGATCTACTGATGTTCACGTAAAAGGACTGGTTGTATTGGATTTCAGAAAAGTCGTCATTATCAAATATAGAGTAAATCCGGGACCAGTCTAAATGACAAGTCTCGGACACTCTACCATTGGTGTCAGCAAGGATACCACCATTGGTGTCTTTGTTCTTAAATTCCTTTAAGGCCGTATTTGATCGGGTGATTATCGACATGCTTGGGAAACTGGTAATTTTTTATGAATGTAAAAATTAATCAATCGAACAGTTTTAAAAACTCAACAATTCCTGCACATGAAAAGTAAAAATGAAAGAAAAACCAACCTGTATCGAAGAAGGAGTGAAATTGGTAATCCTTGGTAAAAATCTGCAGTAAAATCCTTAGTGCAAGCGAAATTGGAAAATTCGTAAATAGTAAAAAGAAAACGAAAATTCAAAATATTTAACAAGCCATGGGACAAAAAACCAGATCGCATGATCAAAAGAAATCAACGATTGAGATTAAATCGCGAAGAGCGGAAAATAATTTGTGGGATCAACTTTTTTGCAAATTTTGATTGTGACTTCCGCAATCCACAATCCGCAATTGCATAACGAAGTGGTGAAAAGTAACAAGAAAAGTTAAATGGAGCAACAAGATTGTGTGCTGTTGGCTCCTGCAAGTGTGTATGGGAAATGCCGATGTGGGAACATCTTTCCGCCACAATGCAGGTTGCTGGTGTGCAACTTCAATTGGTTTATTATGGTTTTCGATTTCCACAATCCGCAATTTGCAGGTTGCGGGTTTCAGAATTGCGAATTTTATTATTAGTGACTAAGTTCTTTCTGCATTCCGCAATCCGCAATTTGCGGGTTGTGGGTTGCGGAGGTGCAAGTTGCAATTTTATGTTCCAAGTGCTTTCCACTTTCCGTAATCCGCAATTTGCTAGTTGTGGAATGTGGAACCGAAAATTTGATTTTATTGAAAAACATTTCCCGACATCCGCAATCCGCAATTGCGGGTTGCGGGTTGCAGAAATGAAAGATTTAAAACTCAAAAACTTTGAACATACGCAATCCACATTGCGGATTGTGGGTTGCGGAAACAACAAAATTTCAAGAAAAAATATGTTTTCTGCAACCTTAAAAACGCATAAAAAAAAGAAGATTTTTCCATCAAACTTCATCAAACCCAAGGCATGGAAACAAAAAAAGATAAGGGCAACAATCAAAACACCCCAAAACAAATAAAGCAATTGTGAGTTACCTTGAAAAATAATAGTGGGGCTCCCATTTTCATTAATAAAAATGGGATTTGTTATGCCTACAACAGTTCTTTAGCTTTTGCCTTGCTTTCTGCTTTGCTTTGCTTTCTGCTTTTGCTTTTTCTTTTGGTTTAGCTTTATCTTTATCTTTTTCTTTTGATTTTGCTTTATCCTGCTTTTGCTTTTATATCCTATTTTTTCCTGCTTTTCCACCTTGCCCTGCTTTTCTGCTTTGTCTTACTTTTTCCCTACTATTATTCCTTACCTTGATTTTCTACTTTGTCCTGCTTTTCCTTGCTTTTCTGCTTTTGTCCTGCTTTTCTGGACTGTCCTGCTTTTCTGAACATTCCTGCTTTTCTAAGCTTTCCTGCTTTTCTGAACATTCCTGCTTTTCTGAACTTTCCTACTTTTCTGATTTTTCCTGCTTTCTACTTCACGCTACTTTTCTTATTTGCTCCACTTTCTTTCCTTTTCTCTGACTTTCCTAGCTTTGGAATCTTTCTCTTTGCTTCTTCCTCAAGATAAATCCAAGTCAACCTTATCCTCTCATGCACCCTAGTGGAGAATTATCCTTATGTATTCCACATAAAAATATTAAATGCATGAAAAATAAATATTCCAAGTGCATAATAAACGTTGGATACAAATTAATTAAATTCCTCAACTTAACCCCTCATTAATTAACTAATTCAATTTGTCACTAGGATCCATGGAGTTCGATTTGCTTCATGGTGCTGACAAAATGGGAACATGATAGTCCTCCCCTCCCAAGATTGCTTGTCCTCAAGAAAGAAACCAACTCCAACCATCTATGAAGCCAACTAGTGACCTCTGTTAATTTTTGAGCATTAATTCAATATACTCTAGGATCTTTATTGAGAGAATAACATGTACAATATATCAATGCATATCAAGCATATCAATCATCACAAGATGTAAACATAAGAGATAATAGACACACAGAGTTTCTGTGGGGAAAACCCTAAGGTGAAAAACCCCACAACTTCCTCAAAGATAGATAGAGAAATGATACAACCAAAGTACACAAAGATAGACTCCTCCTAGTAGTTGATCCTCCTTCTCACATGTGCGCCACTTTCCGAGTGATGGAAGTGTGAGTTCCGAAGTGATCCAAATAGAGATCAGGAGATCTGTATTTATACTTGTCCTGAATTCCCAATAAACTTATGGGGGCGACTTGTCTAGCTTAGCATAATAATCTCATGTTACATTAATCTGGGCCAACCCCTTACAAGGTGGTCTAATAACCCATCGACAAGTTAACACACTTGCGACACTTGTCAATACAAATGACGACACTTCCGTATAGAGGAATAATACATCTCTATAGGAGTACAATAAATATATATATGAAATACATTCTGAAGTTATATATACATCAACAACCTCACTCCTCCAAATATGTTGTTGGATGTCTAGAATCAAAATACTTAATTCCAAGCAAAATACCAAAATTCCATCATGTTTCTATTGCACCACTCTAATTATATATGGATCTTCAAGATTGATCCTAGGGTCCCATTGCTTATGTTGCATTCCTCCAGACATCAATGCAAATTGAAATGACTCATCAATCCCTGTATCCCACTGCCATTGATGCATGTCTCCCAATAACATTGTTGCTTGTGGAAAACTATCATCCCAAAGAATTCCAGGGTCCCATTGTCTTAACTGCATCCTCCCAAACATCAGTATAAAAAAAAATATATATATCCTCATGGGGGATGTCTAAAACATTGCACTAAAATGGAATTTCATCACTCCCAAAGGAGTATTGAATCTCCTTATAAGCCATGTGCAAACTAGAACTGCAATCCCCATTCCTAAGACATAGTGGCAATCCCATGTCCAACCAGGAATACTAAAGACAATACATAGAAGCCATAAATGCTTATACAAGTGATCACAAAATATGGATGATTTGTCCATAAACTTTCCACTAATGCAATCAACAAACTTACCTCTTGGGGTACTCAACTCCCTCATGTAACTACCCACCCAATCAGTGGATGAATGCATACTCCAACTTAGTGATCTGGATGGAGAATGGTGAATCAACTCTCTATAATAGTCATCCACCATGGTTGTTTCAACTAAAGGGAGATCATGTGCCTCCTTGACCTCAAAATCCACAAGCACATGCAAATTAGATTGTACTTCATATGCCCAATGCAAACAAGTACCAAAAAATAAAACATTGGTGTTCCAATGACAAGGGTGAAAGTCCCATGTCCAACCACAAAGAGGATATGCATCATCACAAGTCCATAGAGGCCCTTGCTGCTCACAAAAGGTGAAAAATGTATCCAATAAGTCTCCATAGATGCAAGAAAGAATATCACTCATGTATCTTTTCTCCAAGATAGGAAAAGAAGAGACACTCCAACCCAATGATCCAACTAGAAAGCAAGATGCTTCCCTATGTGAGTGATTCCAATGGCTCAACTCTCTGCCATTGGTCCCAAGATGAACCAAATTTATTCAACAAGTATCCACCAAATATGTGGATGCATCAACTCCATCAAAGGTTGGTCCATCAACCATGATCTCCTTTGACTCTTCATTGGAGGAATGACTCACTCCTAGAAGAAGCTTGGTTTGGATTTGGAAGGTAGTATGTGTTTGGAGTTGATCATCTGTATCTCTAAACCCCTCATGCACATGCATGTCATCATGAATCTCATGAACCACCATATCATGAGGTTCCTCCATAGAACTCTGAATATCATCAATCGAAAGAGGATATCTGATTTGAATGTAGGAGGGAGTATGAGATTTCTGCCATTCTTGGTGAAAGTGTTCCATCTCCATCTTGGATTCCAAGAGGGCACTTTGATTGATTCTCGAAGAATCTTGGGTGGCCATCAACTCATCACTGGGCCTGGAAATATCTTCATCGTCCTTCAAATATGCTTCCTGCAACATATGAAGAATATCATGCAAGTAATATTTGTCAAAAAGAATATGTGAAAATTTACCTTTGGTTGTAGTCTTTGCTTTCTGAATTCTCTCCTTGTGTTATGGAGAAAACTTCCTATGGCTTGGGGAAAACCACAATAGACAACTGACTACCAAAAAATGACTCAATTCCCAGTGCAATTCTATATAAATGACAATGCTAAGATAATGGAGAAAAGACCAACCTTCAACCGGATGTTCGATGTAGATCCCCGTTGAGCTTTCACTTCTACACTTGAACCTGCAGATTAGTCTCAACAACAAGTACAAGAAAGTGCATATAATATGTGAAAGACATTAGCATAATCAATAGCATGGTCCATGATATTATAAGAAAATATAACCCAATGTAATTTAACAATATTCACAACATCAATTAGATGAGAAAATGAGTATTTCCATTAATGAATAACAAGAAGTACAATATATGACCTCTTGCCGGCAACCAATTTGAACCAAGAACTGGGTCTCTCCACTTGTGCCTCCACCACTTCAATCCTCCATGTAATGGCAAACTCAAACTATGAAAGAAGTTTGGAAGGTGAATATAAGGAATTCACAACAACAAGGATCAATGAGTGTAGACTCAAGTCACGGCAAAAATCCACTAGAGTTATCTTGCTTTCTCCTTCTCCTCCCTTCCATATGCCATAAGAGCTCTATATATAGCCTTCCAAAGGTAAGTGAAAGGACACATCGAGGCATTTCGGGGCAAATGGAGGGCCAAAGGTCACCCTAAGACCGCTTTTTGGGAGTAAAAAGTAATTTTCTAATGATTTTTACCATTTTACTTGGTACCCGCGGGCTATAGTGGAACAGCTCGCGTGTACACAGGCTATAGTGGAACAGTAAGCATACGGGAAGAAAAATAGGGAAAAATGTGTTTCTGAAGGACATAAGGTGAATCTGAGTTAGTGAAATGGATCCTGAAGGCCAAAGAATGTTGATGCTCACAAGGTGGAAAATTATGTTGTAACAGATGCCCCCTAATGTGTGAGGTCATAGAATGGTGCTACGATGGCCGAAATACATTATAAATATCAGAAGTGGAGCGATGGAGACACAATTGGAAGGAACAGCTCACTCGTCATAATACAATAATATCTCTGAATACATGTCATTATAGTACAACAATCTAATACAATGGCCATGAACAGGCAGTACATAATGAATACATGGCATAGGTGATCATAGCCATAACCATCTACAGTAAGAGACGATCTCCTGCTGAAAGGAAACAACTGGTGCAAAATGGAGGTACAAACTGCTGATGTCTGAGAGATGATATCTCAGATGTAAATTCATGATCATAAGTGGCATACTAAATGCCATTATCATCTGGGGTCTTCTACACAAATCATCTACAGTGCAAGTCCTATCAAGTGAATAAAGATGTTGAGGTCGAACCTGATGTGACATCGTCTGATTACTGGTCAATGATGCATACCGTTAACAAACGCGAGATAACCCACCAATAATGAAAATGGGCATCAAGGCACAAAGTACAATCATCAAAGTGCGTATAGATGTGTTGAAGTCGAACACTAAGATGAATCCATCGATCAGGGGACATTAATGTATTCCAAAAACTGTCGATGGCGAGAGAACCTACCACTAATGACTGCAAGCCTCAAGGTACTCAACCAAACTCTAAGTCTCAAATTACAAAATAAATGAGTTGAAGTCGACAGAATGAAACTCACTAGAAGGAGGGAATTAAGGAATCCCCCATCAACCAGCATGAGGTAACAGCTACACTGAAAGATTTGGAAGAACTCAGATGAAATGGACTGACTTAATAAGGATGGACGACATGCAATAGTCAAGAGATCTGAGGACTGGCCGACTCTAGTTTCAGGACTTCCTTTGAACAAGAGCATGAGCAGATGGATAGACTCAGGCAGCATAGACTCGATAAAACTGTGCGATGCATGAGGCATCAACAAAGGACTGCATAGTGACTGGAAGCTTAATCAATCGGTGGAGTAAAACTGAGAAATGAGTACAGATCCTAAGGTCTGACTATAGTCCCGACTCATAATGTATGGAGTGGAATGAATTCTCTGTTCAAAGGCAACACAACGACTTCCAACAATAAGAAGTAAATATTCTCCCGTCCGGCTTTTTGGAATATTTGATTTTTTGGGTCTTTTTCATATTTGGAAATCTTGAAAAAGATTAAAATTTATTATAGTACAACAATTGAGGGAACAAGTGTCAAGTAGCGAGCAGACTAGTCCCAAGCAGTGGAACGTACCTATGATCATTGCAAGGAAGCATGTGCAGGATGTGGACACTCAGGGGGGTGTTCCCTCAGGGTCAAAAGGTCATCAAATTGTGAAGGAAAAATGGAAGCTCTGCAAGGATCGACAAGGAAAGTGCTCAGGCACTAGCCTAACAATTGAGTAAGTGGGAGCCGGCACAAGGCTCAAGCGAAAAATAGGATGATGTGATGCAATCACAACTTGGTACAAGTGGGGGGAGTCCTTATGGGAGATAGCCATCATAAGACAAAGTAGAGTATGAGTCTTTATCGCAAAGTCATGGTGTAGCTACGAAGGACTCCCAATCCTAAAGAGAGACAACAGCATGGGCACCAAAAGGAAAAAAGGGGCTCTATCTAGGGCACCCATGGTTGGATAGTCCCTACCGCAAAATAATGACACTTCTATAACAGTGTGAAGGTTCCATGTCATTTAAGAAGCGGGGTCGCACCTAGGGTTAATGAAAATGGTCAAAAGGTCAAATGCATAATGAATGTGAAAATGGCATCTAACCTATATGCCAGGTGTGAAATATACCTGTCGTAGGCGCGAAGCAGTCAAAAACAACTCTCGTCGAAGAAATCTGTTCAAAAATGCTACTCCAAGACATTACACTAGTCTAGAACAACTTAAAACAGTGAAAACTATAGACAAGTGGGTTTCCAAAACTATAAATAGTAATAAAAATTTACAATTTACAATTCATTTTCACTTTTTACCCAATTTGAAGTTTTTGGTTAGTTTTCACCTTGGATTTCAGTCGCTAATTCTGGAAGCTACGGGAATCTGTTCATCAAGCCATCTGGAGCAGGTTAGCTATCTCATCCTCCTCTTTCATTTAGTAGTTTTTATTTCATTTTTCAGTGGTCAAAAATTTTTATTAGCCAAGCCCTATTTGGTCACGGCACTGTACGCGGGATACAAATATATGGGTCGCGGGTAGGGCCTGGTACCCATGGTCAATGCATGCGTTGACCATGGGTACCCACCTCTATTTGCTAAATATCCTACAGGTACGACCGTGAGGTTTATTTTTTAAATGAAAAAGACTAAACTCTTTGTGTTTCTCCTTCCAGGATGGTTCTAGAATGGAGAGAAAGGGAGCATGACCTTGTGGATGAGGACGTCCGCAATGATTTTCGTACACAACAAGCTTTACAAGCATGTGGGATTTTCAAATTTTGGAGCATTGGGGGTTTGAGGGCCCAAAACCAATTGTTTCATCGCTTGATAGACTACTAGGATGTAAACGCACAAAATTTCAACCTGGATGGTCAAATACTCTCCTTGGAGGTAGATGAAATTTATTTCATTACTGGATTGTCCCATCGAGGGGAAGTGGCGAGTCTTCGATCTCGTACTGTGGGTGGTGGGATCACCATTCCCGACTACATAGAGCGATATTGTCTTCCCAACACTCGAAAAGTGAGGATTCAAGTACCCATTGGAGCCATAGTCAGTCTGAGCATGAAGATTATAGTGGCTACTCTCGTCAGGATTACAGGTTCGGCAGCTCTACACCAGGCTTCAAGGCCGGTGATGTTATACGCCTCACAGTGTATGCGGCCCATGGTATATGACTGGTGCACAACATTACTAGGGTCCATGAAGACCCAACTAATGGAGTGCAAGCATGGGGAGGAAATTTTTTTTGGATACAACAGTATATTATGCAGCTTCTTCTTTGAGAGGGTTCGGGGGGCTCAATCTGAGGGTTGAAGTCCCTCCTCATAGTCTCCGTGACCCTTCCCTGACCCGGTGGGCAGAGGTCTTGACACGACAGGGTAGTGGCCGATAGGAATCACCATATACAGAGGAGTTCTTTCACGGGTGGGACCGGCAGGTCATAGCCATTGATGACTACCCTTATGGAGGGATAGAATTCTGTGGTGATCGCGACATGCTGCTTCCTCTAGGAGTAGCGTTTGAATACATCGGTATGTTACTCTTTTTATGTTTTTGTGTATTAAATTTTCTGGGATTTTTTATTATATATGAAAATACAAAAATATTTTTTGGGGGTATCATCACATATTAACATTCTACTGTTTGCTTGCAGACACTGGTTCATGAAGACCACAGGGTTTCCCGAGACATCGTCGATGGGGCAGGGGTGGAGAGGTAGTTGGCATTGCAGCAGAATGCACATTAGAGACCGTGCGGGTCAACCTGACCCGCATGACCAACAGGGTACCCATGATCAAGGTAGCGCGGCTTCTAGAGTACATGCAGCGCCATGTTGTGGGAGTATCGAGTCCCTAGGTGCGACTAATGCAACAGATAGCCAACGAAGTACACTATTACTATCAGACACATCCTGCCAAGGCAGCTAGGCCTCCTCATGGGGCTTAGACATCTCAGAGTCCCATATTTTGTATCGATATGTATAATTTTGAGAGCTAAGGGCTTCAATTTTGTATTGTGACACTACCATTTTGGACATGTTATTTATAAAAAACTATGGTTCTCCGGTTCTACTATATGTGTATGTACAAATGTATGAATGTATGTTTATTTGTGTGCTTCATTGTGAATGTGACAAATTCCAATCTAGGACATAGTTAGCATATGCATCAAATACATGATTAAAACTTCTCGGAACATGAATGTATGTAATGGAAACAAAATGACATTCCAAGAGTCTTACCCTTAAGAATTTCCGTAGTAAAGTAGGATCCCTCACCCGGTACTGACCATTCAACTGAGACACAACTAGTTGTGAATCCAAGCGGACTTCTAAACACTGGATATATACCATGCGAAATAGAATCCCGAAGTAGCTCAACCACGGCACTGTACTAAGCCACATTGTTGGATGTAGGACCGAGACAATCACCTCTCGAAGACACAACTAGGTTGTCAGGCGAATAAATAACCCAAGCAATAGAAGCAAGTTGCTACGTATGATAGCTAGCACCATCCTCAAATCCTAAGAACACCGAAGATTCCACTAACATCTGTCAACCAAACGGAAGCGAATCAGCAGACCGAAAAACCAAAAGAAATCTAAGCTATGTACAGAAGAAACTATACAATAGTATACAAAAGTATTAGCTCGAACTAGAAGTTCAAGCGTAATACAGCTTGAGGTAGATCCCATTTTTAGGCTCCTTCAAGATGTTCCCTTCATAATATTCCAATTCGTAGACTCCTTTTTCCAGGACACGCATCACTATGTAAGGACCATTCCACATGGGGTTAAAATTGCCTGCCCCAAGGGGTTCTTTAGCCTGGTCATATAAGAGGACCAAGTGACCTTCAGCGTACTGCCAAGGACGGACAAACCTATCATATTGAACCTTGACACGAGGTTTATTGGTATCTATAGCCATGATGGCATCTCAACGTTGCTCATCAAGCTGCTCAAGGTGGATCAAACGTTTCTCAATACTCGACGTATCAGGGAGGAGATCTAAGGCTAGTTTTAACGAAGGGATTTTGCATTCAATCAGTAAAATAGACTCCACACCGTGCACTAGTTGAAACGGTGAGAAACCTATGGCAGTCTTAAATGTGGTTCGATATGCCCACAAAGAAGGATATAACATAATATGCCAGTTGTTCTTGCTCTGTGGGATGGTACATTGGAGAATGATCTTTAAGGACTTATTGACTGCCTCAACCTAACCATTTGCTTGGGGATAGTAAGAAGATGAATGTTCTTGATGAAACCCAAGCTTGAGTGACAAATCCGCCATCATCTTGTTCTGAAAGTGACTACCATGGTCAGTGATAATCTCTTTCGGAATACCAAATTAAGTAATAATCTGATTGAATACGAAATGGGCTGCTATAGCACCATCAGCTTTTACGGTAGGCATGGCCTCAACCCATTTGGATAAATAATCCATGGCCACAATGATATGGTGATGGCTCCCAGCTGAAGCTATTTTTCAATCCATGAAATCCACCCCCTACTTAGTGAAGGGACTGACGGTGACGACCAGATGAAGGGGCGCTGGATGCGAGTGTACATTCCGAGAAAACACCTGGGGCGTTCATACAATCCTTGAAGATCAAAGGCCAAAAGTAACCAACTCGCATAATGCATTGTGTTGTAGCAAGCCGAGATAATTGACCACCACACACCCCAGCATGGAAATCATTAAGAACACGCTCCGCTTCTTTGTGAGTCAAACAACGACAGAGGATAGAATCCTTTCCTCGACGATACAAAGTGTCTTCAATGATGTTATAATCTCTAGCGCGGTGTTTCACGCGTAGTTGTTTGTCTCGTGAATAATGCGAAGGAAACTTCAAAGTTTGAAGATATACGATAATATAAACATACCAAGGGTCCTCAGACGAGATAAGGAATAAGTGCTCATCCACAAAGGAATCTTCATGGACAATGTCCTCATCCAGTCGTGGAAGGTCCGACATGAGCTCAGCAAAAACCAAGGATTTCACCGACTTCACCGAAGCAAAATCAAGATCAAACTCCTGAAGAATCACAATCCATTTATTGTACTTCCCCCTATAAGATGCCATGATAGCACGAGCTGAAACGGATTGATATGCGCTATGACTGTGGTTTTCCTAAGCATGATGTAATGTCAAAACCATTGGACTGCATGAATAGTCACAAGTGCCAACTTTTTCACATGGGTGTATCTCAGTTTAGCGTCCACTAAATTTTGACTAAGATAATAGATCACATGCTCCATGAGCACATCATCAACCTGAACTAAGACCATGCCAATCGTCTCTTAAGATGCAGCCCCATAAAGTATAAAATCTCTTGCGAAGTCGGGTGGACTAAGCAGAGGGGGCCGATACCAAAGCTTTCTTAAGAGCATCAAAATACTATTGGACTCGCTCATCCCAGATAAACAGTGTGTCTTTCTTTAACAAGTGCGCGAAACCTTTAGTAAGATTAGCATAATTCATTACAAAGCGATGTAGAAAAGTGGCTCTCCCTTGGAGGCTCTGAAGTTGAAGTAAATTGCATGGAGGAGGCAACCAAAGTATTGCCTCAACTTTAAGAGGATCGACTTTGATACCCTCTTTCGAAACTATAAAACCTAGAAGGCGACCTGTTCTCACGACAAAGATGCACTTATTGGGATTTAACCGAATCTTGTAGCGTATGCATCTTTCGAGAATTAAACGAAGGTGCTTGGGGTGGTCCACTCTCTTACGAGAATGGCCAGAAAGATCATCCAAGTATGCCTCTACTATGCGTTTAAGGTCATGAAAGGCGTAGGTCATAGCACGCTAAAAAGTGGCTCCGACGTTTTTAAGGCCGAAGGGCATTTTTCGGTACGCAAAGGTACCCCAAGGACAAATAAAAGCAATCTTATGTTGGTCCTCGGGTTTGATCTGGATCTGATTGTATCCTGAAAATTTGTCCATAAACGAAAAAACTTTGCTTCCCGCACAAGCATCCAAGATCTGATCTATGAATGGAGTGGGGAAATTGTCTTCTAGACATGCATGGTTCATATCTCTAAAATCAGTGCATACACGGATAGTTCCCTGCTTCTTATCCACAGGAACGGGATTCGACACCCATTCGGTAAGGGGAACTGGGTAGATAAAACCAACCTTAAGTAGTTTCTCCACCTCTTCCTTGATCCCGGATGCCTTTCGAGGATTCACAACACGAAGGTGTTGTCGAACCGGCTTAGCATTAGGATATGTTCTAATCTCATGTTTGACAATGTTGGGGTCTTCCTGGCATCTCCTCATATGACTAGGCGAAAGCTTCCCGGAGTTCCTTAAACAATTCGGTGTAAATGCAAACCTCTTCAGGAAAGCAATCAGCACCGATGTAGATGTTCTCAACCTTTCCAGGGGTACGAGAAATTTTGATCGGTATGGTAGGGGAAATATTAGCCATGTTCCCCTCTACGTAAATCCCATGTGAATCCCAAGGAACCACAAGGTGACCAACCATATCGGCAAGAGTCGTTCTAAACTCTTCTTGCTCGATAAGATCGAGGTTGGGAAGAAAATGGGAGCGATAATGCATGTCCTCCCAAGGTCTCTCACTACCACACATGGCCTCAACAATAGCTTCATCTGAAGGTAAAGTACTATCGAGACAATCGTGCGAACAAGATGAGTTGACTGCCCATTACGGCAGCATAACGAGATCTTCCTCCTCTGTCCAGGAAGAGGAAAGATCCACATCTGCAGTAGCTTGTTGAATATCTTGATATGCAAGCCCAGTAGCAAAAAGTGGCACAGCCATTCCAAGATGCACAATGTCTCCAGACGTGGAAATCCCGGATGGTAAGATCCATGGATCATCAAAATACGAAGTCTGGAACGGTCCATTATTCAATGGAGGAGACACATTATCGAAAACGGTTCCAATAAAAGCAATGGGTGAAGGGAAATCAAAAGATCCCAACAATGAGGGGTACAATCCGACACCCATGTTCCTAGTTGCCAGCTGAGAATCTGTGACTTGGGGGACCACAGGTCCCATGGATGCTATGGAATAGGGACTAACGAAATCTAGTTGGTCGACTATCACAATCTTTCCTTCGTGTGGAAAGCAAATAATTCTGAATATAGTAGACGTGACTGCTTTCATAGCATACATCCAATTCCTACCTAGGAGAAGGTTGTAGCCGATGGGCGCATCAACCACCTCGACTTCAATAGGCACAGGTTTCCCACCCAAGCGGACGACAAGGGAAGGGAGAATCCCATGCGGCTTAAACGACTGACCGTCAAATGCAATGAGCATGGTCATAGACTTGGACAAGGGAGGAGAGCCAAGAGATTTCCAACAAGATAAAGACATCATTGACGTAGAAGCACCTTCGTCAACCACTGTTCTTTTGACGATATTGTGTAGGCACTCCACATGGACTTGAAAATCCACATGGTAAAGTAAGCGAGGTTGGATGTCAGTAATGTCAAACTTGATAACGTTAGGACTTCCCCCATCCTGAACTCCTAAAGCACAAAAAAAGGGCATGCCTTTGAGAAGGACATGCCTGTAAAACCTCGAGAGGCATCATGTCACATGGAGTTTGACCCAAATATTCTACAATAGAGTAGTTCTGGGTGGCTTGAGCATTGGGATTATGCGTAGAGCACTTGAGAACACCTGTCTGTACTCGCGGCATAGTAGTGGGCTTCTCGATATACAAAGAGGTATCAGGAGGAGGAGGAGGCTCATTCCCCATATTCGGTTGTGGTGCAGCATAATCACATTGGCAAGTAGCAACACTAACCTCTGATTTAACCATATTCACGCATCCAAAGCCACTGGGATGGGAAGCAGATGTGGAAGTTTCATGGGTCCCATAACTAGTAGTGGGAGCATTCGAAGCCATATTCTGATGATTTGGAAGGGGATCTTTTAACACAGCTGGGATTTGTGCCAGATGCTTCGATGCTTCATCAATCCAAGGACACAAATGAGTAAGATGATCTTCCCCACAAAGATTGAAAGGGAATTTCACTTTACGCCTAGGTTTACAATCCCCACCAGCATTTTTGCCTTCCCGAAGAGGGTTGGCGTTCTCTTTCCGAGGAGTATTACGATTAATACCATTGTTCCCATTATTTCCACCCTTGTGATTATTTATCCACTTTTTCTCACCACCAATATGTTGGTTACCCAATGGGTTCGCCGATTGCATAGCGTGTACATCGGACGATGGGGTGGAAGTGGACAAGGTGTGAACCTGTCCAGGAGTAGATTGGTTAAGTGACAAATTTTCCATTTGATTAGAAACCAAATCTACAGGTTGAGTACTTGCAGATACAACTATGCCATCGCATGTGGTCGAGGAACTGGCTTGGGCTCATGTCATGATCGCGGTGCGTCAGGAATAATGTCATACAAAATGCCAGATTGAGCATAAAGCAAATCTAATTGCTAGAATTTTAGTATAGCTTGTTCCTCAATCGTTATGCCGGACATCGAAACATCCTTAGAAATGTATGGAAGCAAAGACTTGAGAAACCATTCCAACGGAAACTTTGGAGGAATGTTGGCTTTCACCAACCTCTTCCGTCAATGCCACTCTTGAACATGGTCAGATATGTGTGTGGCCTTATTCTGGCGGAAGGTAGACAAGAGTTTAGTGCCAGTGTCGTAGTGAACTGGAAGCTAGAAATGATCTAGGAAAACCAAGGCTATTGAAACCCCTGTACATGCCCCTAGGAAACTCAACATACCACTTCGTGGCTGCCCCCGTGAGGGTGCGTTGAAATAGTCTCAAATGAATAGAATCGTGATTTAACGAGTTTGATGAGCACCAAAGGTGAAAATTCGTGACGTGATCACCCGGATCCTCACCACCCTTCCCCTCAAACTTGGGAATGTCCGAAGGGAGCTTGGTAGGGACTGGAGGCCAATTAGGATCATGACACACCGGATCATTCGTGAGCTTCGAAAGGTCCGAAAGATTCAATTGAGCAAGGAACGGAAGCTGCGGCTGAAAAGCTTGATTATAAGCTCCCATAAAAGGTTGATTATATGGACTTGAAGGATAAGACGGACCATAACCATGACCCTGGACATAAGGCTGATAAACTCCTCCAACCTATCATGTGTGAGGGTAAGCATGTATATATGTATTATGAGCACTGTAATGAGGTGGGTTGTAATGATGGCTGGCACTGACTATATCGTAGTAATGGTTACCACCATAATTATGGGGCATATAAGTATTATTCATAGCGGGAACCGTGTTGTAATGACTATAATTGTGAGGTATGTTCCCACCCCCTTCATAATTACTATTGGTAGCAGGAGTGGTTGTATAATTATAAGGTATATTCCCACCCCCTGCATAAGCGTTACTAGTAGCAGGAGCAGTCGTGTAGTGACCATGAGTATAAGGGATATTCCCACCTACATTAACATTACTAGTAGCAAGGGAAGTGGTGGTGTGACCATGATTATAAGGGATATTCCCACCCCTACATTAGCATTACTAGTAGTAGGAGTGGTCGTAAAAGTATATGGTATGTATCCACTCCCAGTATTAGGAGGATTGTTAACATTAGCGAACGTGGTCTTGGGTTGACGTGTAGAGGCATGTGTATTATACTGTGGAATGTGAGTCGTATTGTGAACAGTGTTACCACCAGGAGGGGTAGTCCTAGGAGGCGGCCTTCCTCCAAGATTTGGAATGTTTGGAGGAATGTAGCTCGTCCCATACTGACTTGTGTGAGTAGAAGGTGTAGTGTTCCTAGTGAGGGTAGTTCCCTCAATGAGTGCAGTGTTGCCAACACCATGACTAGTGCTAGCATGACTACCAAACATAGTGGATGGATCAAATGTGTTGTAACTAGGCATACCATGAGAGAACGGGGTAGCGTTCGTAGTGGTCATAGGACCTATGTTAAAATGCAAATTTGACATCCCATGTAGGAAATTGTGTGGATTCGAAGGATCGAACGGGTCATCCTCGGGTGGAGTAGATCCAAACAAAAAAGCTCAAGTATCTAGTATCAATGGATCTCCCCCCCATTCCTCTCTAGGAGTAGGAGGATTAGAAGCGTCTTCAACTCTACCCGACGAAGTCATAGGGATTTCTCCCATGCCAAAACCAGCGGTAATGTCAGCACAAAGCATTTCAAAAGAATCAAAAGAATCGGAGGGATCCTTCCAGCGTCCCCTCTGAACGCGGTGTGTAACTTCAACGGTCGGTAAACCAGCCAACCGACGAGACTGGAGGAGAGTAGGACCTCGTGCCATGATACCTCTGAAATTTCAATAAATCAAAGCATCCCTTAACGTCCAAACTAACGATCAAGGAACAAAGAGCACACACCTAAGAAACTACAGCCAAATGCACACAAACAAGACTGACTCAAGGGATATCCCGACACTACAGCCGCTATGTATCGCCTAGGAGAGGCTTGAGACTCCCAAATTATAATAGGAGGTAACGGAATCAGTTATAAGGGTTCCCAGACTTCACTGTGTGCACAAGGTCAAATCTCTATACAACAGGAAACTGTGTTGTCCAACCCCTATTTGACTCAGGATATGTACAGTATAACCACTGCAAACACCCTATGCGATACATAGGTAAGGCAACTAAGGTCACCACAATATAACCAATGCTCAAGCGGACAGTCACAGGTGGGATCCATCGTATGGGTAGGGTAGCTAAGCCCGAAACTCAAGAGGTACAGATTTCTCAAGAGCCCCCATACACGAACAAATCCTGGAAATATCTCCCACATTTGGCCAATATTGGAGGGCTATCTCCACAACCAACCTCTCGTGACCTCATGCTTAACTCTTGTCTGAGTAGAGCTTCCTGAGAACACTGATGTATATTATGGAATTCACCACTTCCTATTCAGACACATGATGTTTCGTCTAGTAGTATTGGATTGTTAACTCACAATGATCTATTCCAAGACTCTAAACCTATACTAGTTGGTGTACCCTATAAAATAAAAATTGTTCTAATCAATTTTAAGATTAAGCGTTGATTTTAAATGGCTGTAATTACTCAAAGTATATGGTCGTGAAACTGATGATGTATAGGACTCAATAGTATGCACAATCGTCAAACTCTAGACTCATCTACCAATAAAAACAATGCCACTAAATTGATAATCAATCCAACGGTTCGAAATAAAATGCAATTCTTTTAAATTTCCAATGCACAAGTATATCCTAAATGAAAGAAAAAGCACTCAGATGCAAAATGCACTACGGAAATCAATTTTTTTTGTATTTTCTCTTATAATGGAAAGGAAAATGCAAAACTATGTTTTTGTATTTTTTCAATATGATGAAAATGAAAAAATGCAAGCAAAATCTACGTATTTGGTTAAAGAAATGCAGAGCGAATCACTAAGACAACCCAGCAAATCCCAAACAGTGAGACTCAGCCAATGTAATGAGCTAGAAAATAAAAAATGGTGATAAACTAACAAGGCTCAAAACAAAGAGAAAGAAGATTTTCTAGTCACAAACAGGGCATGGAACAGTCAGGAATCAGGCCAATTAAGACTCAGGAACACTCAAAACCAACCCAGCAACACTCCAAGGCCATAAATCAATCAAACCCAGAGTTGTAAGCTAGTGTCGAGAAAAAAGTTGTGGGTATACGCTGGCTACAGTTCAGACAGAGGCGGGTAGACGCGGGAAAATCTAAGCTCGCCCGCGTACAGGGAAAAGAAAATGAGCAAATAGAGAGTCCAATCACCCAGAAAAATCTTGTTTCCTATAGTATATCCCAACAACCAATCAATGACACAGAAGCTCGACACACAACAACTCTAAATAAGGACAAATGCCTAAAAATCTCCAAAAATGAATGTTCTCCCCAGTATGGTCGCCATTTTTGTTATGGATAAAACTTCCTATGGCTTGGGGAAGACCACAACAGACAACTGACTACCAAAAAATGACTCAATTCCCAATGCAATGCTATATAAATGAAAATGCTAAGATAATGGAGAAAAGACCAACCTTCAACTGGATGTTCAATGTAGATCCCCATTGAGCTTTCAACTTCTACACTTGAACCTACAGATTAGTCTCAACAACAAATACAAGCAAGTGCATATAATATGTGAAAGACATTAGCATAATCATTAGTATGGTGCATGATATTATAAGCAAATATAACCCAATGTAATTTAACAATATTCACAACATCAATTGGATGAGAAAATGAGTATTTCCATTGATGAATAACAAGAAGTACAATATACGACCTCTTGCCGACAACCAATCTGAACCAAGAACTGGGTCTCTCCACTTGTCCATCCACCACTTCAATCCTCCATGTAATGGCAAACTCAAACTATGAAAGGAGTTTGGAAGGTGAATATAAGGAATTCACAACAACAAGGATCAATGAGTGTAGACTCAAGTCAGGGAAAAAATCCACTAGAGTTGTCTTGCTTTCTCCTTCTCCTCCCTTCCATATGCCATAATACCTCAATATATAGCCTTCTAAAGGTAAATGAAAGGACACATCGAGGCGTTTCGGGGAAAATGGAGGGCCAAAGGTCACCCTAAGACCGCTTTTTGGGAGTAAAAAGTAATTTTCTAATGATTTTTACCATTTTACTTGGTACCCGTGGGCTATAGTGGAACAACTCGCGTGTACGCTGGCTATAGTGGAATAGCAAGCGTACAGGAAGAAAAATAGGGAAAAATGTGTTTTTGAAGGACATAAGGTGAATCTGAGTCAATGAAATGGATCCTGAAGGCCAAAGATTGTTGATTCTCACAAGGTGGAAAATTACATTGTAACACCTTGTTAAGGACTTTGTTCCTTATGCACATGTACTCTATTCTGAACTTCATCTTCACTAATCCCATAATAAATGCAAGAGGACTTGGTTTTATGTGTCTCGATTCAAATAAAACCTTGAGGTCCCTATCATCTCCTTCCTCGAACCTTTTCAATTGCTTGTAATGAAAGATATTGATGGATGGCACATCCATCATCAATTCATCCTCATGTTTCTTCACCCTGTCAGGTGGTCTACCCGATGGGTGGTATTCAAGAATATTATCATGTTGTTGTGTTGAATTCCATATGAGCTCAATCTGATGTAAGTAACCCATACTTGTGCTTTGAATTGTGGCAAGGCCCTCAATATCCCCCACAATGTCACCAAGCTTTACTATGGATATCATGCCATGGGATAACTCTTCATCTACTATGTAATTTTTCCTGCCATGTATGAATGGAGATGTATGGTAAGCATCATGTTGCATCGACATATGCCTTGCATGCTGCTCATTGATCATAACAGATTTGAATGTAACAATAGATCCATTACTAGTCTTGCACAATTTGTAGTCTCCATCAAGGTGATGTAGTTATCCATCCAATTCAATGATGAATAGGAATATTTTCTTGCCGAACCCAATGGAATGTAGTCATCCATATTCATCAAGGATAATCCTTCCTTACATGGAAGAGGCTCATAATCTCTCCGGAGTGAAACAAGTGCCTGACAATCATCCTGCAAGTCAATGCTTCCTTGAAGCACTTGTAAATATAAGGACTCCTTATGTTTTCCTTGGAAATGTTGCTGCTCCACAATGTCATGTGTACTATTATACACACACATCTGATCACATATGTGTCCATGCCACTCTTGAGAATCATGCAAACTCTCTTTTAAAAAATCATCCTCCTCACAATTTTGGATCTCATCACTAGAAGGATATTTTCTGCCAACTTTATCACCAAAAATGGCTACCATATCAAGATGAAACAAATGAACTTGGTGAATGTAAAAATCAGAATGGTTGTAATACCTTTGTGACATCTCTATCTCTTCATGATGTGGAGTGGTGATGGCATGCTCCCCCTCCAATTCTCTCGGTTCACTCTCAACTAGAGTGTGGTTGTATCTTTCTCCATAATGGTGTTCTGAGAATGCTTGAAGGGTTGATCCTTTCTCGTTTGTGATTAAATTAGTGGTAGTACATTCTTCATATTGATGCAAAAAATAATTGATGCTACCAATATCAAATTTACCTTCATTCCTTAGCTTGAACTCTTCTTGTTCTTGCTCAATACATTCATTGGAGGAAACACATGGCTCTTCTCTTGAGAGACTGTTGCTCCTCTCCTTTGATGATTGATTGTTACTATGCTTTTGATCCTTCAAGCTAGTTGATGCATATTTCTCCTGGGTAACCTTAGAATCATTATTATTGGAGACTTTGTATGAAGAGAATCCGGAAAGTCTCTTCATGCTAGGAACAATGGCATCCAATGAGGCTTCACTTTCGATTCCTCTTTCTTCTTCTCTGCTCACATAGGTGGAACAACTTGTTTCCTCTATGGTTGGTTTGCTGCTCTTTATTGATTCCAAATATTTACCCTTGATCTCAAATCCAAATCTATAATAAAAATAATCTTTGAAAGAAGTGGCTTTGTGAATCTCTTCTCTTAAAGCTAGATACTCCTGGTAGTGCCAGGACAAATTTTTTATTGTTGATATCCTCCTTGCTAACTCCTTCTTAGGATTAGCCATCGGTGGTTCATCCCATTGATCTATGTACATATGGTCACAAATGTAACCATCATCATTTCTTGGTAGGCCTCCATCAATGTAAATGATTTCTTCTTCCTCGTATAACTCAAAACCTTCATCTTCCATGATGGGAACTAGTTTCATAGCTGCAACTTGAATATAGTTCTGATATATTTCTTCATTTGAGATTTAATTTCCACAGGCTGATCCAAGGAAAGAGCTCTAATACCACTGTAATGTACCAACTTATATCAGTGATACAAAAACTCCTTTCTTCTCAAAATTAATTAAAATAATGACTGGGGAAGCTGGATTAACTGGGGATGGGAAAGATCAAACGATATGGAAGGATGGAAGGCTCTGATATTTTCTTATACCTATGAACAATTTACTAAGACCATTTATGTTTCAAGAGCAGCAAGGCTTCAATTTACTCCAAAGCTCCTGGGCCCCTTAGCATATGCAAACTAGTATAGGTGCAAAATTGGACTGGAGGTTGGGGATGGGCATTTATGACTTTGAGAGGTTAAATATCAATTAATAAAAGTAATTTAACAATAAAAAAGAATTCCATAAAGTTTCAAAGAGATTTGAGCAAGTCTCACATAAACACACATAAAATTTCCTTCCGGGACAACTCAACTAGTGTGATTTATGGGATCCCAAAAAGTATTCAAATGACCACGAATTTATGAAATAAGAATTGTATCATGACATATTAAATGTTACTCAACTCCAAAAACTATAATTACTTCATTTGGATTCATACTCATTCATTTATGAAATGCACACTGGAACTAGTCAAATTCTAGCTAAATCTAGAAGGGGTGGAGAAATAGGAGAATAAATGAGATGCACCTGCAACAATTAATTACTAAGAATACGTGAAATAGTAGAAATAATAGAACAAAATCACTTTTATATTGATCACGGGCCACTTCGAGGGGGCAACCTCCTTTGAGCAAGCTCAATACAATTAACTTCATGGTGCCTTCAATGACCTCAACACACACTTATATACTAAGTCTATACCCAATACCATGAGTCAAAACCATGGGACATTTAATACTACGTGACGACTTACAAAGCATATGCATCCAATACTATGGGTCAATACTATGGGCTAATATAAACTACGGATCAACAAATATTACGGGACGACTTACAAAGCATATGCATCCAATAACAATATACTAACATAGTAAAGAGAAGGGTTTACATAGGTTCCTAACATCCCCTCTCCCTTAGAAAAATCTTTGTCCTCAAAGCTTTGGTTGGAGAAATTGCTACAGAAGCTGAAGGAGTGGTTCCCCGGTAGCATCCTCGGGTTGCATTTCAGGCCACTGACGCCTTTGGAGTGTCAAGGAGGATTGCTTGGAAGGTTGTAGATGAAGAAGAACCCTGTCAGCTGCGTGGAAAATGCGCTCAGAACGGTGCTGATCGGCTTGTTGATTCAGGCAAATTCTGTCCATGTGAAGATTGTCCTGCAGAATGAGAAGAATCTGATTGCGGTTTCAAAGAACCGAGTCAATTGCCTGAACTGGGGAGCTGCTAAGGGTGTATGGAAGAAGAACTGGCGGTGTTTGTCCATAAACCGCCTCATATGGTGTTCTGTGAGATGTGGTATTGTACCACCAGAGCGCTGCTAGGAAATCCATAGAAATAGTTGGCCAAAGTTGTTTAGGGATGGGCAAGGGTTTGAGCAATCCCGAAAGGAGTGTCGTTTCACCCTTGTTGACTTGGAAAGTATCATCGTCAGCCACCATCTGTTGAATTGTCATTTTTAGTCCCTGCCAAAAGAAGTTACATTGTTCTTGGTCATACCTGTTGCAGAACCCAGAGTGCCCTATTGATGAAGAAGCATGGAGTTCATAGAAGAGAGAGCCCTGTTGAACATATTGCACCCAATTTGGAACAAGCAGAGAAAGAGTTGTAAGAGAAACTAGGTCATCAATTGTGCAAGAAGGAGCATCTTCCACCATATTGTCCTTACCTTTCTTGTAAGTGATCACATAGGGATAACCCATGAGGTGGATAACCCATTTCAGGTGTGTTGGGGAGGAGACCCATTGTTCCAGAAAATTTTCCAGACTCGGGAGATCAGTCTTGATGCAGAAATAATTCCCTAATAGGTATGGCTGCCACTTCTGTATTGCATGCAAAATAGCCATCATTTCCTGCTGAGAGGTAGATGTGGCTAAATTCTTACCGGAAAGGTCTCGTGAAGGTAGCAAGCGCATTGGTTCAGCAAAGATACCTGCATATCTATCCAAGGAAGTAGTGGAGACTGTTGATGGGTGCATCTGAATGGAATTGAGCTGAGCGATGACACCATGTGAATTCTTCTTAAGGAGTTTTTCCAGGCGATGTGAACTGATGATGCAGAGAGACCCTGGTTGTAAGCCCATAAATTTGTGTTGTGCCCCATTGACTTTAAACTGCGTCCAAAGTTCAGCAAAATCCCATAAGATGGGGCCAAGTGTGCGTAACCATTGAATGCCCAAAACCACATCACATCCGCCTAAGGGCAAGGCAAACATGTCAGAGCGTAGGTTATAATCTTCCATAGAGATACACATATTGTGAAACTTCCCCTTGCAAGGTAAGGTGCCCCCATTGGCAACCATGACTTCAAAGCTGGAGCAAGGATGGACAAAACAATCAGCCTGTTTGGCAATCCGAGGGTCAATGAAGTTATGAGTGCTACCATAATCAATGAGTATGGTAAGAGGGAGCTTCTTGAAGTATCCCCTGACCCGCATTGTTTGTGGGGTGGTGACGCCGGTTACAGCATGGAGAGAGATCTCAGGTGGGTCGTCCTGAAATGGGGTGTCAACAGGCGGGTGTTGAATGTCGATCTGATCATCCACTGTATCTGTAGCTGCTTCACCAAGTTCTAAGGCAGGCGGAGAATCCACATCCAAGAGATAGAGCTTTTGTTGAACACATCTATGTCCCCGAGTGAATTTCTCATCACAATTATAGCAAAGCCCTTTTTTTCGGCGTGCCTCCATTTCTATTTCAAACAAATGCTTGATAGGAGTTGGTTGAGGAGAAGGCGTGATGGGAGGTCGTTGGGAACCCATATTTCTGAAGGGAACAAGAGTGGGTTTGGAGCATTGTTGAGCTGCAATCTTGTCCTCAGCCAGCTTAGCCAACCCTAGGACTTCCATCATTGTGTTGGGACAAAACATTTTGACCTCTGAGTGAATTTCATCCTTGAGACCACTTATAAAACAACTCCTGTAGAATTCATAAGACAATCCTTCTGTGTGATTGGCCAATTTCTCAAATTCTGTCTGATACCCTCTCACTGTGCCAATTTGGTGAAGTTTAGTGAGTGCTCCTGTGAAATCATCAAAAACACTAGGGCCAAATCGTGGCAAAATGAGTTGGCAAAAATCTGTCCAGTTTGGCTCGGGATGAGCTTTGATGTACCAACGGTACCATTGAAGGGCTTCCTGTTCCAAATGAAAGGATGCAAGTGGAACTTTCTGGACATCAAAAGTATTATGCAGACTGAAATATTGTTCTGCTCGGTATATCCATCCAGTCGGATCAGTACCATTGAAGCGAGAAAAATCAAGCTTCGACCCACGAAAATTGTTGGAAGAAGAGAACCGGGTGGCTGCAAAAGATTCTGGCTGTCGGTTATTGTTCATGGCTGAATGCTGAAGATAGAGGCTGAGAAATTTTTCATCCAGATCTTGGAGTTTGGTTTGGATGGATGCAAGTGCTTCCTCCATGGTGTTTGCTCCTGCACGAGTGACAACCATAACCGGGTTTTTTTTTTTTTTTTGTGGAATGGGTAGAAAAACACAAACAGAAGCTGATTTAGTAAAGGGAAATTTGGATTGGGGAACAATCTGATGGGTAATTGGGGTTTGACTAGATTTTGGACACTGTTGAAAGGACAAGAAAGCAAAAAGGGGGATTTCAGAAGCGGGGTGATAGAATGAGAAAATTTGGCAGAGAGGGGACAAGAAACAGAGTTCAGAAAGGAACTCTGTGGTAAAATTTGAAGGTGATTGGGTGAAATCTGAGGAAGTTATGGCAAACCCTAAAAATAGACAAATGTGGGCTTTCAGGCGTTGGGAAGGGGAATTGGGGATAGGGTCCTCAGGAATGAAATATGAAGAATGGGATGACAGGGGTTCCCCAAAAATTTCAAGGAAAACAGAGTAAAAATAAGGGAGATATGGAGAAAAAACTGGTTAAGGGAGATATGGAGAAAAAACTGGTTTTTTTTTTTTTTTCCAGACTGGAGCGGCGACGGCTCGAAAGGGATCTGGAACAACGCTAAAAATAAGGGAGATATGGAGAAAAAACTGTTTTTTTTTTTTTTTTTTTTACAGACTGGAGCAGCGACGGCTCGAAAGGGATCTGGAACAACGCTAAAAATAAGGGAGATATGGAGAAAAAAACTGTTTTTTTTTTTTTTTTACAGACTGGAGCAGCGACGGCTCGAAAGGGATCTGGAACAACGCCGAATGGATTGAAAACGGTTGAATCTGGAACGGCCTGCAAATGGATCAAGGGAAACATAGTAAAAATAAGGGAGATATGGAGAAAAAACTGAATTTTATACTTCTTCTTCTTTTCTTTTTTTTTCTAGACTGGAGCAGCTACGACTCAAAAGGGATCTGTAACAATGCTGAATGGATTGAAAATGGCTGAATCTGGAATGGCTTGCAAATGGATCTGAAACGGCGCAGCAGTGATTAACAATAGTTCAGCTGAAAGTAGATATGGACCCCAGGTATGTGCGGCTTCCTAACAGTTCAGGGGTTTCACTCGGCCACCAATGCTGTCTGACGGCTTGCGTATTGGGGCAGTGCCCCTAACTCCACGGCTCAGGTAAAACTGATAACCGCTTTGCCACAAACGACAGCTCTTGGTTTACCTCACAGGTGGGAACTAGTCAATCAGGTAGGGGTCGTTGCCCTTTTCGCTGGCAGGTCCTCTCAATGGGCCAGCTACTTCGGGGTTCCTATGGTACTCCTCACAATGAGTTTTAGGGCTTATTCCCAAGTACTTCCCATAGTTAAGCGGATAGGGATGATTCCCAAATCCGAACCTGCAACAGAAAAAAATTTGGGCAGAAATTCCACCCAATGTTCAAAAACTGGATCTATATTGCTCAGAATCGCTATTATAACATGTTTCCGGAACTGGAACAACCACTCTGCTTCTACCCTTGAAAGCGGAATAGAAATCTGGGCACTCGGTCAAAAGAATTTCTCGCCGCAATTTCCGCGGTCGTCACCGAAATTATGAAAAATTGTTGATTTTAAATCCGCGATATCTCCACTTTTAGAACTCCAAATGAGATGATTGTTTTTTTGAAACTGCGTATTTTTGAAAGAGGAATTCAGATATGCAATCGGTTTCTTCTGATTTTGTGCAAAACATTTCAGAAATTGATCTGAAAGTCGCCGCCCAAAAAATGAAAAAAAACAAAAAAATTCTCACTTGTGCCAAGGAAAGTGCTCTGATACCAGATGAGATGCACCTGCAACAATTAATTACTAAGAATACGCGAAATAGCAGAAATAATAGAACAAAATCACTTTTATATTGATCACAGGCCACTTCAGGGGGCAACCTCCTTTGAGCAAGCTCAATACAATTAACTTCACGGTGCCTTCAATGACCTCAACACACACTTATATACTAAGTCTATGCCCAATACCATGAGTCAAAACCATGGGACATATAATACTACGGAACGACTTACAAATCATATGCGTCCAATACTATGGGCTAATATAAACTACGGATCAACAAATACTACGGGACGACTTACAAAGCATATGCGTCCAATAACAATATACTAACATAGTAAAGAGAAGGGTTTACATAGGTTCCTAACAATAAATCAGAGTTCTGTAATTTTTGTTTTTCATAATGATATCAGAATATTACATCCTATGTAAATGAATCATAAATATGCCAATATTCCTCTCAAAACAATATGGAAGGATCTCTCTTCTTCTACATAAGAAACTAGCTCATGAAACTCATAGAAAGCTTGAAGATTCAAACTCTGAATTGGATGATGAAGCTTCTTAAATTCAGATTCGAATTTATCAGATACAGGACCTGAAAATAAAATCAATGAAAATGGCTTAATTCCATCATCCTCTCACTGAAAGCTAGGGCACATCTCCCAAACTTGACTAGGGACACATCTCCCAAGTCTTTGAAGCAAAATTGCACTCATACAAATTCTCAAATTGAAAAAAGATGTGAAATGTATTTTTAATCAGTATTTTATATATTGAGGTGACATGTTGATCAAGTAAGATGGAGTGGATAAGGTTTCTTTGCTTTTGCCTTGCTTTCTGCTTTGCTTTGCTTTCTGCTTTTGCTTTTGCTTTTGCTTTTGCTTTTGCTTTTTCTTTTGCTTTTTCTTTTGATTTTGTTTTATCTTGCTTTTTCTTTTCTATCCTTCTTTTCCCTGCTTTTCTACCTTGCCCTTCTTTTCTGCTTTGTCTTTCTTTTTCCCTACTTTTCTGCCTTACCTTGCTTTTCTACTTTGTCCTGCTTTTATGCTTTGTCCTACTTTTCTGTTTTTCCTTGCTTTTCTGCTTTTGTCATGCTTTTATGCTTTTGTCTGCTTTCCTGGACTTTTTTGCTTTTCTGAACATTCCTGCTTTTCTGAACTTTCCTGCTTTTCTGATTTTTCCTGCTTTCTACTTCATGGTGCTTTTGCTGATAGTTTGCTGCTTTTCTGATTTGCTCCACTTTCTTTCCTTTTCTATGATTTTCCTAGCTTTGGAATATTTCTCTTTGCTTCTTCCTCAAGCTAACTCCAAGTCAACCTTATCCTCTCATGCACCCTAGTGGAGCATTATCCTCATTTATTCCACATAAAAATTTTAAATGCATGAAAATAAATATTCCAAGTGCATAATAAACTTTGGATACAAATTAATTCAAACTCCTAATTAATTAAATGCCTCAACTTAACCCCTCATTAATTAATTAATTCAATCTATCACTAGGATCCATGGGATACGATCTGCTTCATGGTGCTGACAAAACAGGAACATGACATACTTAAATGGTTTTTAGTCAATCTAAGCTTATATTGGTCTCTCACATATTTCAAATATGTGTCGACCTTTGATGATACTTCATTCTTGTTGAACGTTTCACCAAAATTCTCGACCAAGCAGTTCATAAGATTTTTTTTCAAATTTGGATCCTAGGCATTCCACCGTGTGTGAATGGTGGACCCAAAAATCTCTAAAGCTGGCTCATTAGGAGTCCTATAAAATATGTTATTTCCCGCAAAACAATATGAACATTAGTAATATAAATTAATCAGAGAGATGTATGTTTCAATTAAATAATAGGAATATTAAGATATTCTTAAATATATGATATCTATTTTATCTTCAGGGGAACCATGTTCTCGTCCACCAAAAGGTTGATTGATAGTGTTCCCATGGTGGTAACATGTTGGGCTCCAAGATAACATTGTGTAGAATCATGATCAGTTTCCTGATCTACACTATCAGGTGCATGTTCTGGCGTGCATTGTGGGGGTGTCTCATGTCCCCCACAAGGTACAATCATCCGAGCCACTTATGAAGAGGAAAATAACCTTGTGGGTATGTGGATCATGCCAAGATGCAATGGGGTCAATGCACCATTGGTACCAACAGTGTCCCCATGACCAAGCATCGATCCCAAAAACCGTTATAGATCAAAGAAAATATTTTTTTATTAGCACATATAATGTAGCAAATAAAAACTCATAAATTAATATGTATTAAATAATATTTTTAAATAATGTCGCTTACCCCATAATTGTCTATCCATTGAATTAAAACTTGCATCCTTGCTACTCTCTCCGATGTAGGCTCACACCCCACTAATTCAAAGGGTTTTATATTGTCCTTTCTCAATGCCTTTATAATCATGTTCATCAGGTTGGTGGATTCAAGGATAGCATCATCACTGACCACATCATCCATCTCGTCACTAGATGTTCTAGTGGATGCCTTGCCATGATCACCCCGCCACGATATCAAGAAAAACCATAGTGTAAGTCTCTTTAAAAAATAATTGAAATAAATGGAAACATTTCATATAATATAGCACAAGTGTTCTCTTTAATTGTAATGTGCATGTAGTGTTATTCTTCTTTACTGTTATGCATTAAACATTTAAGGTTGTCCTTACTTTGGATAGAAGTTTTGAAAATATAAAACTTTAAAATTTGAGTGGGGAGGGTGAATTTAATTGGGGTATGAAACATGACATTGGGAAAAGATGTATAGGTAAATTGTTCACATCTACATAGAATGGTTGTAAAGTTGATTACAATTCAACCTAAATCTAATTTATTTTGTGGACTATTTTAGAAACCTTTGATCAATCAATACGCAATTTATGCCATTCTTATTTCCTACTCTAACATTATGTTTCCTTTTAATTTATGTTGACACGATTTCTCATTTCCATTATTTTATGGCATGGATGTTTTAAGATCTATTTTTTTATGAATCATATCAAAACACTGTACAACCATGCAATATGGAACTAAAAAAAAGTTCAATACAAAAAACAATTAGAAAAAGAGATAAAATGTTTGATTTCACCAGCAAAACAATGGCAACAATGATCGCATATAGAATTTCAGATATATGCAAGGACAAATATCTATTGAAAAATTGGCTTGCCTTTTTCTATTGTCTTCGGTGAATACTTATTGCGTATCCCACACCAAACATATGCAATGATATGTTACCATATATAATTATCACAAGATGCTATTTCATGCCACTAGCTCTTAGTGTGCAAAAATGTATATCAGATTAAGTATATGTGCTCACCTTTGGCAATATGTTATGTTTTTTCATAAATTATATATATCATGCAAATTTTAGGAATAACTAAAGCTAAAGGTCGGTGATCACTTGCAATTGTTTCCAACTGTTTTTGAAATCCTGCAATGAAACAAGCTAACTTGAAGACATGTTTAGATTGATTTGTTATCCAACTTTTTTACACCAGATCTTGCACAACTTTTATATATAAAATGCTACTATTAATAGGGGGCACAAAAATGGGGTTCCATCCTCCAAGATTAACAAAACAAGATCAACAAACAAATATAGATTTTATAAGTAGTTCTACCAAGCATGGTGTGATATACTCTTTAAAAACCTCAAGAAGAAGCGTTGTTAGAAAACTCTCCAATTTCTTGTGATTTTTCTGAGTTTTTTAGGTTGTTGAGTTTTCCAAGTTTTTTAGGTCTGAGTTTATGCTAGCCAAGTTTTGGCGATCTTTTCTTGATTTTTCCAATTTCCCAACATGATCCACCAACCAATTCTTTGCCAATGTTGAATTTTCCAATATTGGAATGAATTATGACAGCAAGATAGCTTGATTCTATGTGGCATGACGTAAAAATACATTCAAAATGGTCTTGGTTAATATCATCCATCCCAATAGATACAAGATGAGACAATTAGAGGAATCCCATGAAAACACAAATACTAACAAAGAAGTTGTAAGATATGCTTTCCTTACATGGTTAATTCAATATGGGATATATTTATGTTGCAGTTTATCATATTATTCTGAGACAATATAAACATCCAACAAAGTTTATGAGAGAAAAGGAATTGTTCTTGGATAACAACTAATGTTCAATTCTAAACTGTGAAGAAATATATCTTACTTTTCATAAGAATTTGCCCAAGTATCAGCTAAACAATCCTCAAAAGTGCCTTTAGACATATGATCAGTGAATTCCTCCACCTCCAAGTATTGCATATGCAACTTGGAAAAATCATTTATCCATTAATCATCAGTTTCATGTTTTCCCTGCTTTTCCTGTACAAATTCAATCACCCATGCATCACCGTGATGAGAATGCAAAGGGGAGTTGAGAGGAAAAAAATATGCAATGTGGTTTGTCTTTGTAAAAGGTATTTTTATGAACTGAAGGGAGGGTGTGTGTCGGGTGAATGGTGTGTGGGAGCATGCTTATAGGAAATTAATAGTAATAGGGTAAGTGGGTAGTCATAAGGGGTGATTTATATTTATATGTATTCCTTTGGGGAATTTAACTCATTAAATTTAATGTCAATTTCTATTTTTAATTCTTACAACTTTACCTTTGAGTTTTTACATAGATCACTATCTTGTCCTATTCAATCCTAATTCTCATTAGGAATCTATGTGGGGCTAAATCCCTAGTGTTTTGGAATATATACCTTGCATTATGGTGTTGAGGTGATGGAAAAGAAATGTCCATGATTGTCATTGAGGCATCACTTTCAAACCAGCATGGCATGGCATCCCCCAACATGTAGAGGGGATAACAAGCAGTCACATATGGCTTGTTGGCATTTTAATTAATTTTATTATTATTGTTTATGTTATTGATTGAAGCTAACCTACATATACTAGCCGCTTCTAATTACCATTAAAAAATTCCAATTCAACATTGTTTCTTTAGGATGCCATTGAGCATCTTTGGTAAGTTAAAGACACCATTATATTAACACTTCTAAAATGATGTCAAACTGAAATAAAATCAAACTTGAATGGTTTTCTCAAAATAATTTATTTTTATGTTTAAACAAAATAATCTTGAGGGTTTCCTATGGAAGAATACAAATCAATATTGCAACATATGGAAAATAGTGTCACGGTCAAATATCAACTCTAGCATGCAAATAATTCAAACATTCATATAAGTCCAAGCGAGTTGAGATGATTCAAGACTGATCTTTCTTCCACCTGAAAATTTTCCCTAGGGTATTATCATTTTCCAAGTCCAAGTGAGATGGGAGGTGGAATTGCATCTTTTGGTTGGTCATGATATTATTTCAATTCAAGTTCAATCGATGAGTAGTTGCAGTCCTAAATGCACCGACTAGTCATTCTATCGATTTAATAAAATTTTGAATTTCTATCACAACTTATTTAAGACAATATTCGGTGGGAGTAAATGAAAAATATTTAATCTTCGGCGGGAGTAAATAAAAACTATTTAATGAAATTTTCTTTAAGAGACTACCAATTAGATGTTTCACCTCTTACTTCAGTGATCTTATACCATTTACTGGGTAGGTCATCTAATATACTTGGGAACATATGTGGCTAGACCCATTCATCGTAGTAGCCAAGTCTCTTCCATTATTTTTCACAGGTATTTATATAGTTGAACAAATCTCATCCTTGGGTGAATTTAGTAATTCATGCATTTGTTGTTAACTTCTTTCCGTCGAATTGCTTGAAAAAGTAAGTCGAGGTTGTCATCCAACTTTGAATATGGGATTGATGCATGTCCCACCAATGAGCAGCTTGACCCACGAAGGTTTTGACTAAATTTTGTAGTTGTCCTTGCTCTCCCACATTTTTGGAAACCTTGTCGATGTGACTAGATGGAAACTCATGTTCTTTATACCGAAGCAGTGGTAACTTGGTCGATTAATTTCTAGTCGGCACCAAAGTTGGGTACTCCCTAGAATTCTTTTCGAATACTTTCAGGATTATAGAGATGGTAGAGTATTTTCACACATAGTGTTGGGGAATGGATTTGATCGTCCAACATTCTCGTGCTTGGACTTCATAGGTTTCAATATGCCAATCATATAATTCCGAGTTTGAATTTTGTCCAATCGACATGGGGAATCCTAGATGGAGCTCCTCATTTTCATTAGGCTTGACCGAGTCTTTAATATTTTGCATTACTTGATATAGTCACCTTATATCTACGTCATTGTCATTAGGTTCAGCCGAGGGTTTTCCTTGGGATGGGTATATGGGCATAGTGACCTTTTTCCCTTCTCCTTTTAGCTTTATTATATCCCTTTCTAATGATATGGAGGCCTTCATCTTCCTTCCCCATGGTTGATCGACTAGAGCAAGGAAGGATTTAAAACCTTATTCTGGATCAATTACTTCAAATTCGACTTGGGTGGCAATGCCCATTATTGTCATGTGAACGTTTTTCTAGACTCCTATTGGTTCAATTAAGCCTTGGTCGACGAGCTTAAGATAGATGCCCGACTTGGACAATTGCGGTCAACCCAATATTTCCCAAGTGAATCTTGTCATTATATTTGCTTGAGACCTAAAGTTGAGGATGAATTGTGAGATACAATATCCTTCAACTTCAAGGTCGACCAATGGGTTGATGCCAATTTTATCTTTTCTATTTAGTTGGCATATAATTTTAGAAATCTTATCATACCTGGATTACTTCTTATCATGTACATCAAATCAATTAGTCAAGCAACAACATTTTCTTTTGTGAGAAGTTGTAACAATTCATTAAGTGTTTTGTTTCTGGATTATTGAGTATCTTCAAATATTTTGCAGCATTAATAAACATCTCTCTCTACTTGTGAGGATTAGGGTAACTAGTTTCTTTGCTTTGAATTTTAGTAATGTGAAGATTGTGGCCTCCCATCTCCATTCCTTCTTTGGTTATAATATGAAAATATTTAGTATTAACAACTTCATGCTCGGGAACACAGACAAAATATTAAGGCTCTTCTTATTGATAATTTTCTCAAGGATTATGGGGCAATCTTTTAATGAATGATCACCCACCCCACATTTTGCACAAAATTTGAGATCAATCTTGTCCTTTAAAGTACAGTTTGGACTCAAATGTTCTTCACTATAGCATATGAATAATCTAGACTTCCTTCGACCAACAAGAAGATTACCTTGATTATTATTAAATCTTCTGTGACCGTTGTATCTACCTCATTGGTTGTAGCCATTATTTCTCTGGTTGTTGTTTATGTAGCTTGACCATTATGGTCATTTAGGATATATACTTTGTACTTTTGTTTATTCTTCATAATTAGTGTACATTCTACGGTATTATGTGAATTGTCTCGACAAATACCACACCAATTAAGTTTAGCATTCTTTGCATTGTATGGGAAATCTATTGTAGAGTGGGGATTGAATCCTTCACATATATCACAATAGTAAGACCTATGGACAACTCGACAGTTATATAGTCTTCTTTCCTCTTGGAATCGATAATTATCATTGGTATGCCCATCCGTCGAGCACATCGTACACCACAAGAAATTATATTGCATAGTAAGCTCTTGAATAGATATCTGCATGATTTCCAACTATTCCTCTAATATAATGTCTATAGGTGCGACTGCGAATTTGTTGTCACACTCAATTTGTTGGGATTTCTTTAAAGCATCCTCATATTTCGTGAATTCGTGTAGTCTTAAAGGTGATCTATTTTTCTGCAGGAGACTTGTGACGAACCATTGGATCAACAGATTTTCATCAATCTAGTATGATATTTGGTTGAGTGAATATTTAAATATTTTATCATACTCTCAAACTATTTCTCCTAGCATTTGTGTGATTTATTTTAGCTTTTTAGAAATTAAATGCTTGTTGTCTTTAGTCTAAAAAAAAGCTAGAAAATTATGCTTTATGTCTTCCTTTGTTCTTGTTCAATTTTCAATGAATTTCATGTACCAGGTGAGTTCTGTTTTGCGGAGGGAACCAACAAACTGTGGCATTTGTTGATTTTCATCATTGATAAGGTTAGCTTCCCACACGGTCTCAAAAATGAACCAATGTCTTCGGGGATCTTTGTTCCCTTCATATATTGGGATGTGCACTGAATGATGAAAGTCCATCCAAATTGAAATTTTGTCGGTTATTATCTGGAAGGATATTACCAGTTTTAGGTGTAATTACTTCTTTTTGTCGAGTTGTATGCCACAATAGTCGAATTTCTTCTAGCGAATATTCATCATCAAGTTGGATCTCAGACGAACCTGACACTTCAATTGATACTATTACTGGCAGGGAACTAATTCCACACACTCTGAATAGAATAGGTGAAAATTGTTTCTTCCGAATTCAGGTGAAAAAAGTGATCCAATTACCATGAATCATTCACTGGATCATCAGTTGATCCATGATCCCTCCATAGTCATCTAGTTGACACCATATGTTACTTTGTCCAATTCCAATTCCCAAGTCATGCTCGATAATTTGTCTTACACTTGGACCATGAGTCAAAATCATCACAAGTGGATCTATGGGACTCATAATTTCAAGTATTACTATCTATAGAGATTTTTAACCTTCCTCTATTGGTTGAGGTTCTTTGACCAGTGTTGGTGCCTCATTTTTTCTCTTAGCTAGTCGAATTTCCCTCAAATCAGGTAAGACTTTTGGTTGCTTGACCTTCTCAAACATTTTTTCATATTTTTTGTTACAAATTGGACTTAGTATGTCCCTAAGTTCTTCTTTTTTTTTCTTTCTTTTCTCCCTTTCAATTTTATGGATATCACTTTCTGCTTGTGGCTAGTCATCTAATCTTCGTCAAGTCGTACTTGAGTTTTAACTAGCTTCATTCCATTTTCATTATGTTGATTAGTATCATCTATTCATTCATTTCACTTGGTCAGTGACCCCTTCATTTCTGACCTGACTTACTGATGGGTGACGAGTGCAGGTTTACTAATGATGCTCATTTGCTAAGAAAATATTCCCACTCTCTTTCGCTGACAAAGTGCTCCCAATACTTTTTCCTCTTTTCCCAATTTGATAAATTAGGGTTCAATGGAAGTTGAGGTTTGACTATGTGGTTGACTCCTTTTTCAATTAAAAATTTATAAAGCAAAGAATCATACTAAAAAAGATATCATGCAAGTCGTTATAAACTTGGTTTTGATGTCGTATAGTGATGTGCTTTGATGTCATCTAGTGAAGTTCTTTCTTCAATGACTTGCTCTTCGTAGAATTCGTTGGCTATCTTCTCGACCCACTCATGCAAATTTATTCACCCATCGCTGTGAATATTTTGCATCAATAATGCTTCATTCGAAACTTCCAATCTAGTCATGAACGCTATCGAGAAATTTCTTTAATTCGTGAGGAATGGTCTCTATAAATTGTTCATGGTATTCTGCAAAGACTTTTCTTTGGCCTATACAAGGGTTAACTTATTCCTTTTGGCATAGTTCTAAATGAAATTTGTAACTTTTATGTTCCACCATTCTCGTATTTCCTCCTCACTCACACTTTATGTACAAATGTCCATGCTTTGTCCCATTTTAGTACTACCAACAATGGAATCAATGTTGTAACCTATGATATTACATGTGGTTACCAATAGTGCATTATAAACATATAACCAGATACAAGAACACGCATACATAAAGAGAGTGAAGAAGAAGTAGTGGTCACACTAGAAACAAGTCTTATATTATATCAGAAGGCCATAATGTACAATGGGGGATAATCATCTCTATAACATCATGGATCAACAACCTATATATATGCAGTGTACAATTGGTTAGATAGTTATAACTCTTACCTATTTGCAAGTCGACCTAATTGACTCGACTAGATTGGGCTGACCATTAGGTGGTTGGTTAGGAGGGCCTAGTCAACTCGTCGACTAGGCTCCTCCAACAATAACACAAATTGAAAATCTCGTGAATAAATTCATTAAGAACTTAGTAGAAAGAGATGAAAAAATATGCAGGGAAAATTTTAAGGATCCATATTTATTTAAAAGTGTATTAACCTTGGTGAATCTTACCAATTCTTAAAATGTCAACTATAAAATATTTGGCGATATTTTCTAAAAATGTTTCAATTTCTAAGGATTTTATATAGTTTCTATAATAATGTGGCGAATTTTAGAGTGAAAAAAAATTACCCCATCAAAATTGGGCGAAATAGGGCTTCAAAAAATGCAAATTGGCAAATTTGTTATGGAAGAAAACATGGAAAAATAGCCCATGGGCTAAATTTCGCCCCTAAAATTTTCCTTGGAAATATGTTTCCTAAAGCTTCACAATAAAATCCTACTTGTACAAATCAAGAAGTCAAAAGATAAGAATTAGTGCAATCAAAAGTTAGAATAAGAGAATCAATATCTAGAGAATTAAAAAAAAAAAAAACTTATTAGAAAAAAATGAAGAAAATTATCCCATAAGGAACCTTAACCAGAGTTTGCTTGAATAAATTAAAAGGTTAGAAGATGAAAAGTCAAAGAATCAAGATCTTAAAAATAAATTCAACAAGATAGAAAATGATGAGGCATTCTTTCACCTAAGGGAGCATAATCAAAGTTTTCTTACACAAATCAACAAGTTAAAAGGTGAAAAGAAGTCACAATAGGAAAACTTAGAACAAGCTACTAGAAAGGAAGCATTGATCAGTAAAGAATCAATGACAAATCTGACTGAATTAGAGAAGTTAAATGTAAAAATACAAACTATGGAGAAAGAAGACAATACAAATCCAAACGATATAAAAAATTATAAAGATGTTTATAGTGAGATGTTATCAACCAATAAATCACTAGAATTATCGAAAGACAAAGTTTCCAAAAAAAACCACAAGATACAAGAATGTCTTAACGCCATCTTAATTATAAAAGTCACCTTGTTATTCAACGAACTAACTAAAGATGGAAACAATATGAAAAAATAAGTGAAGATCCTATTATATAGAAGAGAAAAGAAGATTAGGTGTGGAATCTTATAATTTCTTGAATTATAGAAGTGACTGTGACATAGTTTTCAAAAAATGAATTAGGGTGGTCTGACTCATTCGCAATAATACAATTTGCTCAATGATATGTAAACCATATCATCTCTCATGTTGTTATCCATCACAACTTCAAAAATAGAGAATCAAGAGAAGCCATTATAAGACAGAAAAATACATACAACTTTTCCATAAAATGTTTTAAGTATAAAGGAAAATATTCGTAAAGAGATGGGCAATGCAATAAACACACATATTTCAAAGAAAAAAGTTGCATTTTTATTAACAAAAAAAGAATAAGAGCACATTCCTCTAGTTCTCAGAGAACAAGACATAATAATATATTTGTACAAAATATCATCAACTTTTTCTATCTACTATCACTATTCACCAACCCATCACTACATTGTTTACCTTTACCCATAATTATCCGCCCTTTTTCATATATTTATAAACTATCTTTTCACATTCTTCTTTAGGGCATCCCTAGCCAATCTAAACATAAAAAACACAAGAACTTGATCATCCCTATTTAATCTAAACACAAAGAAAAATCTTCTTTAGGGCATTTGATTCTCCGGACAATGTTTAGATACAACAAAATTAAAGATAAATTAATTCTTAGTGCAATAACTCAACGTTCTTTTAATAAGTGGTTGGTAAAAGAAAATGTAGCTAAAATGTTTATCAATAAATTGTAATAATATTATTATTTATTATTAAGTTACAAATTTAGATGAGTTAGTAAGTGGTTGGTAAAAAGTATGTAACTAAAATGTTTATATAATATTTGTAATAATATTATTGTTATTAATTTAACATCGCTTTAGCTATTCAATATATTCATATAACATAGTTGAAATCTCTCTTCAAACCTAATTACGCCGTAGGCATTCACCAAGAAGAAGCATTACTTCCACATCAGCAAGATTCCTCGCTCATGGAGCGAATGGAATTTTGCCGCATGGATGGCAATGCTTCTCTGCAACTTGCCTTCTGCGACGTGATGCTGTCTCATTGAATGAACAATTTTGCCCTTTATTTTCAACTTTATTGTGTCGCAGCTCGCTAGCGACCAGTGCAAGTGGTTCGCAATTTCTCTTTTAGTTTTTTTTGCCTTGCACGAAGACCGCCGACCGCCGACCCGCGACACAGTCAGGCGCAAATCGTTTTGTTTTTCCATCTCGCCAACGACCACCGATCAACGTGATTACTCGATTGGTCCTTTGTTTATATGATATTTGTAGTATTGGTTGTTGATATGATGCATGGTTCTAAGCCCCGGGAGATCGAGTCTATGAGTCTTCTGAAAACACAGCACACACACCTTTTTGCAGTTGTTTTAAACAAGGGATAAGAAAATAATACTAAACGTGATCCCAAATCTGTTCACAGATAGTTTATCCTTTGTAAAATTCATATGTCGAAAGAGGAAGATTGGCGGTGCAGCGTTGAGAAGCCAAATCGACAGTCCACATTGAAACCCGCATTGCCAAAGAGCTCGAGAGATAAGTAATAAAGCCGGTGTGGAATACAAACCACCATCACACGTGTCCATTCTTGATACGTCCGCATATGGAAAAGTGGTATTGCAAACCGCTCAAAGGGCAATGCGGAAACACCCTTTGCACGTGCGAAAAGACCATGTCCAAAAGTTATTTATTAGGTTAAATAATGCATTTTTTTTTTATTTGCGCCTGAATTCTTTTGTAACCTCTACCCTATCTTAAATTCCAGAATTTTACAGTTAAGCTATTCCATTGATTTCTGTCTTTGACTAGTCTACGTGCAATGCTTCTCCGCAACTTGCCTTCTGTGACGCAATGCTGTCTTGTTGAATGAACAATTTCACCCTTTATTTTCAACTTTATCGTGTCGCAGCTTGCCAGCGACCAGTGCAAGCAATTCGCAATTTCTCTTTTAGTTTTTTTTTCCTTGCACGGAGACCGTCGACCGCCGACCCACGACACAGTCAAGCACAAATCATTTTGTTTTTCCATATCGCCAGCGACCGCCGACCAACGTGATTACTCGATTGGTCCTTTGTTTATATGATATTTGCAGTATTGGTTGTTGATATGATGCATGGTTCTAAGCCCCTGGAGATCGAGTCTACGAGTCTTCTGAAAACGCAACACACACAACTTTTTGCAGTTGTTTTAAACAAGGGATAAGAAAATAATACTAAACGTGATCCCAAATCTGTTCACAGATAGTTTATCCTTTGTAAAAGTCATATGTCGAAAGAGGAAGATCGACGGTGCAACGTTGAGAAACCAAATCGACGATCCACATTGACACCTGCATTGCCAAAGAGCTTGAGAGATAAGTAATAAAGCCGGTGCGGAATACAAACCACCATCACACGTGTCCATTCTTGATACGTCCGCATATGGAAAAGTGGTATTGCAAACCGCTCAAAGGGTAATGCGGAACCACCCTTTGCACGTGCGAAAAGATCATTTCCAAAAGTTATTTATTAGGTTAAATAATGCGTTGTTTTTGTTATTTGCGCCTGAATTCTTTTGTAACCTCTACCATGTCTTAAATTCCAGAATTTTACAGTTAAGCTATTCCATTGATTTCTGTCTTTGACTGGTCTACATGCAATGCTTCTCCGCGACTTGCCTTCTACAACGCGATGTTGTCTCGTTGAATGAACAATTTCACCCTTTATTTTCAACTTTATCGTGTCCCGGCTCGCCAGCGACTAGTGCAAGCGGTTCGCAATTTCTCTTTTAGTTTGTTTGCCTTGCACGGAGACCGCTAATCGCTGACCCGCGACACATTCAGGCGCAAATCATTTTGTTTTTCCATCTCGCCAGCGACCGCCGACCAACGTGATTACTCGATTGGTCCTTTGTTTTCAACTTTGTCATGTCGCAGGTCGCTAGCGACCATTGCAAGCGGTTTGCATATTCTGTTTTATATTTTTTAGGCCTTGCATGGCGACCGCTGACCAACGAGACAGTGATTCATATTTTCATCAATATCATACCTTAATATGAGGAATAGTAAAGCACATTCCTGGTCTTTCAGCTAAACCAGTCAGAACATGATCCATGTATTCAAATACAATGTATCTCTGAATTTATTCTATCAGTATCTCCTATGTTACTCCGATGGCATTTATATCGACTATGGATTCATTTATGTTAACAATTTACGGATTAAAAAAAAAATGATGCAACTCTGGATGAACAAATATTATGAGACATAGATTTTTTTTTCTACAGTTGAGCATTCAATTACAGATTGGACATGGAACAACTTTCCATCGGGTTTGCCACGACAAAATTTATTTCTTTGGGTCTACTTGATTACGAATTTATGAATCTTGATTCAATAGTACTCATTTCTGCCTATGAACGTATTTGTGAATTTGACGGATTGGACCTTCTGCACATTCTATCTTCTGCAGGAACGAGAACAGATTTCAATGCAACAATGGTTAAATGTGCTCAGACACCAATGCACCGCCTTTAGCTGTAATCGTTTATAAATTTGGATGGATAAAGCTTATGTGATTGTATTCTTGTTTGCTGTTGTTATTATGTCTCAGTTTTTTCTTCAGCTCAACAATCCTCTTCAAGAGATCAAGTTTCTTGTTTTCTATTTAAAATCAAGGTTCTTTACTGAAACCAAAGTTATATTTGTTGTTATAATAACTCATATTTCTTGTTTAGTGTCTCAACTGCGATTTATTTACTCGTTTTACTTCTATGTTAAATCTTTAAAGTTATAATTTAATCATAAATCTTATTTATTTACTACTTTAAGATGGAACGATGTTTCACTGACATTTGTGCTGCAACAGATATTTTCTCCTAGATAAAATGCCCGTTCCAAAAATAAAAAAATTTACTCACAATTGTGTTTTTCCCTCCTTTGAACTAATTTTCTCTGGTCTAAGATGTTTTTCCCTTTTCACAATTGTGTTTTAATTTGTCTATGTTCCTATTCTGTTTTTTTGCTGCAACAGGTTTTGTCTCCTATTCTTAATGTATCTTTTATTGTCTAATGTATATTTCTGTCTATATATGCTTTCTAAGACCATACAATTTATTCCTTTTGATTAAACAGGTCGTCAACAACTTTGTAAAGCAATTGGTTTTAGCCCATATGCAGTAGCTCGTACTGGGAATAGCCTTGCGTTGTCAGAATTATCTTTGAAGTAACTTGCACCTCTAAAGTAATTTTCCCTGCTCTGAGGTGTTTTTCCCTTTTCACAATTGTGTTTTTCTTTGTCTATGTTCCTATTCTGCTTTTTGCTGCAACAGCTTTTGTCTCCTAAAGATGTTATCCATTCCATAAATTATTTCTTTAATTTTGTCAAAATTGTGTTCTTGTTTGCTATTGTTATTGTGTCTCAATTTTTTCTTCATCTCAGCCAAGCTCTTCAGGAGATAAAGCTTCTTGTTTTCTACTGAAAATCAAGGTTCTTTTCTGAACCGAAGTTATATTTGTTGTTATAATAACTCATATTTTTTGTTTGGTGTCTACACTGTGGTTTATTTACTTGTTTTACTTGTATGTTCAACGTTTAAAGTCATAATTTAATCATGCATGTCATTTATTTACTAGTTTCAAATGTTTTTTTGTTGCAATAGATATTGTCTCCTAGATAAATTGTCCGCTCGAGAAAATAACTCTTTTCTTTACTAACAACTGAATTTTTCTCTGCTCTAAAGTAACCCTATACTTCTTGTTCATTCCCTCTTCAAATTCCTTGTTCATCCATGTTCTCAAATAACCTATACCTGTTGTTCACCCTTACTCACAATTGTGTTTTTCCCTGCTTTGAAGTAACCTATACTTCTTGTTCACTCCCTGTTAAAATTAGTTGCTCTGTCTATTCTTGTTATTCTTTCTGCTGCAACATGTTTTGTCTCCCAAAAAACTTGCCCATTTCACAAAATAATTCTTTTATTTTCTCACAATTGTGTTCATCCCTGTTATGGAATAACCTATATCTGCTACTGCCTCTACTTCTTTACTGATTTTTACTTCAAAACCATGTCCTCTCTTCTAAAATACTGCGAAATTTTAGACTTACTAAATAAATTGCTCCTTTGCTGTGACTGGTATATATTCATTTCTCTAAGTTTACCAATATAGATTCTTCCAATATAGTTCTTTTTCAGTAAATGATTCTATCATTTTCTTAGAATTCAAGTTTTTCCTGCTCTAAAATAAACTATACCTGTTGCTCACACCCTGCTGAAATTCCTTGTCTATTATGGACTTTTGCTAGTATATATTTAGTTCTTAAAGATTTAAGCAAATTAATAAAAAATTAGCAAACCTTCATTACTTGGATACATAGTTATCGGTCTGCCCCAACATGAGCATGCATCATAGGTTTTTTACCAAATTGTTATTCAACATTTGATAAGTTTACCAATATAGATTGAAGAAAAATTCACATTTAAGAGAAGTAATCCAAAAATTAGCAAACCTTCATTACCTGCATACACAATTATGAGTATCCCCCAACATGAGCATCCATTATAAGTACAATAGTTCCAATTTGACTGATCATTAGTACTTCTTATTGGATCATTTCTTCTCTTCTTATAAACAAAATATTGTTTACTCAAAAAGGGTTTAGCTCCATTTTCCTTGAAGTTCACTGAACTTGGGCATTCAATTTTTCCTTTTTTCTATCATCATCTTAAAAATAAGGCTCAAAGGACTGAAAATCACCCCATAGAGTTTTACCAATATAGATTGAATAAAAAATCACATTTAAGAGAAGTAATCCAAAAATTAGCAAACCTTCATTACCTGCATACACAATTATGAGTATCCCCCAACATGAGCATCCATTATAGGTACAATAGTTCCAATTTGTCTGATCATTACTACTTCTTATTGGATCTTTTCTTTTCTTCTTATAAACAAAATATTGTTTGCTCAAAAGAGGTTTAGCTCCATTCTCCTTCAAGTTCACTGACCTTGGGCATTCAATTTTCCCTTTTTCTATCATCATCTTAAAAATAGAGCTCAAAGGACTGAAAATCACCCCATAGAATTTTAGAAATAATTAGACATGCGCAGAACTACTTCTTATCTTTCTACCAGAGTACCCTTTGTTTCATGGTAGATATGTTTAGCCGGTTTCTTTTTTCAAAATACTTGTTCCAAGTTCACTTAAATTATGGTACTGTTATAACCAACCGTGATATCAATTTTTAAATGAGTACTCCCCATAAGGACTATTCCCAACCTGAATCAGAATTAACAAAAAATTATTGTTCACATTCCACAAAGTTCATTGCTCTTAACTTGCTACCTAGAATCTAACAATGTAAGTTTAAAAAACAAATAAACAATCTCTGATGTTGTTTGCACATGTTTCCTTATTACTTTAATAGGCACGTTCGTTGCTAAAATCAAGCCAATTTGAAACCTTTCATTTGTTTATTCTTCTATGTTCTACATGTTCTCGTACATGTTTTATATTTACACTTAATATTAATTTCATCCACTTTCCAGGTTGTTTTTGCATTGCAACTATTTTCAATACAACATTATAGACACTCTATTGACCGAAAATCTAGTTTCACTTCTAATGAATGGTGTTGTTGACCTATGCCCACTTGTACAAGTTGCTGCTCTCGATCGAGTAAGCTCTCTTAATTCAACAACTACTTGCTATTGAATCACTATCTCAGATTGAATTCATAGCCACGATACATTGCTTCCAAGTAGCTACAATAGTGCTGTGGAAAACCACCAACTCCAAGCAAGTTCAATCATCAAAATCATCAAGTGTACATGCAACACTATGCATAATGCGACGTATGGTTTGCTTATCGCATTTTATTGTAACTTGATTTCAATTGCACTCCCAACAAATGTACCAATTTTTTTACTTTTACTTACTTACCTTAATTCTTCTTGCCAGGACGATCGCACTGGACATAATCGAAATTGTCACATTGCAAACATCGATAGTTGGAGACCCATCACCTTTCAACTTAACCCCCAACTTTACCTCCTCCGGCAATTCATCTGTTACAAGAATCAACACTCTTGATCTCGAAAACCCATCGGGTATCATACCTTGTTCGCAAAATGCAATTGAAAACCCTACTGAACCTCCTCTTGCTTTTACATCACTCAACCTTTCCACCAAAACTTGGACCATTCAAGGTTGAGTTATTGCAAAAACAAATATGACTACCTACACCAATCAAAAAGGGCCTGGTCAACTTTTTGGCTTTGACCTTATTAGTGCTACCAAAGATGAGTTTCATATCTCTGCTTTCAATGAACTAGCCACCTTATTATATGACAAAATAAATGTTGGCATAGTCTACACTATCTCAAATGGCACAATTAAATTGTCCAACCCAACATACAACCATTTGACAAGCCCCTTCGAGGTTTTTCTTAACCCCTCGTCAACCATTCAACCATGTTTGGAAGAATGTCCATTAATCCCTTTTCATTGCTTCCACTTTAAATCTATCCATGACATCAAAACTACACTCCTCAATTCCATGGTTGACGTTATTGGAATTGTCATTTCTGTTTCCCCTGCATCAACTATATGCAAAAGGGATGGCTCTGAAATCATTCGACGAATAGTTGGGTTAAGGGAAATGTCTAGGTATAGCATAGACATCACACTTTGGGGTGATCACTGCACAATGGAGGGTTCCCACCTAGAAATCCTTCGAGGTTTTCCTACTCCCCCTATCCTTGCAATTAAAGGTGGGCGTGTTACTGAGTTCAATGGAAAAACCATTGGAACCATATCCAACACCAACCTCCTTATAAACCCAAATATTGAGGAAGCTCAACTTCTCCAAACATGGTTTACTGACAATGGTTTCCGTTCAGCCTCGCCATCTTTGAGCAGAAAATCCACCTCCCCTTCTTCTAGCTCTTGCAAATGCATTTCCATTTCTGCTCTTAAAGCTCTCCAACCCTCTGAAAAAGCAACCTGGTATTCAATTATTGCTACAATCACCCATATTAACACCGATGACTTTCATTTCCTTGCATGTCCTTTGTTTTTCAATGGAATTCAATGCATGAAAAACATTTCCCACAAAGTTGGTAATGTATGGCATTGTGCAAAATGTGATGGGGAATTTACAGAGTGTGCTTATCGATACATACTCAAACTTGACCTAATGGATGCCACTGGACAACTATACGGTGTCATAGCTTTTGATGATTCTGCACAGCAACTGATGGGCATCTTTGCAAAAGATTTATGCCTTCTCTCAAATGATTCAACATCTATTTTGGAAATAGTTCAACGTGTCTATGCTCGAAAATACCTTTTAACCTTATCTGTACGAACAAAGACTTTTAATTCAACATCTCGCTTGAAGGTGTTGCTTGTCATGTCAGATGAAGCTTCTTTATCATCATCACCTACCGATTCCCTTGATAGAAATCAACCCATTTTGCGTACTACACGTCCAGTAGCTCGCAGGCTTTGAACTCTTCCTTTGATAACACTTTCCCAACAAGTTTCTACTCTTCAATTCTACCTTTTTGTACTTCATACTTGCTACTTATCCACTGCAAGCCTTTGTATTAACACTGGTATGTAAATTATATTTTTATGCATCATGGAGCATGCTTTTATATTATATGCTTTACTTTTTTTGTAACATTTTGTTAAATTTCATATTCATTGCAACGTCTCTTGTCACTTTCAAATTTATGCTTACATGAAGATTCATTTATCAACTTTATACTTCTTTTCTTTATAAACACTTTTCAAAATGATTCACATTTGTTTCTTGCAACAACTTACCATAAATTATGCACGGTCGATTTATCTTTAACAATCTACCTTTGTTTGCTTATTCAATGGCTTAATATATAATATGTTTCTCCTCAAACAAATGCATTATTAAGTTCTTAACCAAAAAAAAATGTTTCTTGTAGCCATGTAAACAAATGAGCACAATGATCATATCAATGGACACAGAAGAGTTCTATATACTGAGAAGAAACAACAAAACAACAAGTGCCAACGCCTTCTATATAAAGTTGCTCGCCAACTTGTTAATATCCCTACTCCATTTGACATTGTCCAATCTCCCCTCGGATACTCTACATCGTTTGCATCAGCACCCAACAATCAAGGAAAAATTCACCTACAAGGTATACAACAACAATTCCGTACAAGGTTGGACAAATTATCTCCCATGAACATATGCTCTATATGCATGGAGTCTTATCTTGGCATTAAGACAAGGCACTTTTCTAATGCATTTTCATGTTCACGATGCATTGGGGAAAAAAAATTCATCGCTACTCCTTGGCAAACAACATGGATCCTGGGGTGCAACCACCTGTGCTCGCTGTCCTTACTCAAGTTGAAGAAATGCTCATTTCTCGTGTTAACCCAATTTTACAAGTTACGCATGCTCGTGGGGGTCAATATACTTATTCTGGGTACACTATTAGCTTCCCCCAAGACATTACAAGCATTTCCACTTTACTCCCCCGCTTACTCTCAGACATTGACATCCTTATTGTTCATAAATGCAATCCTAACAAGAAGCCTTATGAGTTCTTTGTTAGTCGAACACGTGTTCTTGCTGCTCTCCAATTCAAGCTGTCAAATGATCCCTACTACAAGGATGTTCAAGTTAACTCAATTGCATTGTCTTCTTTGCCTATTGAACCAACTGACATTTCCTCCCTTCTTCGCCATATTAGACCTGAGGAAACCCTACTTGCTAAGCATACCTCAAATGCTAATATCCAGTCACCCAACTTCTTTGAACCCCATGAAGAACAATACTCTTCCTTTATATCTACCTAGACAAATAGTAGAACTGAGGTTGATGAAATCAAACGCTTCTTAGCAACAAGCAATGCACCCACTCCGCCTTGCATTGACTGGCCACCAATAGATACTCCCCCTATCAATGAATACAACACAATAGGCCTCCTCTCAATGGCCTTCCCAACCCTGTTTACCACTGGAGTCGCAATGCTTAAACAACCACAGATTGAAGAGGTTGGTATTGACAATTATGCACTACACCTACTTCGATACCACGACAATCGATTTGGCCAACATCCTTGATTTCGTTATTACATATATAATCTCATGATGCGCCACCGCAGCCATTCTACTGCTTCTGTGTTTGTAAAACGTAGTATTGAAGATACACTTCCTCCAACGGTTTCAGAGCTTCTACAAAAATTACAATAATTATTAAATGCTAAGATAGCTGAGCAAGTCATGCGGTTTGGCTCCAACCTTCGTGGGACCCGCTCCTACTGGAACAAAAGCAAAGCTGAACTAACTGACATGATCACATATCAAGGAACACCAACATTCTTCTTTACGCTCAGTGCAGCTGACACCAAATGGCCAAACCTGCATTCTTTCATGCCTGGACACGCTCCAGTAGCTTCACATCAATAGTACTAATGGAGAATTGGCAACCTTATATCAAATCCACACATTGCATCTCAATACATGGAGAAAAGATTCAAAATATTCCTAGAAGAAGTTCTTCAAAAAGGGATTGCAACAAAAGACTATTGGTGCAAGTTTGTAACAAACCATATTCCCATCAAATTTCAGTGTATTTAATACCTCAACTCTTAATTTATAATCTTAATATTTTCCATGCAGATATGAATGGCAACATAGAGGATCAACACATATACATGGCTTCTTGTGGATGGACAATGCACCCGATATGGAAACATTAGACTGGGCAGATGATGCTAGGGTTGCAAATGCAAAACAATACTTTGACAAGTTTGTTATAGCATGGAATCCTCGCATCAACCATTCTCAAACCCCATTGTTCCAATCCTCAACTATAAATGATCCATGCACCATTGGATCATATTCTATACTTGCAAGTGATCACTTATATGACTACGAAGAACTTGTTAATTGTGTCCAAAGGCATACAAAATGTTCTAAGTCTTCACGCCTCCGCAAAAAAGGGTCAAATCTTCAATGTCGTTACGGCTTTCCATTTAAACTACAACCTACCTCTTCCTTATTCATTGATGCAAATGGACGAAAAACATACAACCCTGCCAGGAATGATGCCCTCCTTAATATTCACAACCCTACCATGCTCTCCATTTGGCGAGCTAACGTTGATTTCCAACCTGTTCTCTCTAGACATGCTGTACTCAAATATATTTCAAAATATGCAGCAAAGGCAGAGCCAAAATCAGAATCCTACCAGGCACTTCTTTATCGCATTGCACATGCAACTCCACATGATGCACCAATCCTGCAACCAATAAGACGTTTCCTATCAGAAACTGTTGCCGATCGAGACATTGGTGCACAAGAGATATGCCACATGCTCCAAAAGTTCCCTCTTTGTCTTTGTAGTCGTTCCTTTCTTTCCTTAAATGTTAGCCAAAGTATTTTTTGACGTATTTCCAATGACTGTCTTGATACCCCACCAACACCAACCTTCATTTTTTCCTACATGCAACGACCCCCTACACTCGAACATCTTACTCTTCTTGAAGCTACACGCTCTTGGTCATTCTCATCTCGTAGAAAGCACTCCCAATGGAAACCAAACCACCCTCCCAAAATCGTTCGTGTCTTTCCTCGCTTCACTAGCATTCCACACATTTCTGAAGATGCCTTTGTTTCCTTCTGTTGGAGTCAGCTCTTGCTATACAAACCTTTTCGCACATTGCACAATGACATTGGAGCAACAGAATTGGACATAACTTCTAATTGGATTTGCATTAAAGACACATACATTGCATGGCATGTTGATCGTTTACCAGAAACCCCCAACACACCTCCCACTGATGACTCTAATTCTGCTTCTAACCACTTGCCCTTACCACCTGTTATGGATGAATGGGAATTGCTTTCCCAACTCCGCCCTGGAAACAACCTCTATGTTGACGACCTTTACATGCTTGGCCATCGTGATTTTGATAAAGAACACAATTGGACCGAAAACCATATTCCTTCCCACATGCATGCAACAACCATATCATTCACTGACCTCACGCATTTATCCTCCCACATACACCACAACACCTATTCATCTTCAGGTCCCGTTGCCTCCTTGTCTCCCACACAACGAATGGCCTTTGACCTTATCCTAAAACACTCAACAACTTCTACAAACCCTCCCCCACTCAAAATGGTCATTCAAGGCACTGTGGGGACAGGCAAGTCTTTCTTAATATCTTGCATTAGAACTGCACTCCATCCTATCTCTAGCGATACACCTTCCCCCTTGCTCCTGCTAGCTCCAACCGGTATTGCTGCATTAAACATACAAGCCCTAACAATCCATTCAGCTCTTCGCATACACATTGTTGAGATGCACCCTCTTGAAGGAAAATCCCTTTCGTCCTTCCAAGAACAATTCCAGCATATTCAGTACATCATCATTGATGAAATGAGCTTCGTTGGCCCAAAAATGCTTTCTCGAATAGATGACCGCTTACGTCAAGCCTTCCCTTCCCATTCAACAACTCCCTTTGGTGGTTGTTCCATCATATTCCTTGGTGATTTTGGACAACTGATCCCCTGTAAAGGACATCCCCATGTATGTTGGAACATCTCGAGGGAATAGTCTATGGCGCACATTTGACACCTTCGTTACACTTTCAACTATCTTTTGACAACAAGGGAACAACGCTTCTCAAGTTTCCTTCCGCCAACTACTGCTTAATCTCCGAAATGCAACACCGACTCTTGAAGATTGGACCCTCCTGATGTCCAAAACAACCTCGAACCTTTCACATGAAGAGAACCATACATTTGACAACTGCACTCAATTGTACGCAACTAATAGCTATGTTGAAATGCACAACAAACAGATGCTAAAACACCTTAACATGCCAGTTGCACATTGCTTTGCAGATCAAAAGAAACAACATCTCCAATCCTTAGTAGATGATGAACAACTTCCATTCAAGGTTCTACTAGCAATTGGTCAACAAGTCATGTTGACAGCCAACTTGTGTGTCTCTGCAGGTCTTGTAAACGGGTCGCTTGGGAAAGTTATTGCAATTGTCTACAACTCCAACGATCAACCACCGAAATTGCCATCTTATGTTGTAATTGAATTCCTCCACTACAAAGGACCCCCATGGGATTCTTGCAATCCAACTTATGTGCCCATCCCTCCTATCACAAGGGGTACATGAAGGCAAGTACCACTTCGAATGGCATGGTCTTTAACAATTCATAAAGCACAAGGGATGACTCTGCAAAATGCAACAATTAATATTGGCAACATTGACCGACAAGGCCTTACATTCACTACAATATCAAGAGTTAAATCTTTATCAGGCCTTCGCATAGCTCCACCTTTCTCCTTTTGTAGGTATTCTCGAATTAAAGATAGCCCCTATGTGCAACGTAGAATACAAGAAGAGACCTTGCTTTCTTCAAAGTCTTTGCAGCCACATTCTCCATAGAGTTACATTCCACCTCCTTTACATGCCTACTTTGTATAGCTATCACTTTACTCCCTTCCACTTTTCCAAAATGAATTATCTGCTTTGTTCATATCTTGTATTCCTACTCCTACTATCATTGAATATATTATACTTCTTGAGGTCTATTACAGAAGATAGGAGTTGAAATGGAGGCCAAACTACTGACCAGTTTTGACACAGAAATAAAAAAAAATGTGCAGCACTAAAATAAATGATTGTCCACTGTTATTATTTCTTCAAAAATCAATACTTAAGAAACTGTTGCAAAAGTAAATAGATGTCAACCACAATTGCAAAAAAATAACAATGAACACAAAACTGTTTGCTTCAAATAGTATTCAACACATGTATATATATAGTCTCTGATTCTAAACCCCTTTACATCTTTTACACGTCATATTGTTTGATAAATCATCTTCTCACTACATACTAAACATTTTATACATGTATTTGTAATTCTCCTTTACATCTAAACCCAATTCAAAGATAGATCTTTCATTATTTTTTTCCTCTCTCTTGTATTAAAATAGTGTCAACAAATCCTTGAAAGCTGGATTCACAAATCACAAAAAATAACTCTTCTACTACCTATCAGGTACCCAAAATATAGTTTCCAACAATTTCTAAATATTTGCAAAATAAATTGCATCTCCCTAATTTTCCTGAACACAAAAAAAACAACCAGGCCATAAAAGTAATTACAAAATTGCAATTATTTGCACCTCAACTAACTACAGAAAAAACTTGTCCCAAGCATTAGCTTGTTCAACAATAGTAGTAACTCTGCTTGGTTCCAAAACTTGCAAAGCAACTTCATGATATGACAATTGAGTCTCAACATATCCCCTTCCTTCTTCTGCTGCTGCACAACTTTCTTCTAACAAATATGCATGTATGGATACTTGGCCAACCATATGGTGTACATCTTCTTTAATGAGGGTATCCAACTTTCTAATGTATTCTAATTCTCCTTGCAATGCAATGTTGATCTCTGTCATTTGCAACTCCTCTGCAGGAAACTCATCTATAGGTGGAAGCGGACAAAGATGACACTTTTCATAGACCTTCTGGATTCTCTTGTAGAAACCCATACATGCCTCAGTAGTCCTTGTAATGTCAGTATTCAGCTTTAGAGATGCCTTTCTGCAAAATTCTAGAAGTTGCATTTCTGACTTTAAATCCAAAACTGTTTTAGGCACTAATTCTGCAGGGTATTCAGAGTTTGTCTCTCTCCAAACCATATGCCGTTTAACCTTCTCTGCTACATCAAACTGCCTTCCTCTAGATTCTTGTGCCTCTACAACAATTTCATCCATTTGTACCACCATTTGATTCAAGTTGTAGACTTTCTCCATAATAGTCACTTGGAAATGATACATCTACTCAATTACTTTGCAAGCTTCATCACAAAACACAGTTATTTCTACCTTTATGTTGTTTCCTGTTTCAAGTCGTTTTGTCAAGCCTCCGTTTTCTTTCTCTAACACTTCAACCTTCAACTTCAACTCTTGGACTTGCTGGTCAGTAGCTAATTGTTTTGATTTTAACTAAGTGGTCTCAGCTTCAAAATCATTATTTTCTCCTTCCAAAATCATCACCTGAACCGCCAATTTATCTTTTTCATCATCTAACCTCCAAAGATCTTCAACCATTTTCTCCTTTTCAGATAACAGGTCACTATATATCCTTTTCAGCTCTTTCCCTCGATTCTCTTCTCTATGTAGATTTTCTCGTACCTTGGACAGTGTTGCCTTTGCAATTTCAATATGGCCTACCAACTCATCCACATTATGCGCACTTTCCTGGGCCATTGCTACATTTGCTGCAGCTGCAAACTTTGGATCATTGTTAATTCCCTCCAAGATTGGAGTTTCTATTACTGTGACAACATATTCATAATTGGCTCACTTCATTCTTTTCTCTGATTTCCTAATGATCACTTTTCTATCAAGATAAAAAAAAATTGAATCAAGATTTGCCACCTCATTCTCTTTAGAAGGACTATAAGGGATGAGTTGAAGCCCTGGTAGTGGACAATACCCTCCACTTATACTTTCTAAGGGCCCAACTTCCACATTTTGTACATCAGCACTTTTTGGCTCTTCTCGTTGCTTAGATTTCAACTCTTCTTCTCTTATCCTGTCCTGTTTCGTTGATCCTAAGGGCCCTACTTCCATATTTTGTACATGAGGACTCTTTGAATCTTCTTCTTGATTAGCTTTTACCTCTTCTTCTCTTATCTTGCCTTCTTCCACTAATCCTAATAGCCCTACTTCCATATTTTGTACATCAGCAGTTTTTTCCTCTTCTTCTTGCTTAGATTTTATCTCTGCTTCTCTTATCCTGTCATGTTCCGCTGATTCTAGGGAACCTACTTCCATATTTTGTACATCATCACTGTTTGCCTCTTCTTGTTGCTTGGATTTTCCCTCTTCTTCAGTTTCTTCTCTAAGCAGTCTGTCTGATGCTTCTTTTACCACCGTCTCATTCTCCTCCTGCTGCATTTTCTGAACTTCAGCTTCCTTCTTCTTCTTCTCAACCTCTGCTACTGAACTATCTAATACTTGTTCATGATGTGTATCTACCTCAACCTACTTATCCTTGTCAACGTTAGGACTATAATTCGTTCCTTTTTTAAGACGATATCGGTTGTTTAGATCAATCATGTTCTTTGCGCTTTGATAAAACTCCTCATCCTTCCAAAATAAGCGGCCATACTCATAGCCAATCCTGCAAAAGCCACATTGTGCTTGCATCTTTCCATCGGGATCATTCCTTCTAAAACTCTTCGCCCCAAAATGAAAGCCTTCCAAGTCTTCAACAAATGCTTCAGCTTCCTTTGCTTTTGCAACTTTATATGCTCCTATTACAAATGGCATTGGTGGGTAAATAAACTTCTTCTTTTCAGCTAGAAAATGGCCAACTCCATTTACATAAACTTACCTAACAGCTTCTTTGTGTACCACAAAATCAGTAGCGTATTGGGGCATCATAGAAGGATCTTTGCTTCCACCAAACATCCGGATATACAATCCTTCCATGCATAATTAATAATCTCCATACTGTTCAATGACTTTGATAGCACATGCAACATGGTTCTTCCTTAAACATCAAGCGATACAGTGGTATGATGAATGATTCACATATTCTCTTATAGTGACTTTTATACCTATTGCCCCAAAGCATTTGATATGCTACATGCACAGGGGGGCCATTTGTATTCCAAACACATCCTAAACCTGGAAAAGGATATCTAATCAAGATACAATCCAACAAATACCCAGACATATGAAAATTAACATTATCCTCGGCTACTCCTCGTTGAGCTGCAGCAATGTTTGTAGATAAGCTGTCTGAGATGATTGTAGACCAATTGAATACTGTACCATGTGTCACAACATGGCACATCACAAGTGCCCAACTGAGTTTGTAAATATTTCCATCTGGAAATCCATAAATTCGGCTCAACATCAAAGCTATTAGGCGAAACGTGGTTCTCAGGTGTTCAGTGTCATACTCCCGGCTCTTTTTTTTCCTTAATTGTTTTCCAGGGATTGTCATCTTCCTAGAAAATTCCAAGTAATTAAAATTTGCATCTTTTACCCATTGAGTAGTCAACATAACATCAGCATGAGGAAGGTTGTATGTTGCATCTAAGTGACCTTCCTGGAAGGATCCAAGACCTTCACCAATAGTGTCTGAAATCATTCTAGACGTTGCATCAGTCCTCTATATAATCCAGCCTATCACTTCTGAGCATGGAAATAGCTCAGTCCATGTTGCTGCTCTGTGGAGGTGTGACTTCCTGATATTCTTATAAACCAATAATTCCTCAATACTCGCCTGGGAAATTTGTGTCCCTAATAGCTCTATATAACTCAGTCCATGAAAACTGTGGATATGCTCCTGTCACAGGCTTTGTGTCTCCAAACATCATGTAAAAAGTACAGAGAAACAAAACTTATATGTCAAGGTCAAACTCTACTACGCTGCCTTTGCTTCTTTCAAATCACATGTACATATCCAACCTATCCAAATGTAAAAGAACCAAATCAAAAAATAACATTGAAATCTTATTTGCAGTCAATGGTTATGGTCCAACAACCATAATCTACAATCTTGTGAAGACATAAAACATTATCATTAATTTGGGTGTCAACTTATACAGTATTTTTTACCTGTAGTCAAACACAATGCATTTGTCCAAGTATGTTAATCTGCAAAGACTATATGTTCACTCTATGGATTGTTCATGGGTTTCGCAAATAACATAGAAAACAAAATACTGTAATTTATATGTTCTATAGCTTATTGTATTATCAAATTAGAAAATCATCCAAATAAACCATACTCCCACAACACAAATTTATTTACTTTCACTCAAATTTTAATAAATTATAATATTTAACTCCTTTGGAACAATAGAAATTAGTCAAAATTCACTATAACCATATCTTAAAATCACATCTACGCAAATATCACTTGTAAATTCCTACACAAATCTATAATTTATACCCCCAGGATCATCGCCATATGAGCCTCAATAACATAGAAAAAATGTAAGTCCTCCTACAATTAAAACTTTCATGCTACAACTCGATATCCTACATGGAAAAATTTAGTTTGGTGAGTGTACAACGAAATCCACAAAGTTACAACGTTCACCAAATTGGCTTTTGTTTAACTTAATTGTTTAAAACCCCAAACTTGCCGCAACCCCAACTTCTCACATTTAATCTCAAACACTATTGCCATGACCCCCAAGTTTGAATCCTCTTTCTTTAAACCCAAATTATTTGTTTTCAAGGCAATGCTGTGAAAGTGGGGTTTCATATAAGGATCAAAGCTCCAAATACTTTTAGCAGAGATGTAGAACACCTGAGAGAATCATTATGCAGATTAGCCTACTGCTATCTAGGTCTTTGACTCAACCAAATGCAAACCCTGCATATCCATGAAAATTATATTCATTCATTGTGAATACCAGGTTAATAAGGTTATAACCATGAATTTAGAGGTTTATGAGAATACCCAACTAGATTATAATCATAGTTAGCACTTAGATTTTATCCCCGGTTGTAAAAGAATAACACCTAAGGTAACCTATTTCAAACCAATCTTTAGGTAGAAAACTTAGCCATTTTTTCCACCAGAGAGGGCTCTATCACAAGATATATATAAAGGCTAAAAATATATAGAACACACTCAAATTTCTCAAAAATGATTTACTTGGTTGAAAAGAAAACAAGAAACATTGGGCATAGAGTCAATTTTCAGATACTTAATGTACCAACAAGTGATTTAATACCAAATAGATTTTCACAGAGGCAAGATAGCAACCATATCACAGTCAATAAGATTTTGTAGGTAGCATAGAAAGAAATAATAACAGTCCATCAACAACAGGCGTCAAACTAGGATGAATCCATTGTCAACTTTAGATAAATAAATGGATACTTAAATGCGATAGATCAAGCCATAACCAATATGAATCCCAATCTATTTCAAACGTTCATTTAAGCATAGAAGAAGAACATAATGGAAGATATAACAAAGAAAATAGACATGCACATGAAGAGATAAGCGAAAAGACAGACTGTAAAAATGATCAACACATGAATCTCTGGTCTTCAACAAAATAGGTATTTTCCACCGTACGGATTTTTTATTCAAATTTTGACTTCAAAACTTATTGTCTCTCAAGGAGTTTCCAACCCCTTCAAAAATGATTCTCATTGTCTTTTATACAAAATTCGAAAGAAGTTTGACATAACCGCTTCTTTTAACTAATAACTGAAAATGTCTTACTTCCAAAGATAACAGTCTTTAACAATATTACAAAATTTTCTTTTAAAATAAAAATATCATTTTTGCCACTTGACAAGAGTTTATGAATGCATCTTCATATATGAGCAGAATATCTCTGTCTTCCATATTTATCCACATAGTTCCATTGGTCAGCAGTGGGCATATCATAACTGGTCATTTCCTTTATTAAGACTAGCATTTCAATGTGACCTGCATAAGAAACAAGAGGAAGATTCTCATAGATTGAGATCAACTTATTTAAAATTTCAAAGTCCTCCGTAATTTTCTCCATTAGAATCTTTCCAGTAAGCATATGATCCAAATGCTTAAACTTTTCGTGATTCATTCTTATACCAAACAATAACCTCTTATATTCATTTGCAGAAATCAATTCATGATTTGCATCCCAAAAAGCAGGGAATCCTTTGATTATCAATTTTTCAAATTGTTTCTTAAACCTGTTTACTTCCCCTCGTACATCTCCAGCTTTAACTTCAATATTTTCAATATGTGAATACTTCCCTAAAATTCTTCTAGCCCATGTAATGACTGAAATTCTATTCCTTATATCCATTGCTGTCAAATTCGCTTCAGTCAAACTATTTAGGAAAGTTATTGCTCTTTGTGCTATTTCCTTTGGCTTTTTGTTCAGATTCTCTCTGGTTGCTCTACAGCTTTCAAAAGAATATTTGGCCACTTTTTCTTTAACCTTCATATAATCAAGATAGGGTCTCAATTTTTCAACTTCTTTTATAATCTGATCCCACAAAATATGCTTACAACCCTGCATTGCAGCTTGTCCTGTTGCATGAGCTGAAAATCTTCTATTGTTATCAGACAATTCTTGATTCTTTGCTTGCAACATTTCAATTTCCATATCCTTTGTTTCATTGTCTTCTTTTAGCCTCTATGTTCCATTTTTCAATTCTTTAATCTCAACATCCTTCAGACTTAACTGGGACATGGCTTGTAAGAGACTGTTTGCTCCAGCTTTCTCTTCACCTGTTGCTAACCTAATTCTATTAACTTTTTCTTTACTTCTTCCAATTGCTCTTCCAAACAAATCTTCTCTTTTTCCCAATGAACTTTTTCTTCAGCAAGCTTCAACATTTTTGCAGTAATATCTTTCACTTCATTTGACAGCTCTTCTTTTTCCTTCTCTAGTGCAGTCAATTAGGCTCCCTGGATAAGCTGAGCGTCTGGGATTTTCAGCCTCTGCTTTAACGTTCGAATTGTGCTGTCCTTTTCTTTGAGTAAATTTGCCGCCCCATCTTCGTCTTTGTTTTCCAAATCTGATTACAATCTTTTTATTTGTTGTTGTCGAGACTTATTTTCTGTCTTTTCTTGTCTCAACTGGTTATTTAATTTGTCTACTAAAATATTCAAATTGTTAACTTTTATGATCCCTTCCAAATAATCTGAGTATATAACTTCTCTGGTTTGTCTATGCAATAAGATTATGTCCGGAGCATTGATTTTTTTCAAGTCAACTTTCATTTCTGAGATCTTGTCTTTGGTAACAACTGAAAATTTAAGAGAGTTGTCTTTTAACATTTCTGCTAGTAAATAAACTAACTTTTGTGCTGGATATACTCCTAACCTTTGGAAATAATTTAGTGGTTTGCTGGGAAGATTCTTGTTTATTTTGACTGTGCTCATTAAAAACATCCATTATATTACATGGTTTATTTACATCTTTTTCCACCGGGGCTTCCTGAATACTATATTCATTTACCGTGACCTCTGGTATTTTGATTTCAGTTTTTTCTTCCTTTTCTGAAAACTCCATTAGATCTTCTTGCTCATCCATTTTTAACTTTTTAAATTTTTCTGCTTCTTCAGTCTCAATGTTAGCTATGTCTTGTGCAGACCTTTTAGACCCCACCATTGCAATGTTCACCATGATTTTTGCCTCTACCATCGTACCTGTCAATATCATTTCTTTTTCTTGAGAATCAGGAACAATTTCTTTGGTCTCCTTATAGTCCAACCAATTTGCTCTATCAAACATTCCCTCAATCACCTGACGATCCAGCGCTTTGATGCGATAACCCATTCTCCTTTTTGAAATTATGTTTAACGGATCATATTCGATGGCCACATCTGTCTCAAATTCCATATCTTTCAATAATTTTTCTATGATAGCAGCATTTTTGTTCTTCACTGTGAATGGGCCAAGTGTAAACGGATACTTAATATCTATTGCTTGTTTGAAAAACAAGAAATTATTATCTTCAATAATTAGTTTCTACCTGAGAAACTCCAAGGCGAAAACCCTTAAGGTAAGAAACGCCGGTCAAATGTAGGGTTTATGTTTAAAGCCATATAACCTGATCACTGTACTGTCTTTTGACAGGAACCAATCCCCTATAGCATATTCAGTAATTAATTGCATCCATGTCTGCATCTCCGGTAGTACTCTAGGCAACCTTTCTCCATAAATCATTCTGTAAATTTCTGAGAGCATATAATTTATGTAATTAAACATATTATTCTCCAATAAATTTGTCGAAACTATCTCAAGGAATTGTAGGTCTTTGTGATTGGCCATCGTGATCATTCTCATCAAGAATGACTGAAATCTGAAGTGTCTGAGAGCAGGGAAATTAACCATCTGGTAATGGATCTTTTCAGCCAAGACTTCTTCAAATTTAAGTCGAGGAATTTGACTTTCATCAATCCCCCACGGAACTATACTCATTCTATACAAAAGGCTTAATTTAAACTCAGTTACGTACATGTTTGTGTCGAAACCTAGGACCAAAGCTAACAAGGTTAAAACCAACTGGGAATTTTCATCAAATAGAGTGGCCTCTATAGGGTAAGCGATATCTGAAATCCTTGCTTCTGGTTTAAGACATGTGGATAGGAGCTTTTCTCTACTATCTTGAAGGGCTTGGTGATAAAACTCAATAGCAGAGGTTTCCGAAAAACTTTCAGATTCGAGGGTTTGGGAAAAATTTATTTCTAGGGCTTCAATTATGACAGCGGGCTCTATTTTACAAACGGCTTTGCTTTTCCGACCATCTAAGATAGTCCTTTCTTCTCTGGAATAATTATCAACACACCACGACACTAATTCTGGAAAAGACGGGATTTGGTCAGGGCAGAAGGCTAGCAAGGATGACTGCTGGACTCTGTGTATGTCTATACCTTCTTCTAACAACCTAGACAATTTAAGCTTCATTTCAATGACCGGTAACCTAATAAGGGTATCGTAAACGTCCCCATCTCTATCTTCTAGGGCTTCTTTGGCTTTAAAAACGTCTATATCATGCACAGTCTCCATTTAAATTGTTTTTTTTTTAAACAAATTGCTTTAAAATATGCGAGACAGGTCACGAGACCCTACCTGTGCAGAAACATCCTTTATCCTTCTAACGTAATTGGCAATCTCCACTGGTCTTCAAAACTCCCGAGAACAGCGACACATAGACAAAATATCATTTTTGAAAACCCTTTTGTTTTATATAAGCTCTTTTTCTTATCTTTCTTGCAGCTTTTCGGACGTATTTTCTTTCCAGTCGTTGATCGCACATATTAATGATTTAAGCCATCAGATCTTGCGCCCTTTATTCTCCACGGTGGTATCCGCGATCCTACATAGTGGTTTTCCTTCCTGGTTTCCACTGCATGCGGATCAACCATCACGTGACACCTGTCAAGGTGGTTTTTTTACCGCAACCACCCTTTCCCTTATCGAGTGTGCATTTCGCCTGATGCAGATGCATCTCATCCCTTAATCTTTTCTTAATGCATGTCGTCCATTCGATCATCATCAATGTATGGTGCATCTCTCATGTATTTCTGCATCTACCACGTGCCATGGCCCATGCTTCCACATTTTACTCTTTGGCGGTTCCGCATAGCGCTTCAGTGGTTTGTGATACCACTATCGCATCGATGCGGGACAATAGCATTGCGCCACGTATTCCAATGGTATTGTATCCACAACCACTCACCATGGTTTTCACATGATCTTTTTGGCGATGCGGGAATCCACGACAACCATCGATCTTTTCTTGAGCCATCTCCGCTGTTGGAACTTCACCGGAATTTAATCTTTTCCTTTAAAATATGCGAGACAGGTCACCAGACCCTACCTGTGTAGACACATCCTTTATCCTTCTGACATAACTGGTAAGTTCCACTGGTCTTCAAAACTCCCGAGAACAATGACACATAGACAAAATGCCGTTTTTGAAAACCCTTTTGTTTTATATAAGCACTTTTTCTTATCTTTCTTGCAACTTTCCAGATGTATTTTCTTTCCAGTCATTGATCGCACATATTAATGATTTGAGCCATCAAATCTTGCACCCTTTATTCTCCACAGCGGTATCTGCGATCCTACATAGTGGTTTTCCTTCTTGGTTTCGATTACATGCGGATCAACCATCGCGTGACACCTGTGAAGGTGGTTTGTTTACTGCAACCACCCTTTCCGTTATCGAGTGTGCATTTCCCCTGATGCAGATGGGTCTCATCCCTTGATCTTTTCTTAATGCATGTCGTCCATCCGATCATCATCAATGTATGGCGCATCTCCCGTGCCACGGCCATCTCCACATGCATCTCCCATGCATCCGCCACGTGCCATGGCCCATGCTTCCACATTTTACTCTTTGGCGGTTCCGCATGGACGCGATAGTGTTATCAGGATCAACCATCGCGTGACACCTGTGAAGGCGGTTTGTTTACCGTAACCACCCTTTCCGTTATCGAGTGTGCATTTGCCCTGATGCGGATGGGTCTCATCCCTTGATCTTTTCTTAATGCATGTCGTCCGTCCGATCATCATCAATGTATGGTGCATCTCCCGTGCCACGGCCATCTCCACGTGCATCTCCCGTGCATCCGCCACGTACCATGGCCCACACTTCCACATTTCACTCTTTGGCGGTTCCGCATGGCGCTTCAATGGTTTGTGATACCACTGTTGCGTCCATGCAGGACAATAGCATTGCGCCACATATTCCAGTGGTATTGTATCCGCAACCGCTCACCATGGTTTTCACATGAGCTTTTTGGCGATGCGGGAATCCACGATGGAATACTGCCACGTGTAGCTTTTCCTTTTGTTTTGATCCATGGGTATATCAAAATACCGACTGACCTCTGAGCTCTGAAGTACGAGTGTTTCTTTCGTCTGCACCTTCAGGCCCTTCACGAGCAATGACGGCTCCGTCCAGAGAGCGGCTGGCCTCGTGGTGCCTCTGGCCTTGTACAAGAATAATAAGAACTTTATAAACAAAAAGAAAAAGCCCATGAAAAAAACGCAGAGCAGAACCACGATGATAATCGCCCAAGATGGATTAAAACGAGCATTGAAGCAAGAATGAGGATGGTCCTACGCCCTTCCCATAGCTTTCACCCACAAAAAAAAACGTATTAATAGCAAGAATGAGGAGTTTTCCTCTTTTGCATAGTTCGTTTCTTCTCCTCACATAGAATATAATATGTAAAACAAATTAGAATTTCAAATTGACAGAGTTTCGTTCAGAACTTCGCCGGAATTTAATCTTTTCCTTTAAATTTAATTTTGTCCAGACCCTACCTGTGCAGACACGTCCTTTATCCTTTTGACGTAACTGGAAATCTCCACTGGTCTTCAAAACTCCCGAGAACAGCAACACATAGACAAAATGTCATTTTTTAAAACCCTTTTGTTTTATGTAAGCACTTTTTCTTATCTTTCTTGCACCTTTCCGAATGTATTTTCTTTCCAGCCATTGATCGCACGTATTAATGATTTGAGCCATCATACCTTGTGCCCTTTATTCTCCACGGCGGTATCCGCAATCCTACATAGTGGTTTTCCTTCCTAGTTTCGACTACATGTGGATCAACCATCGCGTGACACCTGTGAAGGTGGTTTGTTTACCGCAACCACCCTTTCCGTTATCGAGTGTGCATTTCCCCTGATGGGAATGGGTCTCATCCCTTGATCTTTTCTTAATGCATGTTGTTCGTCCAATCATCATCCATTATGGCGCATCTCCCGTGCCACGTCCATCTCCACGTGCATCTCCCATGCATCCGCCACGTGCCATGGCCCACGCTTCCACATTTTACTCTTTGGTGGTTCCGCATGGCGCTTCAGTGGTTTGTGATACCACTATCGCGTCCATGCGGGACAATAGCATTGCGCCACATATTCTAGTGGTATTGTATCTGCAATCGCTCACCATGGTTTTCACACGAGCTTTTTGGCGATGCGGGAATCCACGAAACCATCGATCATTTCTTCAGCCATCTCCACCGTTGGAACTTTGCCGGAATTTAATCTTCCCAAAAATTTCTTTCGGACTATAGCGCTTAGCCCCTCGGCGTTCATTTTGCCCCTCCCGGGGCAAATGCTAGTAATAATCCATTTATTATTATTAAATATGTTAAATACACTTCTTCACCTTTTTCTTTAACTTGTAGTTTATGTATTATTTTACTTACATTTTTTACTTTTATAAACAAAAAAAACTCTATTATTTTAATAACTAAGTCATTGAGAGATTGTACAAAGGCATTTGTGGTAGAATTTTAAGAGTTTAAAAGTTAAAGAAAAATCGTGATTAAGAATTAAAGTATATATTTTATTAGATAATGTATTTGTTATAAGAGTATATATAAAAATTTTAAATATTTTAATATATATGGTAAATTTTAAAAATTTAAGTATTTAAAAAAAAAAAAAAACACAACTTTATTTATAAATATAAAGAAAGTTACAATTCATAGTATCTTGTTGTTAAAGGCCCATTTTCTGTAACATTTCTAGAAAAATCTCATAGTATTTTATATGTTTAAAACATAATTACTACCTGGTATAACACATATAGAATGTTCAAGTGTCAAACCTTTGACTTCAAAACCATCCATCCAAAATACTTTATCGAAAACTTGTGATGGAAAGGAAGGAAGTATTATGTTGGAGACTAATCCTCCCATATGTTCAAGGATTTTTCATTGTCCCCATTCCTTACTTAATCCTGCTTTTGATAGAGAGTCAGCCTCTCCATTTTTTTCTCGATAGATATGTCCGATATATGAAAAATCCAGATCCCCTTGTAGGACTTTTGTCTTTTCCAATAGAGGAATCAAAACAATATTATGACATTGTTTTGTTTCCAGTACCTAGTCTACCACAAGCATTGAATCTCCAAAAATTTGTAGCTTTGTTATTCCATTCTCCAAGGATAAAGAAATCAAAAGCTTTAAAACATATAGTTATGCAAAATGATTTGATCCTTTCTCTAAACCTGCCTAGAATTGTATTTTCTCTATGTTTGATAAATATAGGACACCACCTACTCCACTCAAACTTTGATCCTTCTTCGTCGCTCCATCAAAGAATGCCCATGGTACATTCCTGTCAATTGGAATTTCTTTATCTTGGCGATCAGGTTTTTCAGTGAGGGATTATGGAAAACAATTATGTATAGCAACACACTTTCTTGCACAGGCCTGGGGCTTTGTGTAAGTATCTGCAAAGAGTTTCTTATTCTGGACAATCGAGATATGCCAGACAATTATAAGGGGTAGACTTTTAAACTCCTTTAACTCATTCTGATGTATTCAATTCCATAAGCAAAGATTTGTTGTAGCTCCAATCCAAACACTTTTTATGTGGAATAATATATCAATCTCCTTTATAACTGCAATTAAAAATATGCAATCCACGAACATGTGTGTATTTGTTTCATCGTCATTGCTGTAGAGATAACAACGACTAGGACCGGAGACATTTCTCCTTTGCATCCGATCCTAGGTCAACACTTTGTTTTTTAAAATAAACCACATTAATATCTTCACTTTTGGCCGAATTTTAAATTTCCATACAAGGCACCACTACCATTCCTGTTTATTCTGAAGATTTAGCATAGAGACATATCCCTATTTGGGTGTATAGATACCATGTGGAGAATTCGTCCTTTTGATTATTCAATCTAATATGAGATTTTAGGAGTTGAGTAATATAACTACTCCATCTCCTTGCTTCCTCGTCTTTGAAACCCAACCGTACTACTTCTATCCATCCTTGGCCCTTTTTCGGATCTCCATTTAAATTTGCAATTTGATTGAGCTTTTATATACCCCAGAATTGTAGCTGCATTAACATATTGAAAGGGAGAGAATAATATAAAAAATTTACAGTACAGTGGTCCTCACCTATCCTTATTGATTTACCGTTGCCAACTTTCCATGCTAGCCCTTTTCCTATAACTTGAAATGCTATAAATAGAGCTTTCCACATAACTGAAATGTTGCGAATGAGCTTGGAAGGGTTGCGTATCCAATCTAAGATAGAAAATGAAGAAATATATTTCTGATAAACTGTTGTGTGCCATAGTCCTGTTCCTTTGATCAACCTCCATACATTCTTTGCTTCTAGTGCCTTTGAGAATAAATGCAATTTTTTTAAACTCCATCCTCCATGGGATTTCAGAATGGATAGTTCCTGCCAATTGATCCAGACTGTACCTTTTTTATCTAAATGGCCTGCCCAAAAGAAATGGAATATGAGCTTTCAGATGAAGTCTATAGTCCCTTTTGGAATCCATGACATAGATAACCAGTAAACTGGAGTAGCCTCAACACTGTTGTTTTTGTAAGAACCAATCTTCCTGCCTTTGATAGCCACCTGTATGTCCAATTAGTTATAGGTTTTTCACATTTTTCTATAAGCCATTCCCAACCCTTTTTATTATAAGACACTACTTTTATGCAGAAACCAAGATGTTTTCTCCCACTATCCAAATCGAAAGTAGAAAAGGGAAAAGAGGATTTGAAATTTTGCCAATCTAGCTCCGAAATTCCTTCACATGCTATGAAAGATTTATTTTCGTTGATCATCATACATGTACCTGCACAAAAAAAGCTTCAGAATTGCAAAAAGGGTATCCAAGTCTCGAACAGAACCATCACAGAAGAGGAGGACGTCATCACCAAAAAGAATATGAGTTAACAAGAAGTTTCCATTAATGTTCAATCCTTTCAGTCTATCTAAATCCTTTGTAGATGCAATTTATCTGCTTAAACCATCTGTGACTAGAAGGAATAGAAAAGGTGCTAAGGGACATCCTTGTCTTATACCTCAAGAATATATGAAAAAGCTTGAAGCCGCACCATTGATCATAATTGCAAAAGATACAATAGTAATGCAACACATTATCCATTTGATGATTGAATATTCAAACCCCATCTAAGTTAGTATTGATCTCAAATTGGTCCAACTGACCCTATCGTAGGCCTTTGAAAGGTCTATTTTGATGACCACTACATTTAACTTTTTAGTTCTTATTGAGTGTAAGCACTCTTGTGCCAACCCTACAACGTCATGCATCTATCTTCCCGACAAAAAACCGAGTTGTTCATCTGTAACTCCTGCATCAAGAAAGGGTTTTATTTTAGTTGTTATTAGTTTTGCAACAATCTTGTAGATAGAATTGCATAAAGCTATCGGCTAGAACTGTTAAAAAGAGGTTGGATTGTCATTCTTCGAGACAAGGGTTAAGAAGGTCGTATTGAAGGCTACTAGCATTTTCCCATTTTTTTGGAATCCTCTACTACTCCGAGTAAGTCTTGTCCTGACGTCTCATAAAACCCAATAGAGAATTCAACCACAAATCCATTAGGTCTAGGGCTTCTGTCGTTTTTCAGAGAGTGCAGAACATCCTCTATTTCTTTACCGGTTGCTTCCTTCATCTTAATTTCGTTGTCTTCCACTTCTGCAATTCTAGGAAACTTTTGAGAGATGCTTACTACCTCCGCAATATTTTCGAGGTCCATGAGATTAAAGAGATTTTCAAAATAGTTTACTCCTGTTTTTGCAATACCTTCATAATAGTTAAATTCCGGTCCCTCATTTTAAATTTTCCATATAATATTTGAGTTTTTCCGATTATTAGCATACTGATGAAAGAATTTCGTATTCTCGTCTCATTTTTAAAGCCAAAGGGCTTTTTGAGTCTCCAATTGGCCTCCCTGTACTATAGGATTTTCCTTTTCTTCTTTTATAGCTCCAGAATAATATTTTTTGCTTAACCAGTTAGAAACCCAGCTCCTTCCTTGTCGGACCTGTCCATCAATTCTTTCTCAATAATTACTAGCTCTTGATTTTTTGTCTTCCGATCCTATGAAACCATTCTAGAAAAATTGAAGCATACTAAAATATTACTTCCTAACTTTTTACTTTAATTATGAAATTTCAACATCAGTAATTTTTAACTTTAATTACAAACATTAAAATATTTACGCCGTAGGCGTTTCACTGTGGAGAAGCATAACCATCCACGTCAGCTAGATTCCTCGCTCATAGAGCGAATGGAATGGTGCCGTCGTTACCCGAAATTCGCATCTGCGGAACCATATTTTCACTTGTCGAGTGACCATTTTCGCTAATTAGCTTCTTCTAATGCTGTAATTATACGGGGCAACGAGTCTTTCAAGTAAGCTTGCACAGTCCCATAGATGGCAGGCTTCCCAGGTGTTCGGATGAATTTAGAAAATGCACTGTAAACCAAGTAATCAATGGCCAACTGAGCATTTGTGTATTCGGAGTCCACCAGTAATGGAAGTGAGGCAACTTCCCAGGATCCACATAGATGAAACAATCTTTGCTCTGCTAAATTGAAGTTGGTTTCCTGATTGGTTTCTAGAATTGGCAAAGTTTCTCTCTCCCACAGGAAATTGAATCCAGGATATCGGTGCTGCCATTTAATTATCAATTGATTGACTCTTTCCAGTAACTCTGGAGGACAGATGACCATCATCTTCAGGCACAAAAATCTCACCTGTTGTTACAAATCAAAACCCTCACTCAAAGCCAAAATCTGCAAAACATCTTCAAAGAGACAAATAATTTATAAAAAGACTATTGCTTACCGATCCGGGATGAAGCAGATACATTGAAGAGACAGTGTCGAGAAAGTGGTTGAGATTGGAATCACAGGCAACATTATCTACGACGCCTTCCACTGGGTAATTGAGGATGCCCTTCAAGCCAAGCTCCTTGATTCTGTCTAATTCCTGTGAAACTATTCCCACGGTATCGCCCGCACATAAATGAGCATGAGCTATGTGAATGATATGTGGTTTATAACGCTCAAACTTGCTTGTCAGAATGACCAGGGGTTAGCACGAGATCAAATTAAGCCGAAACAATGACTCTATTAACTCCTCCGTCGTGAATCCTGAGAATAATCTTTCCTCGTCTCGCAAATCCAGAATTGAAGAGCCATTAGAATCTACATCGTTAGTGGTCGCATGAAACAATTTGTGGTTAACCTGCTGTACTGGAGCTGCTCGTGGAATAATAGAATCAATTTTGTTGAATATTTTGCAAGGATTGCCTAAAGAATACTCAGTGTTACGATATTTCCTGATTGAACGTCGTGTTTGTAATAAGGTTGCGGTCTAAGAAGTGACACCTTTTACCACGCTCTCCTCCACAATGTGCGCGTCTCCTCCTTCTGAGTCATATAGAATGTAAATAAACCCTCTTTCAGGTATGAACGTGAGCTTTAGCTGGTCTCTCGGACTTCAACATTTTCTAGCATGAAGGGATAGTTGCTTACAGAGAGGAGAGTGGAACCTCTGTGGAAAAAAGGGGGAGAAATGATCGCGCCTTGAGGATTGACCCTATTTAGGGATTTCCTCTCTATGCATGGAAGTGGGTTGCATGAAGAGGCCACGTGGCCTTCATGCATACTGGCTCCTTGCATGGTGATGGGCGGAGAGGAGGTGAGGTCGTGTTGTAGGTACAACAGATCCCATGTTTTCAATAAAACATGGGAGCCCCCAATTTTATATGCAAAGGTAATGATTAAATTCCTTAGTCATTTTGAGGTTTTTTCATCCTACTTTTCATGCTTTGATTCCCTTATCATGATTTGATTTAGTTAATAAATTTCTCTTTGAGATTTCATTCATTGTTTGTGTGTTTTTGTGAGTTGCGGAAAGAGTTAATTTTCCCTTAAAATTTGTTCCTTCCGCAACCCGCAATTGCGGATTGCGGGTTGCGGGAACTTCTTGTTTGATAATGTTTAGAGTTGCGATCCCGCATCACGCAACCCGTAATTGAGGATTGCGGACTGCGGGATGAATGTACATATCTGCAAGAATAAAACTTCCGCAACTCTGCTTCCGCATGTTTAATCTTGACCATTGATTTGTCTTGATCCTGCGGATGAGATTACACTGCGTGATTTGAATAATTATTTGGATTGTTTCCATTCTTATTTATTTCTAACTTGTATTTGATTTTTTTTTTTACCCATTTGATTTGGTTCCATAATCTCGGTGGTTAATTTACCACGTTGTCTTTCACATTCCCCACCTGGATTTGGCCTTCACTGCAATTATTCAAGATGATGGCTGGTTATTAGCTTCGTTTTGGGATTTTGATTTATATTATGGTTTCTTCTCTCATGATTTTAGATATTGCATTAGTTTGATATTTGACCTTGATGGGGTGTTATTCTCACTTTTGCAAGCCTAGAATCACAATGTAAATATTGTAAATAATCTTATTCTTTGGGTTTGTTTGCTTATATTAGTTTAACATTTTTAATGTTTAGTTTAAGCTTATTGAAATATTTTAAATATTCATGATCGTGCTTTGACTTTCATTAACTTAATTTGTGTATTTTATGAAATCCATATATTAAATTTATACACAATTTGATGTTATGAAAATTAAAAGAACGCATGTTTTAGTTTGTTTAGATTCTAATTTCTCTAATTTCTATAAGATTTGGTTTTATGATTATTTGAAAATTAGTGGGATTAAAATTCAACATTCACTAATGTGGAATTAGTTTGATTGTGGATAAGTTTTTTATTTTCAATAAGCTAATTTGATTTTGAAAATATAGCTTCTATTTTTTCATTTTGCAATTTAAAAGGATTTTCATTTATTATTGTGCAAAATGAAATATTATTATTCTTTTCTTGGTTTTCTATTCTTGGAAAATGATTATGTTAGAAACTTATTTATGGAATTCATTAACTCTCATATATTATAGGAGTCATTCTTCTCTCATATACGTAACTTGTTTCCAACATGTATTTTCTTAAGAATGAACTTCTAAATAGCTTGGGTTTTTACTTCTAAGTTTTATGTTTTAATGATATTTTTCCAATAATGGATTCTTGTTTACTTTGTAAATATTTCTAGATTTTTCTTAATCTTTTATGCATTGTTATTTCCTTACTTCATTCAATATTTAAAAAATAAATAAATAAATTTGCATTTTTCCAAGCTTTCGATCATTTCTATGCATTTCTGTCCATTGCGGAAATTCAATTGTGGAATTGCGGGATGCAGAAACTTTGGTTTTATTTTTTAGATTTTTGGCATTCATGCAACCCTCAATCCACAATGCGGAATGCGGATTGCGGGAATCACTTTTTTACATTTCCATTCCCGCATTTTTCCGGACCCTAAATATATCTTAGGTTATATTTTAATTTAATTTCGGGTCTGTAATTTTGGGTAATTTCATTTTTTTACTTTGGGTTTTAATTTTTGGTTTTTCCCGATTTTGATTTGTTTAAATGAATTTTTTCAAATTCAAAATTTCCTTCCCATTTGATTTCAGATTTTGTTGGGAATATTGTTTTTGGATTTTTGTTTTGGTTATATTCATTTGGAAAAATAATTAATATAGATAATAGATTTAATTGTTAAGATCAATGGCCATAATTCACCCAAACAAAGAAATCAACGGTTGCTAAGCCTTAACTTCCAAGAGCAATATCTTGAGATTTACAAGTCCAAATCAAGCCCATGATAACTCGTAGGAAAGCTGGAAGGATGAGGAACGATTTGGAAAGATTATTTTTTCCATTTGAATAGATTAAACACCCCTAAAATATGCCTGAACAATCAATTTTGGATTTGCATAAGATTTGTTCATTTTCATTATTTTTGATTTGCAAATGATTGTTACTTGTTTTAGATTTTTGTCATTAGCTTTGGAATGATGTTTTAATTTTTGTTTTGAATGGTACAGGTGTGGATTTGGTTTTGGAGGAATCAAATTGAAGAATTACATCCCGAATTTGGATTGATTAAAACGTGTCAAGTGGAAAGCAGTGATCTTTGGACGTGATTTCTGGAGTGATGAAGACGAATCTGGAAAATCCAGGACATGGGTTTTGTGCAGAATATGCCCAATTAGTTTGTCATTGCACAGAATCCACATAAATTTCTTCATTTGGAAGATCCAGCTGGTTTTCCAAAACGGAATTTCCCAGATTTTTCTCATGGACGGATTTGTTAAATGGAATGTAACTCAGCTAGTTAGCTCAATAATTCATGAAACTGATCTTATCTTCTCCTGTCATTTGTTTTGTATAAATACCTACCTTATATGATTTGAGAGGGGGGGAAGCGTTCGACAGAGCTGGAAAAGATTTCTCTTTCAGAGCTCTGTAATTTTCTGACTTTCAATTGTTTGAAGATAGAGAATAGGAGACATTGCTGCCAAGGGGAAAAATCAGCAGAAGAGACTGGAGACACTGTTTGATGCTAAGATTGTGATTTCTTACAGACTTTCCATTATACAGTAAAGTTAGTTTCAGATCTTCTTTTGTCTATTGATCAAGTTTCTTTGATGAATGTTGATTTTAACTCCAAATTGCTTATCAATGCTGTCAAATCTTTTGCAATTTATTAAACACAGTGATCTATAGTTCGGGTTTATCTTTGCTAATAATCTGTGTGTTCATGATGTTTGAAAGATTTTATTTAATCAAAACATTATTTATTTCTGCAAATGGTTTCACAGTAAAGTTTAATTGATGTTAATGTTTCAATTAACATATCAGTTACAGGTCGATCTTGAATGCATGTAACTCTCAATCTATTGTTGATTAATTTTAATTGATTAATAGTAACTTGGGCAGATAAATAATTGACCTTTTAACATTTCTATTAAGTTGATAAATGCACTTATCTATTTCTACATCAAGTTGACCTACACATACACAAGCCACCTTCTTAGAATAGTTCTAACTTAGCTTAGATTTCCTTCTAGGTAGATCTGTTGTTTTGTAGACGTACAATATCTTGTTTTCTTTCATAGGAAGACTGATCATTTTGGATCAAAACTCACCGACTCAAAGAGTGCCAGCGGAGGCCGAATATCTGTGGGTGTTAACCACACCAAACAGCTCGAGGATAGGATAATACTTGTGTAGGATCATCTGAAGCCTTTGGCTGGGTTTTCATCCCCTGTTGTTTGCCTTGGACACCATTCCAACACCTGCACAACCGAGGCACCATTCCATAAAAAGAAAATTGTTAATTTATTTTGAAGGTGATTAATGACAAATTAACACCCACATTCTATAACCTAACATTGTTAAATGTGAATTGTTCCATATTTATCTTTTGTCGACATTCTGTTGTTTTTTTATTAGCTTTTTGCATTCTCACAGAATATAACATTTTTATTTTTAGGCTTATAGTTTTAGCGAGAATAATAGGTACACATCATTATAAAGAGAAAAATCTTAGCAGTTCAACAATTTTTTCACAGACTCTCCATTTAATATATTGGATTGATTTTTTTTTATAAATAGATAACTGAAATGAAACAAGGTTTTGTATTTGAATTGAACATAAATATGATGTAACCATTAACACAAATTAATCAATCTGTGTTCTGTTTTACCCAAAAATCAATGAATTCACAAAAACATTATGAATTTGGTTTCATATAATTTTTATTTTAGAAAGCAAAACAGAAATGTTACACTTTTATTCTACACCATAATTTCATCTCTGTATTGACGACGAAAGAAATTTAAAACAAACAAGAGTTGCATAATCTCGTTACTCAGAAGATCACTGCGATTGAATAAATGCACGTCCAATATCACCCATCATAGATAAGTATTTAAAAAAAAATTGAATATCAAATTGGAAAGTCACAAAGTCCAGCAAAAGAGTGGAAACTGTTGTTTCCTGTAATAAAACAAAGTTGTTCTAGGACCTGAATGTTTCTCCCATTACTTAAATTTGATTGATTGGACAAAATTACTCCACAGGGACCATGACAAGGAATCCTGCAAGTGTTTCACTATTGTTCAAGTCCACCTCAGTCAGGACAGAGAGGAAACAACTCCAATGTTGGACTTGCTTGGGAGTTATTACAACAAATGCCTGAATCCTGCTCAACTCCTGCCTCCTGTTACCCATCCACTGGATCTACAATCTACATACCATACCAGGCATGTTAAATTGCAGATCATTATGAAGTTTTTAAGTAATCTCAAAAGAAAAAAGAAAAATAAAATAAATAAATAAAAAAATAAAATAAAAATAAAAAAACTTATACTCACTTCCGAGGGGTACGTGCTCCTTGTTAGTTTCGCAGTGGAGAGTTTCGCGTTCCGTGACGCTGAAAGTTGCGAAAAAATTAGAGAACAATAAATAAACAGTTATACATAGACATACAAATTATATCGCAAACCTCCTCCATTTTTAGGGTTCAATAATTTTGTTTCCCTCTTCGATTGTTGTCTCTCTTTGGCTGTGAATCTCTTGCATTGAATTGAGTAATATTTTTTTTCCAGCAGAAAAAATCATACTGATGTTATTCAAAATGAATCAAAAGGTACATGATTTACAAGTCTATAGGATGAATCCACTGAGCAGAGGCAGAAGTACATGCCATCATATCTCAAAAATCCTCAAAATATTATAGCTAATCATCAAAGGAGGTATACACAGACCCCAAAATCATCTATCCTAAAAACTTCATATATCGTTTTGATACAAGCATTTACTCAAAAAATTTCAGAGAACCAAAATTGAGAACCTGGGAATAGTGAAATTCTTCCCAGATTAAAAAACCAATATCACCGGACAAAGCTTGCTTAGAGAGTTTGTCATCCAACTAATTGTGTTGCCTGTAAATGTGCTCCAGAGAAATATTCTTGGAAAGAAGGATAGTTGATCTTATCCGAATACACCAGTGGACAAGTGATAACACTTTAAGTTTATATTCCCCTTGTGCCCATTTGATTGTGACCCTTGAGTCCCCAAAGATCTTCAAGTCATCAATGCCGAAGATACTAGCCACCTTCAAAACACACCATAAAGCAAGAAGTTACGCTTTCATGTTTGTCCCATTCCCACAATTTAGCCACAATGTGAAATAATGAGAGTCATTTAAAAAAATAGCACCCCCAGCAGCACACATACCATCTTGAGCCCACGCCATCGAAAAGTAGAACTGGACGATTGAACTGAGGATCAAAAGTACCAATTTTTTGAACAATTAATGGATCCTACTCACTGCAGACAGTATTATATACTCTCATAATATTTCCAGCCGTATTCTGAGCATGAGGAATCAGATCTTCAAAACAGACTTGTTCCTGGTTAACCAAATAAACCAAGAAATAATCATTGGCAACAAAATGTGGCCTTTGCATTCCCTATACCACTTGATAAAGCACAGATAAAAAAATTCAGATCCCCACAGCTGTGGAATATTTAAAACTAAGCAAATAATTCTCCATATAGTTCTAGTAAAATTACATGACACCATAAGATGGTTGGAGGTTTCTGCATCAGTTTTGCACAAGGAGCACCAGCTTGGGCCCAGCCATCCAATCTTAACCAAATTATCCCAAGTCTTCAATTTCCCTTTTAGAGAAAACCAACCAAAACATTTGTATTTCAAAGGCATTTTCCATTTCCACAATCTTTTAAACTACCATTGCTGAGGACATAAATTTCTAAATTAAATGATAGCCTTATAGGCATACTTTGCTGTGATTTCTCCCGAACTGGGATTACTCGTCCACTTAATGATATATCTACCATTTGAAATCCTGCACCCCACTGAATCAAGATAAGAAAAAAAGTTGTTCCATTCCCATTCATAATGACCAGAAAACCCAAAGTCAGCACCTATGATCCAATAGGCATTACCGTTGAGAGATCTAAAAATTTTCATATGGTCCAGACTTAAAATATTCTTCTCTCTAAGAAAAACTGAGATTTCAACAGATAGGGTGTAGTCATCCTCCAGACCCAGAATAGGATCAACCCTAATCAACACCTGACGACCAGAACCAACTTTCCATTGCAAATATTTTGCCATCCAACTAAAAACATTCATGAAACCCCTCCAGATTTCAAATGTATTTTTTTTATAGGGTTCCTAAGCCACAGAGTGATATCTTGCTTAATGTATTTCACCTCCAGAACTTTAGACCAAAGAGATGTTCCAAATAACCCGTGCCAAAAGCTTTTTAGGCGTAAGGCCTTGTTGAGGCCTCGAGGGTGCAGGGTAATTGCAAGGTGTTGGAATGGGTCTAAGGATCCCAACAGAGGGTGAAAACCTAGACTGAAAGGCTTCAAAAAACCCTACGCAAGGGCGGTTCTATCCCCATCCTGTTTGGTATGGAATTCTCCCACTGATATTCGGCCTCCGCTGGCACTCTATGAGTCGATGAGTTTGATCAATAGATCAGAGCTTCAATACGGAAAACATAAGCTTAAAACTAAGTCTATTCTAACTTAAACTATTCAGAAAAGAATCTAATCCAAGTTAGACCTATTCTAAAGAGAAGCTTGTAGTTGTGCAAATCGATCTTGATGCGAGAGGAACAAGCATGTTTACCTACTTCAACAGAAATGTAAAAGGTGCATGTACTTGTTTACTTAAATCATAATAACTTAATGAAAATTAAAGAGAACAATTCAAGTAATTAAGCCTGTTCAAGATCAATCTGTAATCACTGTGTTAATTGAAACATTAACATTGATTAAATAGTATATGAATCATTTGCAGAAATCGATAAAGAAAGTATCTAAATAAAAGAAATTTAACAAGACACCCTTATACAAAGATCTGTCATAAGAAAAATCAATACAAGAGATCTGTGCATTAATTAATGTATGCAAAAGAAACACATCCTGTAGATGAAAATTCTAAAGTTAGAAATCAGACAGCATCAAAGAAACTTGACGATAAAAAAGAGATGATTTGAAAGATTACTTCACTGCATTAAGAAGTCTATAAACAAAATTACAAGGATCTGATAAAACAAAGTATCTCCACGTCTTCTCCTGCTGATTTCTGACCCAAAAATTATCAACCCCTCTTCCTGAGAGGTATTCCTCCTTAAATATGGATTACAATGGAGTACAAAAAGAGAATCCCAAAAGATAGGGATTACAAAGTTTAAATTCGACTATTAATCGAGGGAATCCAGCCATAATAATCTAAACAACTCTAACTCAGCAAATTCCCTCCGCTTCTGGTGAATTTTGAACAAAAGTGATCTTGGGATTTCTAGAAAATCCCATAGCAAAATTGGAGAATTTGTCAATAGCTTAATAACTATCGACAACAGGGAAGAGCCGGTCCTCCAAACCTTCCTGCTGAATCGCCGCAGAATCTCCTGGTTAATCCATAACGCTATCAAAAACAGAAAAATCGGACAACGGGTCTTGTTTCACGGGAGCCGGCGATGTATCAGGTTCTTCATTAATTATAAGATCTTGGATAATAGAATCCTCTTGATCATGCAACTGTTCACTGCTTTCTTCTTCGTCCTTTTGAGGTGGCGGTAAGCAAACTGGCAGAGTTTCAGAAATCTCTTCTCCACTACCACTGTCGATATCAGGAAAACTTGCATCAAAAGGTGGCGACATAGGTTCAGGAAATAACAAAGAATGAATTTCTTCATGCATGGAAGATTCATCAGAGGTTTCACAACCTATTTGCATCTTATCCAACGAATTGTCAGACAAAAAACTTGCCGAAACAGAAAAACTTTCCAACCAACTCAAACAACGAGCTAAGTGCTTCATACCTGCGGACATATTTAAAATGAGTGATAGAGGATCAAAATGATTGAATATGATGAGCTGCAATGATTAACGTCATGCGAAGCTAGGAACTACAATCATTTAAACTGGAATGAGACGACGTCAGAGCATGTTAATTCGAAAAGGATCATAACAAGTACACCTTCAACATAATCTAACGTCGCATCTAAACACTATCATTACAGGTCAATCTTATCAAACAATGATGTTTTCAAAGATGATCATGCAGTGCAGAGTGAAGTGAGAATCCCGACCATGATGACGGCAAAAACAAGACATTGCAACGTAAAATTGAATAATCGAATCTCATCCATTTGATCAACTAAACGGACGGTGAGGATTTAGCAATGCAGGATGCGGGATAAGACTTTGGGAAATTATTTCTAAATTTATTCATGATTCCCGAAAGCCATAACTCGAAAGTTGCGGGTTTCGGGATCGCTCACATGGATCAAAAATACAAAGCGCATTTTCGAAAGTCGCAACCCAAAAATTGCAAGCTGCGGGTTTCAGAACATACCAAGCAACTGAAAAGAAAAAATGGGAATCTGAAATCCGAAAGCCTCAACTGCGGGTTTCGGGTTTCAGAGTGACGATTCCCAAACTTATTAGCAAGGATTTCCCGCATCCCACACCTTACGGGTTGCGGGTTTCGGGATCACCAAAATCAAACAGCTGAACATTATTTTCCCGCAACCCGCAACTTTCGGGTTCGGAATTTCGGGCTGTCCATTAGTCAGGTTTCGGAAAAGTAGAAAACAAGCAATAAAAGACTAGCAATTTGAATTTCTCTGCAATCAAAACACTCGAAAAAATTCTAAAGGAAGCAATACAAATTAAGCTAGGCAAAGGCATAAGTACAAGATTGCAGAAATCAAGCTAAAAATTCATATTCACAAGAACACTTGTACGAATATCTTTGCACAAATTAAAAAAATTGGGGCTCTCATGCTTGACCGAAGGATGGGATCTGTTGTGGTCACAACAAATGGCGACTGGCTGGGAAGAACCAGTTATCTCTACAAACAAACTTTTATCCAGAACGGTGTACCGGTCAAATGCCTTTACCAACCTAAAATTTTAGAAAATATTTGTAAAGAGACAACCAATGAGCAGAAAACATAAGATTGATACGTTCCCATCAATGATCACGTTAAAAGTAATGCAAATCTGATAAGGAGGGTTAGGAGACAGTAAGACTTTTTAATCATTATGCAATCATTGAATCAACAGCTTGTGATAAACCTGGGACAAACTTAGAACTGCCCATGGATATCCAATTTACACATCACCTTGATTTATTAATTGGTTTTATACAAAATGATCTTTCTTAATATATACGCAGATTTTTTTCTCTTTTTATTTTTATTTTTTTTAAATAACTTACAAAATAAGACCTCGTTGATACAAGACCACTGCCCTGACTTGGTGATCAGATAGTGACAGCACCATTCACAGACATAATCCAGAAACTGATCAAGCTGGCTCGGTAAGGAGACCCCTTGTCCTTAAGTTGTGACACTAAAGGAAACTATCATGGCTTGGTGACCACATGTTGAGAGCTTCAGTCCATATCAAAACCATGATCATGGCAGGGATGGCTTGTGATAAGACCCCCCTGTCCTTGTATACAACAGGAATCTTATACAAATAAAATACAGATATAATTCAAGAGATATAGACTACAAGGAACTGCCGAGGCTTGGTAACCTCATGATGACAGTGTTACTCACCAGTGTTCTGCAGATCATGAGTGGACCGACTTGTGATAGGATCTCCCACCTCTTAGGAAAACTGAGAGTCATCTTCCAAGTGTGGTGGCTTGATGTAAATATGACATTCCACTAAAACACTTATGAACCTAAAGGGATGGCTTGTGATAAGACCCCCCTCCTTGTAGCCTATCATTATTCAAGAAAAATATTAAAATGGTGACTGTAACAGGATCCAGAGTAGATAAAGCTGACCAGGTTATTATGATATGCTATGATAATGAGACATAAAAATAAAAACATTCCAACCATTTCCCGCATCTCAATTAAACAGATAAAACATTTAAAAGATAATGACCACAATGGAAAGATATCAATATCGAGGTCCTGCATCATTCAATTGTGCATTCTTTACAAAACATATTCTGATATCAGCCGAAAGAGGTTGAGACCATCATACCATCCTGCAAGTTCAAAATAGAGACCATATTAAAACTGGCTTCCAATCAGTGCCAAATGTGTGGAGCTTATTGTTCAAAAGAAAAAAGTCCAATCAGTACAAAAGAAAACACATGCCAAACCTATGTACAAAAGTACCAAATTTTTCAAACGAAGTACTTTTTGAGCAATGAAATACTCACTGGATAAGTGTCTACCACTCCCTCCAGTGTTTGTAATCGAACAGTGTTGGGACCCATCTTTTCTGTAATAATGAAAGGTCCTATCCAAAGGCGTTGGAATTTGGTATATTGGTTTTTATTCTTATGTTGTTTATCCCACCTTAATACCAAATCCCCAACTGAGAATTCTCTGTCGGATGAAGATTTTTCATCAAACCATCTCTTCACCATCTACTAATGATGATACAACTTATTCTTAGCCACTTCTCTGTCTTCCTCCAGTTTAAGCAGTGTGTCAATTCTATGCTGAAGGGAAGAGGAGTCATCTTCTTGGATGGATTGGGATAATTGCAATGAAGGGATGGTGAGGTTAGAAGGAAGAACAACTTACTTTCCATACATCAAACAGTAGGGTGAGTTCCCGATTGCTTCCTTTGGAGGGATTCAGTCTGCCCAAAGAGAATTATAGAGCTATGTGTGCCAATCTTTATGATGAGAAGCTACAGTCATTTTAAGAATATTTATCAGATTTGTATTTGAAGACTCAGCCAACCCATTACCCTGTGGATAGTAATTGGCAGAAAACTTTAACTTAATCCCATTTTCAAGGGCATAATGTGTCAAATCAATCGAGGTAAAATATGATGCATTATCAAAAACAAGATATTCTGGAGCACCAAACCTTGTTATTATCTGACTGTCAAGGAAAGCAATTACTTGGTTTACATTACATTGTCTGAGTGGGATTGCTTTAGTCCATCTGGTAAAGTAATCTGTGGTTGTAAGAATGTACCTATGTTGCAGGGATGAAATGGGGTTTATAGGTCCAATAAAATCTAGTCCCCACTGCTGAAATGGGAACTGAATTGTGACGAGATGTAATGGGAAAGCAGGCTTCTTGAACTTCCCTGTACATTTATGGCATGGTTCACACTTTCTTACATAAGCATATGCATATTTAAACAATGTAGGCTAGTAATACCCTGCTCTGAGAATTTTATGAGCTGTTGTCTCTCCTGAGAAATGGCCTCCAGCTGGTCCTGTATGAAATTGAAAAAGAATATCGTTAGTCTCTGTTAAGATCCTAGTGGGCGGCCTTCACTAACATCTCGAGGTTTTGGTGTAACGGTTCGTATCATTTGGTATCAGAGCCTCCACCAAGGTTCAAGTCACAGAGCGGGTGGAAACGTCGGCATTGCAGTGTTCGCCCGGGGCTCGTACGACGCAAAGGGGACACCACCGTACGGGCGCACATCCAGCCCAGAGTCTGAACTGCGGAGCGTGGTGGGATGTTAAGATCCTAGTGGGCGGCCTTCACTAACATCTCGAGGTTTTGGTGTAACGGTTCGTATCAGTCTCATGCTTTTCTAAACATCTGAGGAAAACCCCATCATAGTTCTTTCTAAACAAGACTTCACCAATGAATTGATAAGGAGCAGCTTTCAACCTTAATGCTCTACGCTTCTTAAAGTCAAGGGTTTCAGGAGCAAACCCATGAATCAGAAAGAATTTGATATGATCATACCATTCGGATGTAGAAGTATCAATAACATTGACAAAACCTGTTGGGGCATCTTCCTCCTGCTCCCATTCACTTTGTTGTTGTGCATGATCATTCGACTGAGCAGTAAGAAGACAGAGACCTTGTCCTTTCACAATTTTGGCCGGTATGATTTCCAGATCATACTCTTGCAGGGCTGTCATCCAATGGGCCCTTTTTTCACCCAATTCCTTCTGGACTAACACATTTCTAATGGCAGAGTATGGGACAATAACCTTTGTTCGAGATTTTAACAAATAAGGCCTGTAGTGCTTAACATATTTGTAAACTGCATAGGCTTGTTTTTCAATTTGGGAATAATTAAGTTCTGCACCTTTGAATGTTGAGATCATGAAGGATATAGGGATCTCAGCATCATTGTCGTGCCTCTGTGTCAAGATAGGTGCATAAGAGAAATCAGTGGCAAAAGTATAGAGAATAAAATCTTTATCAAAGTCAAGGGACATAAGAGCAAGAGCTTCAGCAATGGCTTTTCTGATCTCAATGAAAGCATCTTTCTGTTCCTATGACCAAGTGAACTGTACATCTTTCTTGACTAATTGCTGTAAAGGTTTGACTATCTGTGCAAAATTAGGTACAACTCTACGAACAAAATTGATCTTACCTAAGAAAGACTGCATGGCATTGCACCAACCTGGCAAGCCAATTTTTGAAATAGCATCAGTACGTTCCAGGTCAATAATCATACCTTCTTTGGACACGATAAAACCGAGAAGCTTTCCTTCTATGACTGCAAAGATAGATTTCTTTGGATTAAGCGAAATCCCGAACTTCCTGCAACATTCAAAAACCTATTTCAAGGCAAAAAGATGTTCATGTCACTTCTTAGAATATATTGTGATATCATCAAGATAAACTACGACAGAGTTATGCATTAAACCTCTGAAAGCTATATCCATAGCTCTCTGAAACGTGGCTCTGGCATTTATCAATCCGAAGGGCATTTGTCTATAGGCGAAAGTGCCCCAGGGTGTTCTAAATGCGGTTTTCAATTGGTCATCGGGAGAAACCATAACTTGGTTGTATCCCGAAAAACCATCCAGGAGTGAGAACATTTCAGAACCAGCCACCTTTTGTAGAATCTGCTCCATAGGTGGAATAGGATAGTTGTCTTTTTCGGAAGCCGGATTCAAATTTCGGAAATCGACACACAGTCTGATTTCACCACTTTCCTTACGCACGAGCACCAAATTGGCAATCTGTTGGGTGTGTCTGATAGGAAAAATGATTCGGGGCTACCAACAATTTTTCTAATTATTTTTTCACAGAAGGTTCCAAGCTAAGGTGCATTTTGCGCAATTTCGGTTGATAGGGTTTCACCTCCAATTTCATAGGTATGTTGTGATGCATGATGCTCGTGTCAAAGGTTTTCAATTCATCATAAGTCCAGGAAAAAACATCCTTGTACTCTTTACATAGCTTAATGATAGCTCTTCTTTCCTCGGGAGAACAATTAACTCCAATATTGATAAAGCTAGGTTCTTGCTCAGTACCCAAGTTAACTGGCTCATAACTTAGGGAGGAACTTTGAGTTTTGCAATTGGTCTTGTGTCTGAATTTATCCTGCAAATCATAGAATTTTTCTAAACTGATGAAATATTTCGGGATAACGTTTGAAGGATCAAAGAGTGATTTTACATGCTCTTCCTCATCTATGGCCATGTCTCGGAAAGTATCCTGTGCAGTGAGGAAGTCAAGTATTTGTTGATCGTTGTCAAACACTTTCCAATTGGTCACATTGTCAGGTATGGAAGGCCTATACATAAGTTCTATGGAAAAGGTCTGGGGTGACAAACCTTCTGGTGGTATCAACCTAGATGTTGTGTTTGTAAGGAGATCGGCATCGAAATTCTGTGACCTAGGGACACAATTAATGTTAAATGTAGAAAATGAGTTGGTGAGATCCCTTACCAGTTTTTGATAATTGATCAGGCGGGGAGATAAGCAATGTATCTTGTTCCTTACCTGTTTAACAATGATCTCGGAATCCCCAAAACAATGAATCACTTGTACCCCCATATCAATAGCCTTTTTAAGTCCTTGAACAATGGCGTCGTATTCAACCATGTTGTTGGTACAGTCAAATTCCAATCTGCAAGCTATCATAGTTTTAATCCCTTTTGGGTTGATGAGGAGACAACCTGCACCAGCTCCTTCCTTATACCTGGAGCCATCAAAAAATAAAGTCCAAGCTGTCGGATCTATTCTAAAATTTGTATTTACATTAAGAACATTATGTACAATATCTCTAGTGAAAGGTACAGTGGTAAATTGAGTGATTTGAGATTGTTTCTGTAAATTTATATCTGCAGAACAGTCAACAGGAAAATCTCCAAAGGAAGTGTCAAACGTGAAATGTTCAATGTGTGAATTGAGATAACCAGCAAGCTCACTACAGTCATCCAGATCTGTGACTGTTTGTTTCATGAATGGTTCCCTACTAATTTTGATTTTGTTGGGTTGCCCATTATAGGGTAACCATAGATGAGACCAGTCAGTGGCAAAGTAGCCTTTTAGCTTCTCTGACCAGTCCCTACTTAACCACATCCCATAAGCTTCAGGAATGTTAGCCACCACTATGTCTATAGTTTGGTGAATGTGTGGATCAGCAGATAATGTAAGCAAGACATTTCTCAACCTTCCTACTACTATGACTTTTGATCTGTCAAGTTGGACGATCTAAGTAGGGCAGTGTTCCCATGTGGCATTAAGTTTTCTACAAACAGACAATGGCATTACATTCGATGAAGCACCAGAGTCTATCATGCAGTTATGCACATTCCCGTTGAAAATCTCGAAAGTCAGAAGGAAAGAGGGTGTCCTTTTGCTTCCTGGTTTTTTATCATCTGATTTGGTAAGGGAGTCAAAGTTATTGTTCTGATAGTCTCTGGTTTGTCTGACTACCATAATTTTGGGTAAGGTGTCACTCATAGAAGGAATCTTCAACAGTTCAAACAGAGATATATTAGCCTTAACTCTTTTCAGATCATCAACTAAATTATACTCGATCTCCGGAATAACTGTATCCCTTTGAGGAACAGTTTTGCCTTTATTGGGAAGTGTTGTTGAGGATGAATTTTCCTGAGGGGGTTGGGGTCTTGACCTTGTGTTCTAAGGGTGTTGGACGTTAAACACAGTCTCAGGTTCTTCTTCCACTTCGTTCATGGGGAGTTCGTAGAAATAGGTAACAGTGTTTACCTACAGGTCCTCTTGTTCTTCATTCTCTTCAGGCAACTGTGAGTCGTGGTTGGTATGATCGTTGGAGGTTTCAGGAATAGTTTGGGATTCTATTGCCAAGGATCTAAAAATGGAATAGATTTTCTTCATTTGAAAGTCCCTCAGTGTGATCAAGAGGTGGTGGATTCTGAGGAGGTTGATAAGGTCTCCTAAAAGGGGGCCTTACAAAACCTCTGTTTTGGTTTTGATTCTCGTTGTTATTTCTTTTCAGATCAACCATCTCATTTGAAATTTTCTGAAGAAATTTCTTTACATCGGTCATGTCAAATGGATCCTTATTTTGAGCAGAAGCCCTGGGCACAATGCCAGTTTTCTTCTTAGATGTGGAAGTAGAGGGTTGTTCTTTTATTGCATTAAGGCCATCCTTAAGACAATAAATATCCTTTTCAACTTGGATAGCTTTGATGTAGGCTTCATATAAAAAAAATTTGTGTGCTCTTTTTACCCACATTGGAATGGGGGCAAAAAGACCCTTTTCATAAAAGGAAACCAGAAGCTCTTCGGCTGGGAGAACAGGAGCAGGGATTATAATCTTTAGGTAAGAAAACCTTTGATTATAATCTTTAATTCTTTCTTTACCTTTCATCTTTATAGAAGATAACTCCAAAACTAATTCCTGTGGTGTTTTGTCATCTTCAAATTTTTGGATAAACAACTTTTCAAATCATCCCAGGATGTAATAGATCTAGCTTCCAAGGAGAAATACCACATAGATGCCTTTCCCTCAAATGTGTAAGGGAAAAGTCTGCAAACTACATCCTCGTGAATAACATTTCTAAGCCTTATGGCTTGCATGAAAGTTTTGATATGATCAATTGCAGGTGACTTGTCATCTAGGTTATATTTAGGAAGCCATTTTTCTGGGTTCTTAGGTAACCTGTGTTGGTCACCAAGTATCCACACAGCATCTTGGTCAAGCCAAGGTCTGTTCTGGCCTTGTCCAGCCATGGGTCTTTCTTCTTCTTCCTCAGATGAAGAGTCAGAAGAGTGTTCACCTTTGGATGAGGACGATGAAGATGAAGGTGGAAACGGTGGTGGTCCACCTGAAGGAATTACTTGTGAAGATGGTGCGGTTTCAGTAAATAACAAATCAAGATTGAATTCAGAGGGTTGTTGCTGATTCGATGAACTTTTTTGCTTTGAATTTTGTTCAGTTGAATCTCGACTAACTTGATCCACAGGCGGTGGGTTAGGATTTTCTTGGTGGATTGCCGCTAATCCTTGATTTCTCTATAAAGAGAGTCTTTGTTGCAATCTAGCAGTGCTATCACTAGACCTCTTGAGTATCTCTTCAAGCAGTATAGATCCTCTAGTGGGTGATGTGATAATGATATCTCATGTTTTCGGATCTCGGTGATCTATTGGGGTAATAGGGATAGTAGTTGGTTGTTGTACCGGTTGCTCAATAGAAGTAGATGCTTGAGTGTGACTACGGGTGACAATCGGTATTCTTGGTGGAGGAGGTTTCTGAGTATTCCGCTTAGGCATATTTAACTATTGGCCCTCCTTCTAGCGCCATTTATTGAGGCCTCGAGGGTGCAGGGTAATTACAAGGTGCTGGAATGGGTCCAAGGCTCCCAACAGAGGGTGAAAACCCAGACTGAAAGGCTTTGAAAAACCCTGCGCAAGGGCGGTTCTATCCCCAGCCTGTTTGGTATGGAATTCTCCCACAGATATTCGACCTCCACTGGCACTCTATGAGTCGATGAGTTTGATCAATAGATCAGAGCTTCAATACGGAAAACAGAAGCTTAAAACTAAGTCTATTCTAACTTAAACTATTAAGAAAAGAATCTAATCTGAGTTAGACCTATTCTAAAGAGAAGCCTGTAGTTGTGCAAATCGATCTTGATGTGAGAGGAACAAGCATGTTTACCTACTTCAACATAAATGTAAAAGGTGCATGTACTTGTTTACTTAAATCATTACAACTTAATGAAAATTAAAGAGAACAATTCAAGTAATTAAGCCTGTTCAAGATCAATCTGTAATCACTGTGTTAATTGAAAAATTAACATTGATTAAATAGTATATGAATCATTTGCAGAAATCGATAAAGAAAGTATCTAAATAAAAGAAATTTGACAAGACACCCTTATACAAAGATCTGTCATAAGAAAAATCAATACAAGAGATCTGTGCATTAATTAATGTATGCAAAAGAAACACATCCTGTAGATGAAAATTCTAAAGTTAGAAATCAGACAGCATCAAAGAAACTTGACGATAAACAAGAGATGATTTGAAATATTACTTCACTGCATTAAGATGTCTATAAACAAAATTACAAGGCTCTGATAAAACATAGTATCTCCACATCTTCTCCTGCTGATTTCTGACCCAAACATTATCAACCCCTCTTCCTGAGAGGTATTCCTCCTTAAATATGGATTACAATGGAGTACAAAAAGAGAATCCCAAAAGATAGGGATTACAAAGTTTAAATTCGGCTATTAATCCAGGGAAGTCGGCCATAATAATCTAAACAACTCTAACTCGGCAAATTGCCTCTGCTTTTGGTGAATTTTGAACAAAAGTGATCTTGGGATTTTTGGAAAATCCCGTAGAAAAATTGGAGAATTTGTCAACAGCTTAATAACTATCGACAACAGGGAAGAGCCGGTCCTCCAAACCTTCCTGCTGAATCGCCGTAGAATCTCCTGGTTGATCCATAACGCTATCAAAAACAGAAAAATCGGACAACGGGTCTTGTTTCACGAGAGCCGGTGATGTATCGGGTTCTTCATTAATTATGAGATCTTGGATAATAGAATCATCTTGATCATGCAACTGTTCACTGCTTTCTTCTTCGTCCTTTTGAGGTGGCGGTAAGAAAACTAGCAGAGTTTTAGAAATCTCTTCTCCGCTACCACTGTCGATATCAAGAACACCTGCATCAAAAGATGGTGACATAGGTTCAAGAAATAACAAAGAATGAATTTCTTCATGCATGGAAGATTCATCGGAGGTTTCACAACCTATCTGCATCTTATCCAACGAATTGTCAGACAGAAAACTTGCCGAAACAGAAAAACTTTCTAACCAACTCAAACAACAAACTAAGTGCTTCATACCTGCGGCCATATTTAAAATGAGTGATAGAGGATCAAAATGATTGAATATGATGAGCTGCAATGATTACCGTCATGCAAATTTGGGAACTACAATCGTTTAAACTGGAATGAGACGACGTCAGAGCATGTTAATTCGAAAAGGATCATAACAAGTACACCTTCAACATAATCTAACGTCGCATCTAAACACTGTCATTACAGGTCAATCTTATCAAGCAATTATGTTTTCAAAGATGATCATGCAATGCAGAGTGAAGTTAGAATCTCGGCCATGATGATGGCGAAAACAAGACATTGCAACATAAAATTGAATAATTGAATCTCATCCATTTGATCAACTAAACGGACGGTGAGGATTTAGCAATACAGGATGCAAGATAAGACTTTGGGAAATTATTTCTAAATTTATTCATGATTCCCGAAATCCGCAACTCGAAAGTTGCGGGTTTCGGGATCACTCACATGGATAAAAAATACAAAGCGTATTTCTGAAAACCGCAACCCGAAAATTGCGAGCTGTAGGTTTCGGAACATACTAAGCAACTGAAAAGAAAAAACAGGAATCCGAAATCCGAAAGCCGCAACTGCGGGTTTCGGGTTTCAGAGTGACGATTCCCAAACTTATTAGCAAGGAGTTCCCGCATCCCGCACCTTGTGGGTTTCGGGATCACCAAAACCAAACAACTGAACATTGTTTGCCCGCAACCCGCAACTGTCGGGTTCGGGATTTCGGGCTGTCCATTAGTCAGGTTTCAGAAAAGTAGAAAACAAGCAATAAAAGACTAGCAATTTGAATTTCTCTGCAATCAAAACACTCGAAAAAAATTCTAAAGGAAGCAATACAAATTAAGCTAAGCAAAGGCATAAGTACAAGATTGCAGAAATCAAGCTAAAAATTCATATTCACAAGAACACTTGTACGAATATCTTTGCGCAAATTAAAAAAATCAGGGCTCTCATGCTTAACCGAAGCATGGGATCTGTTGTGGTCACAACAGTCCTTACCAAAAACCTCCATTTTTTCAGACCCCAACCACCACAACTCTTAGGGAGAGTAATATTCTCCCATTTGGTCATAATCAGACCTTTACGGTCTTTACCACCCGCCCACAAAAAAATGGAACAAAGTTTCTTGATATTCTGTAATACTGAGCTGGGTGCTTTAAACAAGGAAAGCCAATATATCGGGATACTTGTTAGAACAACCTTGACCAAAATGAGACGTCCGCCTATAGATAACATTCTATTAGTCCAACATTGTATTCTGTTTTCAAACTTTTTAAACAACCAGGACCAATCTTTAACTCTGTAGCTGTTCGGCTTCATAAAATACCCGAGGTACTTAAAACCATCAATCAGCATACGAATTTTAAAGGGAAAGACATTTCTTAAATCCATAAGTTGAGAATCAACCACCTGATGCTGATAAAGCATAGATTTTGCCTCACTAACCTTCATACCTGATGCACAGCAGAAGACATTGACATTGTGTATATAGCACTCCCATTCATAAATAGAATCCGACCCAGCAAGGAGTACATCATCTACAAATAGTAGATGTGAAATAGAAATCTCTTTAGACATCTTAATACCCTTAATGCAACCATCATATTTGGCTTTATGGAGTAACCTACTAAAGCCATCAATAATGAGCAGAAATAGAAAGGGGACATCGGGAAACCTTATCGAATCCCTCTGGAGCATTTGAAGAACTTTGACGGCACACCATTAACTAAAACTGTAATATTAGTGGAGGAAACACATGCCATTATCCAATTAAGCATTAATGGAGACAAACCAAGTTGAATAAGAACAATTCTGAGAAAGCACCAATCGACATGATCATAAGCCTTCTCTAGATCCATCTTGAGCAAGAAAGCTTTCTTTCTCCGAATTTTGATGGTATGGATGATTTCCTGCGTGATGCCAACTGCATCCAATATTTTCCTATCATGTAAAAATCCAAACTGCTCATCTGAGATGAAATTAGAAAGCCTGGGTTTTTTTCTCACAGCAATGATCTTGGAAATGAGCTTATAAATCAGGTTGCATAAAGCTATAGGCCTATAATATCCAAAAGTGTGAGGCTTATTGCTTTTAGGAATCAAGGTCAAGAAAGTTGAATTTAGTGCACCAGAGACAAAGCCATTAATTCTGGAAAATTCAACCATAGCAAGAATTTCATCCCCCATAATGTCGAAGAAATGCAAGAAAAGCTACACAGTCCAGCCATCAAGCCCAGGACTTTTTTCTTTTGCAAACAATTTTAAAGTATCTTCTACTTCCTGTAAAGTGACTGCCTGCTCCACATCCTTAGCATCCTGATTACTAAAAAAATAGGGTATAACCTGGCAATCTCCAGCTGCTTCATAAGATCATTAATCCTTGGATCAATAAATATATTACCAAAAAATACTTTAGCTGCCTCTCGAAGATTATCTTGCCCAGAAATACAGTTACCCAAACCATCCTCCAAGTCCTAGATGGCATTGGAATTCTTTCTATGAGAAGCAAAGGCATGGAAATATTTGGTGTTTTTGTCCCATAATTCCAACCATAATTCACGGCTTTTGAGTCTCCAATCAACTTCTTCCTGTTTTAAAATAGCTTCCTTCTTTTCTTCAAGAGATTTATTTACCTCTCTCTCTTGCATTAAATATATACTATCATTTTGGAGAGGTAAATATATTACATCATATGTTATTACAATCCTATAAGAAGAAAAATAAAAAAAAAATTTAATTTGAATTATTTAAGCGGGAGGTTGAGTTCAACGTGTTGTGCATATCATGCTCCATCGTGGGATTTTACCATGGTTTTGACGATACTTGTTGGTTAGGTGGTGATGAATAAGTCTTGAAGATTGGACCTTTAAAGTAGACCGGAAGGCCCGAAGGCCACACGACTTCATCTCTAATTCGATCGCCATGCAAGGACGGACTACGCATGAAGACCACGCGGCCTCTTCGTGCATCCCACAACCATGTGGAGAGAAAACCCTAAATAGGGTCAAACTCAAGGGTGTGCGTCATTTCCCTTCCTTTTCCTAGAGGTTCTACTCTGCAACACTCGACAACAGTGGATGACGAGCTCGGCTTTGACCCTTCCTCCTTCGTCTTCCTAATTAGTAATAATTAGTTGTTGCAAAGTCCTTTTTAGGGTTACCATAAGTGGTAAGCATTATCATTTTGTTTTCCAATCCAGTTGTGGGTGAGTTGCCATGGCAGAAAGGCAAGTAAGCATCAAGCTGTTGAGAGTTTCTGCAGTGGTACCCGGCCATCCCTACCATGAAGCACAGCATGTTCCTCTCCAATCTCAATTCGTTCTGGATTCCCATTAACAAGGTACAGAGGCTTCTATTTTATAAAACAAGCCCGGAGAATGAATTTTCTCCGTTAGTGGAGATGCTTAAAAGGAGCATGTCATTAGTTCTCGTGGATGTCTATCCCTTGGAAGGTCGCTTGGACATCAAAGGAGAAGAACAATCAGGTCGACCGGAAGTTGACTACAATGATGCCGGAGTGGAATTCATTGAAGCTTTTATTGATATGGCTTTCTAGGATATGGAAAATGAAGATTTTCGGTACAAAAGATTTTTCAAGCAACTCACCCCCACGCATTCTGATGGTTTACAGCATGAAAGATACGATGCGCCGCTTCTCTCCATACAAGTACTAAAAATGATCTCGGTTCTTAATTAATGCAACTAGCTAGCACAAATCCACTGCTCTGAGATATATGAAATTCCCGTTGGGTTATTGATATTACAACGAATTGATAACATTTGTGAATTAGGGATTTGGCCATGCATTTAGCTGTATTAGGTTTTTCATTTTCCACACATACTTGGGATCTAGAATGTGAACATGCCTCTCAGTCCAATAATAAAACAAAGTGATGCCATTTTTCAAGCAAAATGGGTACTGCAAGTCACATCTTTTTGAGGTGGAATTTGCCTTGGAACCACTCTTCATCACGTTATTGCAGACAGGAATTCCTTTTGGCAGTTCATGAAATGATGGGCAGAGTGTAGCAGAGGAATTCCCATTTCAAAGAATCCAGAGCACATGAGAACAATATTCAAGCGGGACGATAAGAATTACATAATACCCAACATCTCCTCGAGGACTGAAGAAGTAGCAACCGATAGGATTAAGGGAGCGCATATTTTCAATTTTTTCCTAGACGATTTGCTGCCCATGAAATCGGAACCTCCTATTGCATATGAGAGTCAATCAGATGTTGGCGACACGACCTCCATGCAGAATACTGAGAACAGTTTTTTGAGCCCCATTAAAGACGAAACATACCTCGAAATATCAACTTTTCATTTCAGCGAAGAAATGATTCAAAATTTGAAGGAACAAAGCGGGGCCTCGTCTCTGTATGTGGCAATCGCCGCACATTTTTGGAGATGCGTAGTGAAAGCTTGACTGATCCTAGAGAAAGAGCCCATTTTTTGGGGAATTATTGTTGACGATAGAAGTCGGGTAAAACCTCCCTTACCTTATACATATTTTGGGAATTGCTTGTGCGTAGGCTTTGCCTGGACTATGGTCCAACATCTACTGTGTCAAGATATCTGCTTCGTTGCGACTCTCATCCACGAAGCCATAATATCTTGCACAGGCGCACAAATTAATTATATGATTGATTTCCTTAATGAATCTCCTAGCAACAACATGATGCGCATGCTCACTCAGCTTAGATCAGCGGCTCGCTACGGTATGAATGTAGTGAGCTCTCCCAAATTTCTAGTTTACAAAATAGACTATGGATGGGGGAAACCAGTGAGTGTCCAGGATGCATCCATTTCTGAAATTGGAGGGATGATTTTGTTTCCCAGGAGAGAAATGGAAGGAGGAGGAAAGAGTATTGATGTCTCCACTTGCCTTCCCAGCCATCATATGGAAACACTTAAGCAAATCCTCATGAACATCCCCGATTGAATTCCTTTACCTTACCATCCTCTATGTAAGCATGACGACACCATCCACGTGGTAGCATTCCATTCGCTCTATGAGCGAGGAATCTAACCGACGTGGATGGTTATGCTTCTCATTGGTGAAACGAGAAGCATAATGTAGATGTCGTTTTGAATGCAAGACAACCCCTATGTGCAATGTAGGATACAAGAGGAGACCTTACTTGCTTCAAAATCTTTGCAACCACCTATTCCATATACTTACAGTCCTACTCCTTAGCACCTATACTTGCCATAGTTATTACTTTACTACCTTCTCCTTTAAATCAATACAATTTGTATATTTTTCTTTAGATCTTGTATTCCTATTGCTATCGTCATTGAATATTTTCCTACGGGATACAAGCAAATACAAAGAAACATTGCCTTCTTGGATATTTAATTTCATATATACATTTTTTTGTTGTACTACTTTACCTTATTTACTTCAATGTGTTGTCATACCATTTTTCAAAAGCAAACACAACACAACATTTCATCATGTGTTAGTCGTTTTTCCAACAAATATAAAATGTCCCAATATATATACTTCAATATGCTACCATTCATTGTTTCATTATGTAATCTTTACTTTTATTGCGTTCAACAACTATGCTGTAATATAATGTTGTAACTGGAAAAGACTCGATCTTACCCATTGCTTTTAGTGAGCCATTTTTATTTATGATACATTTATTCATTTGATCCAAATGTGTTCCAGATGCATTGGTCTTTTAAATAGTTTTCCTCATATGAAGAAGGAGAAGTTTGTTAAACAAATTGTGGCAAAGAATATTGATCATTCTAGTGTGTGGTCTAACTCAATGATCATTTTAATAATTAATTTCTGTACATTTCACTCACTTTAACACTCATGTCTTACCATGTTCACTTAGAAAAAAGAATATGGCCACTCATTCACACACAAAGGTAGAGAATATATTTAAAATCATTTATAGAGATAAATGTTGATATGGATGTCACAATCCTTATAGATTTTTCATCTCCCTGAATTGATATATATATATATATATATACACACGTTGATGTTCATATGTTGGTTGGTGTAAATATATGGGTTGTATTGAAATATATCTACTTGATGTTTATACTTTTATAAGAAAGGGATGCTAGACATGTAAGGAGTATTAAATGGACGTTGAGCAATGTGGCAGCTACGCCCTACTCACATCCACCTCTCCTACATTCCTTACACCCTCTTCTTCCTATCCACCTTCCCTTCTCCACCTCTTTCAAATCCCTCTCCCTTCAACTTCACCTTCCCTTCCTTTCCTTTCCATCCGACCCATGCCTAACACCTATACACAAGTCTGCAATTAAAATTGCAAATCCTATGTGTTAATAGTTTAGTTCATAGTACAGTTAATAGTATAGTTGATTTAGATTAGTTAATAGTACATTAATTTTAGAGTAATTTTTATGCTTCTCTTAAAGATTATTTATTGTGCAAATACAATTCAAAATTCTGCATACATATTTGAATATTGTAAAATTTAGGTGAATTGAATCGCCTATTACTTTATGGTCAATATTTATAATTATTGTTTGATACATATTCAAAAGGCAAGAAACATATTCATCTACATACGCATCCCATATCCATTTTAGGCACAGATTTATTTAGGGTAGGTTTCTCACTTGATTGTTGTCTCTATCGAAACCTAATACATCTCCAAGCCATTCCATTCCAAGAAGCAAATTTAGTGATTAACATAAAAAGCCCTTAACAAAAAAACAAAATTAAAATGCAATCAAGTCAATAATTGTAAAATGAATCGAGTAAGCTAGAAACCCAAATTGTCAAACAAATAATCATACTAACAAGTGAAAAGCAAATTCCTAACACTTAGCAAGCATGATGTATACCTATATTCCAAAATAATTACATGTTTCCTGGATAGCTTTATGCAATAACAGGTAAAAAGTACAAAGTTGAAAACATTTACATGTCTGCATATCGCTTATCCAAACCTGATTGTTGAAACTTGATCATTTGCGTACGTTTCAGATAAATCAAGTAGCCTACTACTCTGCCATATACCCATAAAATACTTCAAACAATTACATGTTGAATAGATAGATCTCTTCCATAGCACATAAAAAGGTAGGAACAATACACATTAACTTCCCATTTCCAAAGCTTGAGCTTACGTCGTTTACCCCATCCAAAGAACATATAGTGGCCCGATTGGACACGATTTTTTTTTATTCAAAGAGAAAGACCATAACATGACGGTCATAAAAAGAATGAAAATGACCGCTCAACCAGATATTATCACTGTCACAGAAAACACACTTGTAGAAGGCACCCAAAAGGACCCCAAATTCACAGCCTCCATGAATGTCGCAGTTGCACAAGCAAGTGCTGACAATGTTGACAAGCTGCTTACCACTATTGAGCGAAACAAAGAAAAAATGTTGAAACTCAAGGCCACCTTGGTAAACTCTTGAAAAGTGCACAAAATTCTATGAGGAAATCCATCAGGTTCACCATAAATGTCAGCTCCCTATGGCAGCCAATATCGATGAGCTCCCCCCCAAGGATCAACATATGGCAGAACTCCAGCAAGTGTTGCAATCAAACCTGGACTACATCAAGAAAATTGATGCTCTAACAGAAGAAGACATCGACTTCTATGTGAGGCAAACATCTACAAATCTCATTTTCCTTGAGGATACCTGCAAGGCTGCAACCAACATAAGTTACAAATATAGAAACAGAATTGTCTTATCATGAAGTGTCTCTAAAACTATTAAAGCTTGACAAATATAATATCATAACTGAAGAAGCTACTGCATGGACAGACTATATTTCCAATTTAGAAGCATCCAGCTAATTTTAATTGTAAATATCATTTGTATCTTCTCATATGTACAGCACTCAAATGAAAACTTTGCCTACTATTCTCATTTTTGCAATTTCACCAGATAACAAACTCTTCCAAGGCTATATAGTGGTGAACCAACCCTTTTTGTTGTTCATCTATTCTTCTTTGTCAATGAAAACAAATTTCCCTTCTTGAAAAACTATTGCAGAAATGTTTATATGTAATGTGTACTTTTCAATGGATATTATTGGGATTCATTTTTATTAGAAAACCTAAATGCTTGTTCATATTTTTGTAACAGTGCTATATTTTACTACTTTTTTAGTTCAATGCTCTTCAGTTTCCTTGTTGGCAATGGCTTTTCAAGCTAAGCTTATAATGGATTATCCCAAGCAGTAGTGATATAAATATTAATCTCAGTTGATTTGTAAACGGTGTACTCTCTTTTACATTCATAAAAAAAAACCAACCAAGCAAAGCGACCTCTCCTCATCTACCTCCACGTTGAATAAATACAACCTTTATATTGAGAGCTACGACCACTCCTATTGTGTTGTAAGTCTGCATTTTATTGTGCTTTGTTGTGAACTATCTATATTGTCATAATACGTGTGAATCCTTGATGCGGTGAGAGTCATTGATAACCAGTTACTTTCCTTGGTTCATTAGTGATTTTCAGAAGATTAGTTCATATAGTGACAGGTCTGTTCGCGTTTACATGGTTGAGAAGCATGTAAAGTTTTTATTGCGGACTTGAAATCCTTAATGAGAAGAAAGAAACATATCTGGGTTTCCCATTGTATCTTCCATTCTTGAAGCAAGCATAATGAAGATTCATTTACAACTTAGATTGTAGCACTATCAAGAGCTGGTCCATGAAAGAGTTCTATACCTATACTTGTATATGGAGATTCCTAAATATATTTCTACAACACATGGCATGAAAGAAAACTTTTGTTCACAAGTAGCTTATGCAGTTTAGGAGCTATTATAATCATTGTTTTCATTGATATTATTGCAGAAATATTTTTTCAAATTGCTTATATATTCCAGATATAGTAGTAATCTATAGTGTTGAGATTACTACTACAAAGATTGTGAGAAAATCAATTGTAGTTGGCTCACTGTGTTCATGAACTTAGCATTATTTTTTGTTATGGGTTGAGTGCCTATGTCTTTGTAATCTGAGATTGTTACAAACTTTGTTATTTTCCTACTAGTATCCTTCTCTGCCTGTGCCTATGTTTTTGTTCCTTCTAACTTAACTCTTTTCCTACCAGCGTTCATTTTTGCCCCCTTAAAAAGCAAATACTATTTATAATAATTTATAGGTATTCAAGACTCACTTCCATCATTTTACCTTTATCATGAAATATCAACATCACTGATCTTTAAATTTAATTACACACTTTTAACTTATGAGAGAAGCCCCTAATGATGCGACGCAAGTATTTTAACTTATTAGATAGAGCATAAAGTTTGGCCATCTCCATCTCCTTGTGGAGACAAGAATCTAGATTTTCCAATACAATTTCTTTTGTTATAAGCTTGTTTTTAAAAAAAAATATTTTGTCTGAATACATAAATGAATTCAGCACTTCAAAAACCGAAAACGCTAAAACTGGTGTAGGATTTTAATTTTTTTCAGAGATTCCATTGGATAAAAATGTACTTTCCCAACGAAGTCGTCTGACTTTTAAGCTAAGCTATAAATTCGCTAATTACAATGAAAGACGGAATGAAAATTTATAACAATTATTACCGTTCAAACAATGCAGCCTGCAGGTGCCCATGAGCTTCTTCTACTCGATGGGCCGTTTACCTCTCGTATATTTTATTTTATTTGAACTCAACGGGTTTTCAAATCCAGCTCTTATGTGCCATTGTGTGCTACACGATCGCTACAGTTTATTGCTCATTAATAATATTTCCACAATTCCACTTGCAATGTCCCCATGGTGATGGCCGCAGCAGCCCATCACCGCAAGATACTTTTCTTTGTCAGGCTTATGCATTACAACGCTCAATCCATCGTTTCTTCCATCTCTCATTCAATTCACCAAGTACCCACAAAAGCAATCAATTCCAACGAATACATCATCAGACTGTGTAATGAAAATCGACTGAAGGAAGCTCTGGAGTGCCTGGAAATTATGATCAAACTCAGCTCAGACACGTACGCTTCCCTGTTGCAGGCCTGTGCCAACACAAATGCCTTGGCAGAAGGTAAGAAAATTCATACCCACATTATGATTAACAGTGATCCTGTTATTACATCTGAGCAAAATGTGTTCTTAGAGAACAAACTTATCAGTATGTATGCCAAATGTGGGAGCCCGTTGGATGCCCGGTTAGTTTTCGATAGACTACTTAAACCCAATTTGATCTCTTGGAATTCAATGGTTAGAGGATATGCCATGAACGGATACTTTGAGGAGGCACTTGCATTGTTTCATACAATGCAAGGGGATAGCATAAGGCCTGATAGTTTTAGCTTCCCTAGTGTTCTCAAGGCCTGTGCTGGCCTGTCAGCTCTGGAACAGGGAAAGAGGATCCATGGCTTGATAATTAGATGTGCGTGTGAGTCGGATTTGGGAGTAAGCAATGCCCTTGTAAACATGTATGCGAAATGTGGGAGTATTAGGGATGCTCGCCGAGTGTTTGACAAAATGTCTCAGAGGGATGTGGTTTCGTGGAATATCATGATTGCGGGGCTTTCGCAGAATGGGTATTATCCTGAGACATTGAAGCTCTTTAGTCAGATGCGGCTGTTTGGGGAGAAGCCCAATTGTATCACGGTTGCTACTGTTCTCCCGGTTTGTGCGTGCTCCGAAACTATAGAATTGGGCGAGCAGATCCACGGATACAGTATTAAATGCGCGCTTGAATCAGAGGTCCTTGTGGGGAATGCTTTTGTAACCATGTATGCCAAATGTAGTAGGATTATGAATGCGGTCCGAATGTTTGATGGGATTAATCAGAAAGATCTGGTTTCCTGGAATGCAATGATTGCCGGTTATAGCCAGATTGGTCATTGCCATCTGGCTTTAGATATTCTTCACCGAATGCTAATGGCAGGTGTGAAACCCAATGAAATTACAATTGCAAGCGTTCTTTCTGTATGTGCCCATTTAGCAGGCATCCAACGGGGTAAGGAAATCCATGGTTACATAATAAAAAGTGGACTGGAATTGGATATTTCAGTGGGGAATGCCCTTGTAGACATGTATTCTAAATGTGGAATTATAGAGTATGCGAGCCAAGTTTTTGACAAAATAGAACAGAGAGATGCCATCTCCTGGAATGCAATGATTGCAGGCTACACGCAGAACGGGTATTTTGATTATGCCTTAAACCTTTTTCATCAAATGCAACAGGCAGGTCTGAAATCTGATTCAGTTACAATTTTGTCTGTCCTCTCTACATGTTCCCAGTTAGGAGATCTTCAAAAAGGCAAGGAGATCCATAATTACATTATTCGAAGTGAAGCACTTGAGTTTGACATTGCTGTGGGCAATGCCCTGATAACACTTTATGCACATTGTGGGAGTCTAGAGGTTGCATCCTGTATGTTTGACCGTATGTCTCAAAAAGATGTGGTCACATGGAATGCCATGCTATCAGCCTATGCGCAGAATGGATATTGTAATGAGTCCATAAACTTATTTCATCAAATGCAAATGGCATATGTGACACCAGATCCGGTGACCATCTCAAGTGTTCTCTCTGCATGTGCCCACCTATCATCTTTGAAGCCAGGAAAAGAGATTCATGGTTACATAATCAGAAGTGGTAGTTTCGATGCGGATGTTGTTGTGGGTAATGCACTTGTAGACATGTATGCCAAATGTGGGAGAATTATGGATGCGTGCCATGAGTTTGACAAAATGTCCTACAGAAATGTGATCTCAGAGAATGTGATGATCGCAGGGTATGCTAAATGTGGCAATAAAGAGGCTGCACAGAATGTCTTTGACAAAATGCATGAAAGGAACAAAGCCTCATGGAATGCAATGATTGCAACGAATGCTCAGAGTGGGCATGAAGATGAGGCCTTGAAACTCCTATGTGAAATGCAAATGGCGGGTGAGGACCCTGACACTGTCACCATTGCAAGTGTTCTCTCTGCATGTTCTCGCATAGCAGCCCTGCAACATGCCAAGGAAATACATAGTTACATAATCAGAAGAGGTTTTGATTCAGACATTTTCGTGAAAAGTGCTATTATAGACACGTATGCCAAGTGTGGAAGTCTAGGGAAAGCACACCGAGTATTTGAAAAAATGCCCAAGAGAGATGTGGTCACTTGGACTGCAATGATTTTTGGATATGCTATTCACGGGCACGGCGAGGATGCCCTCACAACCTTCTGTCAAATGCAGCAGGAAGGTTTGAAGCCAGACCATGTCACCTTCACTGCCGTTTTGTCTGCATGTAGTCATGCAGGACTCGTTGATGAAGGCTGGCAATATTTTGACTGTATGATTGAAGATTATTGCATTAAACCTAACACTGAGCACTATGCTTGTATGGTTGACCTTCTTGGTCGTGCAGGACGCCTAGATGAGGCACATGATTTTATCAAAAATATGCCATTAGAGCCTAATGCTAGCATGTGGGGTGCCTTGCTTGCTGCATGTAGAATCCATTGTAATATAGAGCTAGCAGAGCATGTGGCAGAAAAACTTTTTGAGTTGGAACCTGCCAATACTGGAAATCATATTCTTCTATCAAATATTTATGCTGCAGCTGGCATGTGGGATGGTGTAGAGAAGATTAGAAAACTGATGAAAGACAAAGGATTAAATAAGATACCAGGATGTAGCTGGATTCTGGTACAAAACAAGGTGCATGCATTTTTTGTTGAAGCCATTACACCTACAATCAACAGTCCAAGATATGTCTGAAAACATTGTTTCAAAGAAGGGGGTAAGGCATGCTCCTTGCCTGAACTGTGTTCCCGGATATGGAGGTGGAAAAGGGAGCATTTATTGAGACCACAAAGAGTAGTTAGCAACTGTTTCTGGATTTTTGAGGACATGCCCTAGGACACCTATTGTGATCACTAATTACACAAAAGATTATTGCATCCAGTGATGCTACAGATACCACCAATTCTATATGAAAGTTTGTCAAATGAGAAATATTTACGAGGGTTCACATCATTGCTGGCATTTGAATGATGGATTTCATGATTATGGAGAATCTAGATGATAATGCAAGGCACAAAGATAAATGCATTTTCAAGGGGAGCTAGACACTAAATATTGAAAAACTAGTGTCTATTGGCTTACAGACTTGATCATTACAGCAAAGATATAAAGTGGAGGCATATCCATAGGGCGTTACTCTATCCTATTGATCAGAATTCAGGAGTCATAGCCGGCAGTTTTCTTCAAGCCGCAACTGAAATTGACTTGGAACTTGGAGACATCAACTTTAGAATTAACCCAATATCAATACCCTACGTTCCCACTAATCTTCGATCGATTTTAAGACTTGACTGCTCAACATGCAAGATGGATCATTACCAACAACCAATATCAATTACAGCAGTTGAACATGTTTATGAATGTTACGCTCTACAATGTTGCTGGAAAAGAAAAGAAGGGACTCTCTCTCTTTATCTCCTTCCACATTCACAAGAGGACTCTCTCCTTCCACCTTCACATTTCCTCGCAGGGATTGGCAGATAGAGCATTATTGCTTCCATAGGCATGTTTCATATGCAATACATTGTACTCATATGGAACATTTATGACAATATAATGGAATTCAACTTGTGGATTGCAAATTGGCTATTGATCTATCCTCTCTTGGCTACATTGTTATGTTCTTTCTCCACCCCAGAACTCGTTGATTACCTTGTCAATACACATACATACTTGTAACTTTACAATTGCTGGATTTCTTGGTTGTTTCTTAAGCACATTCTTGAGCACAAAGATTAGTTTGGTAGCATTGCACTGCTGAAATGTAATAAAATAAATGTACCATTATTTGAAGCCCATCAACATGCAATATACGTCATAACATCCTGTTTTTTACCCCAAGCTGTGAATATGTATGTAATGAAACAAATCTAGATGCCAGACTTATATGGTCCAGGAGACCATGGATATTGTAATTTTTGTACATATTAATATAAAAATCTCTAACAGATGCAAGTGCAGAAGGACAAAGAAGGAATGGGGGTCTATGATTCCACAAATGAGGGAAGTGAGAGGGGTTAAAGGGTTATGATCCTAGCTAATGTCCTTAACCTTCATTGACCATTTTAACGAAAGTCATTTAATCATATGTTATGGGAGTCACCTTAAATAATTATGGGATTGATTATTCTAAGTGAGATTAAGGAGGCAAAAGTGGTCACTTTTGGGGAATCCACTTGTCAAGCCATACTCATGCATATATCTTGTTAGAAACTTGTCCAGTCATCGATCATTCCATCATTCAACAAGGGAGATCCTCCATGCTATGGTATTTATGTTTGGTAAGCCAAAGAAAAATGTGTGTTTCATAATTTCTCACACGAAGTACCTTGAGAAACTAGTGTGAATGGGCTTGGTACCCATGTGAGAGAGGCTTGGCCTGTAGTTGGACAACGTGGCCTGTAGTTGGACAACGTGGAACCTTGACACAAACTTCTTGGATGGTCTATGATGGAGCACTAGAAGGGGATGGGGACAACCTAAGGGACTGTGAAATAGAAAAAGGGGGTACCATCCCTTGTGTTGTGCAAGCTAATGCGGAATGAGTGCAAGGGTGGGAACAACTATGGAGGGGGTTTCTACACTTTTTGTTACGGAGAAAAACTTCCTATGGCTCGGGGCAGACCACAACAGACAGGTGACTACCAGAAATAAACTCAATTCCCAATGCATTGCTATATAAATGAAAATACTAAGATATGGAGAATAAGACCGACCTTCAACCAGATGTTCGAAGTAGATCCCCGTTGAGCTTTCAATCTCTACACTTGACCCTGCAGATTAGTCTCAACAACAAATACAAGCAAGTGCATATAATGTATGAAAGACATTAGCATAATCAATAGCATGGTCCATGATATAATAAGTAAATGTAACCCAATGTAATTTAAACAACATTTACAAGATCAATTGGACGAGAAAATGAGTATTTCCATTAATAATAACAAGAAGTACATGATACAACCTCTTGCCAACAACCAATCTAAACCAAGAACTAGGTCCCTCCACTTGTGCCTCCACCACTTCAATCCCCCATGTAATGGCAAACTCAAACTATGAAAGGAGTTTGGTAAGTGAACATAAGGAGTTCACAACAACAAGGATCAATGGATGTAGACTCAAGTCACAACAAAAGTCCAATAGAGTTACGGTGCTCTCTCTTTCTCCTCCTTCCATGCACCATAAGAGCTCAATATATAACCCCTCAAAGGTAGTTGAAAGGTTGAATCGAGTCGTTTCTGGGGTACATGGAGGGCCAAAGGTCACCCTAAGACCGTTTTTTGGAGTGAAAAGTAATTTTCTATTGTTTTTTACCATTTAACTAGGTGTACGCTGGCTATAGTGGAACAGTCTGCGTGTACGCTGGCTATAGTGGAACAACTAGCGTACAAGAACAAAAATAGGAAATAATGTGTTCCTAGAGGATCAAATGTGGATCTGAGTCTATAAAATGAGTACTAAATGCCAATAAGTGTTGATGCTCACAAGGTGGAAAAATATGCTGTAACACCTTTGGGTAGTGTGAGTGTGGTTGAGTAAAGAACTGAGGATTTTCCCTTATGCACCAATAGTCTCAACTATGGGGTGGCCTCTATCAAAGAAAGAACATGTTTGACATAGTGTCTATTGCTAGGAAGAACTTCCTTCGCTTGCAGTTGATTAGAGAACATTATAAAAATTAAGTGCCAAATGTGTTTGAATGTCATGGTTTATATTTATGTTATGTGTTGTTTAAATTATTGTTTATGGAAAATTTTATGTGCATGAATTCACTTAACATGGATTGATGCATTCATAGTAGGAATGATTAGAATGGGTAATTTATATAATTGGCTATATATATATATATATATATATATATATATATATATATATACTTCCGTTGTAAAATTAATGGACTAGCCAATCAATGGAATCAAAATTCGAAATTGGTATTAGGGGTAGAGTATATATATAGGTTTGGGTACCCCGTGGTCTTCATAGCGGAAAAATACTACCAAGTATATGTTAGAGTGGTATCAGAACCAAGGTTATAGCACTCAGCTACATGGGCCAAAAATTTATATGCACACCAAAAACTTACAGGTTGCACATGAAGTGTTTGACAAAATGTATGAGATAATGTTTTGGGGGAAAACCATGTGAATTTCCTAGATGTTTAATCCATGGCTCTAAATTAAGAATTGGTTAATTGCTTGAATGGTTGGGTCAAATATGGAATGTAGTTGAGGAAAGATTTTGAAGTTTTTGTGGCCTCTGTTAAAAATTTGGGTGCATTATACAGTTTGCTTGCAAACTGTTTGACGAAATTCCTTGTCATTACCCATCTGCTGAAGAGGATGCACTAAACATAGGGATCAGGTGCAACAATTCGGTAATAATCTCTTTCCGTACATTTTTAACTTTATAATGAACCTTTAATTAAAACATCTATATTTTATATATTAATGGTCGGGTTATTAGACATATGACACCGTCATCTGTTCACTTTTTTATAGGTGCATTTGTTCCCATCTATGTGGGCATATGGGCATTTGTTTTGCATTGACGATGCTGATGATGGACGTGCCACAGAAGACTATGGAGTGGAAGTCGAGTTCGACCAATCTAGTCATGCTAGCCAGCGCAATCAAAACCTAATAGGGGGAAGTTAGGTTATGCCGAAAAGATACAAGATATCATTCAAGTGGACTTCTCATATTTCCAATGTGTTATTTTTAAGTGCAAGTAGTGGGACACATTCACCATGAATAATGTAAAGGAATATTGTGATAGTGGGTTGATATGTATAAACTCTAGAAAGATGTGGGATGAAACTAAGGAGCCTTATGTTTTCCCAAAACACTGCAACCAAGTGTTTTTTTACCTGGATGTGTTGGATAGGGATTGGTGGTTCGTATTAAGACACGACCCTCAATCAAAACATATTTTTTAAAACAATAGTGCTACCATGCCAAGCGAGGAAGATAATCAAGGTGATGGCAATGGGGAGTGATATGTACATGTTTGATTATTGTCATCTTTGATTCGTTGATTATATTTTTTTTTTCTTCATATTATAACGATGGAAATGGAAAGTTATTTACCATATGTTTTTAAACAATTTTAGTTGGTTAACAATCAATTGGATGCGTAACGTGTCTGTCTATCAAGTAATTTGTGATTGTATGGAGTGATTATATAACTCATGATACATGTCCAATATACATCTCAAGTCAAATAACTTCTATAACATATCTAGTCCACCTCTAAAACCAGAGGCATTAATACCTCCGCCAATAGAGCCAAAGGCATCCATAACTTAAAAAAAGAAAAAAAAAACTTGGAAAAAACAAAATCCAAAATTTATATATCTCCTTCATTTCTTAGTCCTCTCTAATTTGGATTAGGCTACAAACTATTAGATTTTTGGGGATTAGTTCCCTATTAAATATGAGAGTCATCACGGTAATTAGTATTAGAGATCTGTAACTAAAAACCTGTATCTCATGTAAATTATATTAACATCTTTTCAGTAGATTTAATTATATGAATGACCCACAAATCCTTAAAGCTAGGTCATCAACTATTTCAAGATAAGATTGTTGAAAATAAAGGTTTTAGTTTGAATTGATCAACAAGATCCAATTTCAATTATGAGGAGAATCAAATAATTTAATTGTAAACTGACCAACATCTGAAGTTGATCTTATTAATCTTTTGCCTATTGTTTCTTAAGTAATAAATTGTTTTCGATTGAAATGAGTTGCTAAACATTTCACAATTTGGAATCAATATAATTCTCTTGTTGTTTGCATATTAAAGGAAATAGCATCGAGGCAACCAAATTGCCATGACAAGTTTAGGAAGCAATGCCACAATGCCAATAGTATATACCCTGGTGACCTTTGTTTTTCCACCAAGAAAAATGACTTTCTTATCTTTGAAGATGTATCTTGATATTCAACTATTTATAAAAGATTACAAATGCTAAGGAAAATAATTGAATTTCAATACAGGAAAAGTTATGGAAGAAGAATTCGACCCACCAAATACAAGAATATATCTAAAGAGAATTCTAATGTATAAATACCCTTGATTCCAATATGGGATGAGACTGCATACCTCGCCTTTTCGAGGAACGATATGACTGGGATTCTGTCATTAGTCATTGACATTATTATTGTCACGATGATCTTCAAAATGGTTACTATCCATAATTTTTTATGTGTGTCCAATATTCATTATCAATTTCAAATTATTCATGGAAGAGAAATCCCCCTTGTCCTTTTTATAAGGAAAATGGTTGTACAGTGGAACTACAATAAAACAATGTATTGAGAAACATCGAGAGTTTAACATATTATGTTCTTGGTGCATAATCACCGGCCAAGCCGCCTAATTTGATTCAGGAAAAAATCCCACTAAAGTAAATGTGGAGCCATCGTTATTTTAGTTAAGGAATCTTCTTTGTGAGATGAGTCTAATACATAGAATCATGACAATGGTTAATGGAATAAATCATAGACTCACAACCCTTCCAAGCTCATGTTTCAAGATTGAAACTGGAAATAAAGGAAAACATATTTTTGTAAACTTGCATATTTCTATGGTGTTCAAGGGGATTTCACTCATGCTCAGGGTAGGTTCAGTTCCCTAGTTGGTTGTTTGATCGTTTTCATGGTTGTTATTGTTATCTCTCCACATTTTAAATCAACAAACTCAAAACCAAGGCCCTTTGAAGGAAAGAACATTGATACGAGGTAATGTGTGTAGTGTGAGTATCTTTTGGATGGAGTATAGTATTTTTTTACTTTGAATAGAAAACAACAAACCCTTGTCATGGTTACTTTTGTAGCATAGTGAGTGATACATGCATTTATGAGCATATGATTATGGTAAAAAAATATTTGCACATGCATAAGTTGTTTCAAGCTGAAGTTATGTGAGTTTTAAAAATGTTGTAATTGTGTATTAAGAATTTTAGGAGTTATTGTCTAGACTGCACCAGTTTGTATGAGTACAAAATGTTTGAAGTGATGGATGCCATTAAGGTTTTTATGAAGTGAAATTTTGGTTGATGTAAACATACTTATAGAATTTGTGGCATATGTCTTGATTTTTTTTCTTGTTCATTGCAAAAGTATGGTCTAAGAAATTTCATTCTTCTAGACAATTAGTTTACAGTTGGCTCATATTCCATATAAATTACCCTCTACATAAACTGTACACACTTCTAGAGATGGAAATTCATTGTCCTTGCAATCATTCACTACTACATTCGGGGTCCAAATTCAATGTTTGGACAGACATTTGAAGGTAAAAATAACAAAATGACATCATTTGGGTAGGGTTTTTTCGAAAAAAGGTCAATGTGACATTGCTTAATCAACATGTTAAGGAGGAAGTCGCTTAAGTGACGTCACATGGCATCTCTTAAAAATGAAACATGAAACGTGGGTGTGAAACATGGCTTATTGGACATCCTGCTTAACATGTTGAATGCTAAGGCAAACTCCCCTAGATCATGGCGTTGAATATAGTTGATCCTTCATATGGTTATTCCTGCTCCTATATATTGATTTCTTGGTGGTTCAATCTCATTCATAAACCCCGTTGTATCAGAAACCACACGATCAACAGTTCCTTGATGGCCCGATCTCAGAGCTATGAAAAAGTTGTCCACATAACTGCATATTAAGATCCCAACTGAAGCCTATTTCTTGGGCCTATCGAATACTAGCTATAAGTGGTGGTTCTCAGAATAATGCCCCCAGTGTCTGTGTTGATTGCAAGACAACCAAGACGCTTCTATGGAGAAGTGGTCCTCAAGGTCCCAAGGTAAGCTCATGTCTTCATTCCAACCAATACCTGTTTTAAGCTTCCTCTTCTTTGTGCAATGTGTTGTATGGGTCACTGTAAGTGAAATAAACATGATAATAAATAGTTGCATAAGGTTGTGTGATTCAATCACTTCAAAATCTCTATTGGTTGTGAGGTTTGATCTCAGACGTAGTATATAAATTTCAACATACTATGATCCTCTCTTCTGCATTGGTTGTGGGATATGAAATTTGTGACATCATATAAATGCCTACATTCTATGATATTCTCCTTTTCATATCAGTTTCTAGGTCTATGCCTAGTGGAAGCATGTAAATCTCAATATACCAAGATACTAAATATTGTTAATATTGTTAACATCCATTTATGTAGACAATTAATTCCATTATCTTATTAGTTTTTGAACCCAATTCTCTTGATGAACATTGGTTTCTAGCATGTTGGTAAATTCAGAATGTGTAAAAATGGTATACTATGGTCTTGAAGTGAAATAGATGAACTTAGCTTGGATTCGGAGAGATTTTCATGAATGGCCTTTGAATTTATGTTGCTTTCATGCTAATAGTAGTTTCCATTATGAGCATTCACCCAACTTGCCTTTATTTCAGTGACTCTCAATTTAGACTGCTCAACCACAAATCTACTACCATTGCAGTATCTCCCTTTCATTTCAGTACAATGACCAAAAGGATTTTGCAATCCATGGAGTATTTATGAACACCTCCCTTGCTTTCCATTCAATTGATTTTGAGGATTTAAGTTCTTGGCACTTTCATGATATTTTGAAATAGTGACTAGGTTGTGTACCAAATATTGGATCCCCTTCCTTTACAATCATGAGAAGAATCATTTTCTGATAAAATCCGCAGGTTGTCTTCTGCTTGATTTATTTTTGCTTGCAAGTAATAATATTCAATTTAGGATGTATCCTAAGATTATTGTCATGTATGAACTAAAGTGGTGTGACAACGGTGGTCCTATTGCAAGTATTGTTTTCAATCTAGAAAATTACTCAACAGTCATCTCTACAACCATTTTTTTAAATAGTTTCACATGACTTGTTACAATTTTGGATAACTTCTTCACTGGACACCATACAACAGGAAACAATTACAAGACCATCCTCAAGAGAAGTAACACCATGGTAAGGTGTGGCACAAAACATTCCCTGGATTTCAATGATAACCAATCCAAACCACTAGTGATTGAAGTTCATTCAGACCGCTGGGGTTGGGATTTTGTTTGGGTACATCACTAACATTAATGCATGCCAAGGGTGCGAGTTTAAAAAATGCACGTCAAGTGTTTGAAAGAATGCTTGAAAAAAATGTTTTCTTATGGACTGCACTAATTACTAGTTATTCAATTCCATTCCCTATCCACAATTAATCTTTAATGACTAGAATTTCAGATAAAAGTATCGATTTCTCTACTCAGCCAAAGAAATTGTGGGATCTATTTGGGTATTTCCTTTTCTTGAAATGAATGGTGCAAGAAGCATATACAGAAGTGGAATTATTACTTTTCCTTTAGAATTGGAATCCAAAGAATACAATGAAGATTGCATAAGTTACACGGTAGGATTTTCTATGTGTAGGAAAGCATTGAAAGAGAGTAGCTCAAGCAGATAAAGGACATAAAGAGAGTTGTATGAGTTTTAGGATAGTGTATATGCATATACACTATCCAGTATGGATCCGAATTCTCGGGCACCTGAAAATCCTATAATGAATCTTGTACCATGACTATAAAAGGAAGACACTAATAATTTGGTTGGGTGCTCTAAGGGTAAGCAAGCCCAGTGGCCATATGAAAATAGAAAAGAGAAGAAGATGAAGTTGGGAAAATGACATAGACCCTGTAAGCATAAGTGTGTCTAAATAGAGAGCTTGAGACGGAATGATGCAAGGTCACTTATAGAATTAATTGTTGAGGTCATCCTCAAACCTTACAAAATCATTCCACAAAACTTGAGTGAATCCAAAGAGGCAACCATTGTAAGCTTTCCAATTGAAGACTAATCACATACTGGAGTTTCCTTCTCTCAAAGGTTTTCTCCATTTTTTTTTGTGTTGCAAAGTGTGATTTCATGTAGTGGTGCTATGTTGTCGTCTTCATTTTATCCTTGGTTTGTTTATTTTAAATAGGGATAGAGTACGACATATGACACATAGGCATAGTCATATCATTCAATAATAATAATAATAATAATAGTGAATAATACTGGGCAATCCTGACTTGCCCATTCAAATTACATATGATGTAAATTCTATATCTACAAACACGTCAAACTCAAAAATTATGACAACAAGCAAAATCTGCATCACTCAATCACACATTGTCTATTAACACCATAACAAAAATTTATATAACACCTCACCATGAAAAATATCTAGCTCATGTGCTTTAGGATGCCTTTAGATAAATCTATGAATGCTAAACTAAAGTAAGAAAACCAAGGTAGGCTCATGTCTTCATACCAACTAGTGATTATTTTAAGCTTCCCCTTCTTTGTGCAACGTGTATGGGTCACTGTGTGTGAAATAAACATGATAATAAATAGTTGCATAAGCTTGTGTGATTCAATCACTTTAAAATCTCTATTGGTTGTGAGGTTTGATCTTAGTTGTAGTATATAAATTTCAACATACTATGATCCTCTCTTCTGCATTGGTTGTGGGATATGATATTTGTGACAGCATATAAATTCCTGCATACTATGATATTCTCCTTTTCATATTAGTTGCTAGGTCTGCTCCTAGTGCTAGCATATAAATCTCAATATACTACGATACTAAATATTGTTAATATTTTTTTTATCACCAAGGAGATCAATAAATCATAGGTTAACATCCATTTATGTAGACACTTCATTCCTTTATCTTATTATCTTTGGAACCCAATTCTCTTGATGAAATCTTGCTGATCGGTATGCTCATATGTCATTTGTTCTTATGGACTTGAATTTTACATTCATTGTGCAATGCATGTGTGATTCGATACAAAAAATATAGGCGAGAAAAATGATCACATCCCTTTTCCTATCATAAATCCCTTAAATTGTAACAGATCTCATCACGATCTAGTGGATCATACAAATCACTGAATTGTAGGAACAATGATGCTCTAACTCTACCTCTGTACCTGTGACTAGTTGTGGCTCCTGTGTTGATATTTAACCCACTTTCGTTGATTTATGAGATGGATAAGTTGGTTAGACATGTCCACATCAAAACCCATGTGGTATAATTTGAGTGGTCCACCTGCAAGTATTGAAATCTACTCGATTTGCAAGAATTTGCGATTCCGGTAAACTATTGTTACTTCAACTTTTTAATGATTTAAAACTAAGCAAAGAGTCCCCCTTTCTCATGAAATGGATACAATATATAGGTGTATAGTGAATTAAGGGAGGATGAATCTAGACTCCTAAGGACACATGGACTTGAGTTGGTGTGTGAGTTCCCATGCCAAAATGAGGTGGAGTCCAATCAACCATGTGATACCATCGAAACTCATCCAAAATCCATGTGAAGAGACATTATCAACCCCCCTAAGGCATGCAAGGAGGGATAGTGTCACCCCCATCCAAGCATGCAAGGACGAATGACAAGTGCAACAATGTCCCCCTATAGGCATGCAGAGGGTGAGAATGGACAAAACTAGTCCAAGAGAAAGGTATAATCAAGTGATTTTAGGTAATCAAAGAAATGTGGTCTCTAAGGATCCTATAGGTAGGAAAATAAGGGTATAACAACTGATTGACCACCTTACTTACTCCCTATGGATACTCTGCTTCCCCAGGGACCCCTGAGCTGCAACGAGGTTGTATGGAAGAAGCACAATATCAACACAATTGGAAGTGGAGCATTCTACTTTCATGCCTCCCAATATCAACCCCATTCAAGGACTAAATTCTCTAACAGTCACTGTAATTTTAACCATTGTGTAAGAGGAAAAGATAAAAGATAAAAGATTCAAGATCCAAAAGGTTCTCCTCACCCATCTCCCTACCTTCCTTTAGGTTTTTTAGGTTTTTGTTGCATGTTCATGCATGCGTGCACTTGAGTCTTATTTTCCTACATGTGTGTGTGTGTGCACTTGAGTCTTATTTTCCTACATGTGTGTGTGTGCGCACTTGAGTCTTAATATTCCTTTAATTTTTTTATTTATTTTATCCTCCTTATTTAAATGGCGTGTTTTAGTTTATCCTCTCTTTAACTAATTGCTTGTCTTTGTTATGCACATGTTCTTATTTTAAATTAACTTATTATTTGTTCTTGGCATCTACATATTTTCATTAATTTATTATTTATCATATTCTAAATTATTTTTCTCATTTATATTTTATAAGTTCTATATTTTATTTAATTTTACCAAGGTTCTATCAAGGGCTCCATGGTCATGCACAAGCACTTCAAATAGAATTCACCAAGGTTCTATCAAGGGTTCCGTGATCATACACATGCCCTTCAAATAGAATTCACCAAGGTTCTATCAAGGGTGTCATGGTCATACACATGACCTTCAAATATAATTTGTCAAGGTTCTATCAAGGGTGCCATGATCATACACATGCCCTTCAAATAGACCTTATTATGCAGTGGGGACCTAATACGATGATTGATACCACGTTAAGTCAATTCGCCCATATCTTGTTGAGAGACTAATCGTCACTGAGGAACGTATTCGACACCTTAATGCGCGCCCCTCAGTGAAAACATCGTGAGTGACTGAATCCACGGCCTACCCTCACGACAACATGCAACTCACAGGTAAAAGTCTCACTCACTTATCAACTCGCCGCATGGAAACATGTGCTCTTTATGGTGTGCATTCCCCCATAAAAGCTCATTACCCATTTTTGGACTGACTCACAATCTCGATCTTGTGCCTGCACACATGCAATCCACTTGCATCAACTAACTCATGAAAAATAATCAAATATCAATTTATCACATTGTATCACCTGATACCATATCCGAGCTCAATTCAGAGCCCATGCGACATTCACGCCACTTGTGTTAATTCAAACCTATGCTTTTCCTGTCACGCTTGGAAGAACTGTCAAAACATATGACAATCATTTCAATATGTACATTTTCAATATCATTTTCATCCATCATACCACCAATGGTTAGTCATCATACATAAATCCATTACGATCATAAGAAAAATTGTTTACAACATAAATATTTCAAGTTTTAGCATCAAGACACACAATCTCAATAGGGGTCATTTGTGACCTAATGCCTTCAAATAATAACATAACATGGTAAAAATGTTTAAGCAAATATCATAATCCAAATGTCTAAGCATACTCAACGTGTCTACGAAAATGAGGCATTACATACTTCCCCTCTTCAAGAAACATCATCCCAAATTTAATGCAATACTTTAATAATTTATCATATAATTATCATCATAATCATTTCCATTTCATGTTCATGTGATTATTTCATTTGTAAATTTAGTTAAGTATATAGGATCCGCCATATATATATGGACTTTTTTAAAACCCGATCTTCTTATAATAGGTCTTGATAATCATATATATAACTATAACTAATAAAAATATGATCCCATTATTCAAATATAGGGAATCAATTCATATCCAATAATTATTTGCTTTTATATAACCCATGGCAACAACCCAGAAAGATATAGTAAACAAAAGTAAAACATTCATTCAAATTCTTTCATTAAAAGCTAACACTCCACAAATTATGTTGTAATAAGGTATCCCATTGGTACTTTATTCATATATCCCTTTATTCATGACTTAAGAGATAGTGCATCATCTTTTTTCACTTGATTAGGCTCATCATAATCATAAACAACTACACATTAAACCTCCTAGCCAACCACCATGGCCACGAAGAAGTGTCATCAATAAGTCAAGAACACAAGCATACCCCTTATTTTCCGTTAGATTTCACTAATATGAAAAATGATTTATATATTTCGAATCATTGAACTCTCATTTGTATATAAATGTTTGACATTGAACACTGTAATGTAATGCACACACTATTATAATGATTTTAACTGCAATTATCACAGCTCATTTGGTGGTATATGCTTCCACTAATGGAATATTCACATGAATATAAATAATTTATACTTTTGAAAATGGCATAAGATTTTATTATTATTATTATTATTATTATGTTGTGAAGCATAAATTTATAAGTTGAATATTTAAATATATTAGAATTATGTATACAATTTTTCGGTGAAAATATCAAAAATAATTTGTAGCTAATGCATGGATAAGTCTTAGCTCATGCATGAATAATTGACATGAATAACTGGCAGTAAGTGGCAGAAATCGTGGCACTTAACTTGTGGCCTATCAATGTTCACCAGCCACAAGTTAAATGACGGTGCTAATATGTTTAACAAAGACGTGCCAAGCCATTCATCCCTTGAAAAACCATAACACAATTCTACCCAACTTGCATTGACTTGAATTGCAATATTCGAGTCAAATTTCAAGCTGACTTGGATTCAATTTTAACATTACATAAACTTCTTGGAACTCAAGCAGTTGCAAGAACACACTTGTTGCATTCCCAATCTATCATGTCCTGCAGATACAAAGAGAGCATCTCATCTAGTGTTGATGTATTTGTAACTTTGGAAGATATTCACTTGCATATTATGTTTGTACTTTATTGTATCCCCAATGGAAATGTATTATTCCTCTGATTGGAAGTGTCGTCATTTGTATTTGCAAGTGTCGCAAGTTACATTGTAAGTGTCGTAACTTATATTTGATGGGTTATTAGACCACCTTAGAGGGGTCGACCCAGTATTGGTTAAAGGGTTATTAGACCACCCTAGTGGGGTTGTCCCAATGACAAGTGGTAAGGGGTTATTAGACTCTCCTAAGGGAGGTAGGCCTAGTTAGAGTAAAAGGCAAGTCAAAGTAAAGTATAAATAGAGAGTGTGACTCTCTCATTCATTCATTCACTCACTCACTCACTTCACATTAATGAGAGAGAGGAGGAGTGCACACAAGTGGAGGAGGAGCAACGACTAGGTGACTATCTCTTGTTTTTGGCTTTGATATTTGTGATCTTTGTATTGGTGCGCATTCTATCTCTGAGGAAGTTGTGGGGTTTTTCACCTTCTTGGTTTTCCCCGGTGAAATGCTTTGTGTCTTTTGTCTCTTGTCTCTTGTGTTTGATATGTTGTACATGTTGTTCTCTTAGTTAAAATCCTAGATCATATTGAGTTAAATGATGAAAAAATAACATGGTATCAAAGCTATCCTGAAGGAAGGCATTGTATGGCATTTATGACACTTGTTGCACTTGCAACAAATTGGAAGCTAGGGCTTGATATAGTAAAAACTAGTCATTGTGGCACTTTCACTATAAATCAGTTTTGGAAAAGGTTTAGGATCTAAAAACTTTACATGCCGAAGATGAAATGTTCATGTACCTTGTGTCTAAAGATCAGCCTCAGATTCGTTGTACTTTGTGAGATATGATTCGTACAAGTTAGGGTTTCTTCCTCTTCCAGAATGCAGTCCTAAATAGGTGACCTAGGAACAAAGGTCATATCTCAGGATAGGAAGCTCCAAATGGAATTCCATAAAAAGTGACAGTTAGGACACGGACTTTAGTTTCATAGGTATGTGTTTCAGAGGACGAAGTTGAAACAGTGACACGTGGCACTCCATACAAGTTCGCTATATTGTTTCATCCCATAAAAAGGTCACGTTGCGACACTTAGCATATCTCTCTCTTAGAGAATCCATTAAAGCTCATATCTTTGGGGTTGGAAAGATAACAAGTCAGTCTACCACAGGCCGAAGTTTCAAACCCTGAGGATCCAAAATTTCAAAGATACATCAGAAACAATATGGTGTATATTTCTATCCAAACATAATTGGATTCAGAGCACTTTCATTTTTGGTTTGTCATTGCTGCGGGAAATTAGGGTTTCTGCAAAAGTTGTAATTTTTGGAATATGAGACCACGGATGGATGCTCCTCATCAAAATCGAAATTTAGAGACCAATATCGAAGTTTTTGGTTGGGTAGAACCCCGAGCTCTATCAAACCCTAGTTCAAGTTTTGGACCAGAAAACTAGATTTTGACAGATTTTGCAAATCCGAAATTCACAAGTCAATTTTGGAGGGTCAATTTTTGAAGTTTTCAAAATCTGAGCACGCCAGTTTTCTTGCCTCAGTAAAATGCATCTCCCTATCTAGACAGAAGTTTGAAATTCCAAGTTTGGATTTTTTTAGGGTTTCTCTAACAAACCCTAACCAGCTCCAGATCCAGATTCAACAAATCAAGTGGATTGGGTTAATCCTAGAAGAGAAATATTTGAACACCTACATAAGTGAAGAAGTTCCAATTCCAGAGGGAGATGAGGCTAAGGCCTTACAAAAGAAGACTACAAGCAATCCCGACAGGTATGACTTGAGGAGATACAGGTATGTTTTGAAATCTATTCATGATTAAGTTTGTCTTCATATTATTGAGGTTAGTGCAATCTTGATTAATATTAGACTTGTCTTATCACCTTAGTAAAATTATGAATGCATGTGAATGATAGATGACATTCATTGATTAGGGTGATGACACTTATGATTGTACTAATGCACTATGGTGTTGTATGAGGATGATGTTGTCCGCTAACATGAAAGGTACATCAAGAAAGACAAATCAAGTTCTGGATCAAGAACATATGACCATGGTGACATGAAGACAAAGACTCATCCATAGCCATTGATCACATAGAAGCTCTACTTACGAGGTATGTATAATTTGGTTCTACAATGCTTAACTTATGAGATATGCAGGTTACTAGCACAAGGTCTCTAAAGCATTGAAGAAAACAAAGAAGACATTGTTTGGGCATGTTAGACATAACTCGCAAACATGATAATCCAGGTATGTTTTTCTTATATCAAGTTAGAATCCTACCTTGTGTCAGGATCTCATATAAGTATACTTTCGTATGATTGATAATGATTATTCATGAAGTTATAGGTTTTGAATAATCATAGGTTTATGCATATTATGTTTCTTAGTTTGATTAATGATATGACAAACTAGAAGAGTCCAATGGTCAAATAAGAATATGCATGAGTAAAAGAAGTACTCCCTGAAATACTGAATACTAACGCTTGTGATAAATTACCTGTGTAATAAATGATCATGACCATACATATTTAGAATCATAATGTTTTGATAGTATTGATATTATACTAATGCATGTATGATTATGTATGACATCTTGAGGATGACACAATGATAACACTAGTGCACACTTAAGCATGCATAGTGGTCCACAATGGATATAAGTTCAAAGACAAATAATCCAGGAAGCAAAGATCAAGAGGGAGCACACTCCAGTAGTTCCTGCAAGGAAGCAAAAATTGAGAGGGAGTCCACCCACAACCAAACAAAGATAAGTATTTGAATTGTCAATTATTGTATATATGATTACTTAAATGATGTTGTTCAGTCATATACATACTTATGTTCCTAGATTTAGGATGTATATTATGCATTTTAGAAAAGTTGCATTAATGAACAAGATACTACTAATATGCAAGTACGGGGTAAGTGGCCTATGGTACTGTACAACATTCCATTGCTACTTATCTAGAATGAAACCTCTTTGCTGACATGTTGGGAGTTGTGCATACTCTTAACAATGTTCTGGTAGAGATGGAAGGCATCTAGAAAGTTATGGGATATGGATAAATGTTGTATTGAAGCTTGGCTAAGATAATTGCATGATTGTATGACATATATTCTTATGTGTAAGATTCTGTTCTAAAAACTATGAGATGTTTCTAATCATGAAAATGAACTTTTCTTGTAGGAAAGACCGTGTCCATCACCTACAAGAGAGACTTGTTTCAAAGAACAAGCGACGAAGACTCAACAAATCCAGAAAACTAACTATTGAAGATATTGAAGAATCTGAAGTTCCTAGGATCCGGGATGCAGTAATGGAAGGATGCCATGATCGAGGAGTACCAGTCGATCATGAAGAATGATGTCTGGGATGTGGTCCTGAGACCAGAAGGGAAGTCTGTTGTGACTTCCAAGTGGATCTACAAGATCAAGCATACTGCAAATGGAAACATAGATACAAGGCAAGGTTTGTGGCTTGTGGCTTCTCCAAGAAAGAAGGGATAGATTATGAAGAAACTTTTGCACCTGTAGCCAAATACATTTCCATCAGAACAGTACTTGCTCTGGCTACAATGATGAAGTGGAAGATACACCAGATGGATGTCAAGACAAATTTCTTGAATGGTGTAATCAAAAAGGAAGTGTATGTGGAGCAGCCAATCGGTTTTGAGACACATGACGGGGAGTCATATGTGTGCAAGTTAAAGAAATCCTTGTATGGTTTGAAACAAGCACCCAGGACATGGTACGGCAGGATTGACAACTTCCTGACTAGTTTGGGATTTACTAAGAGTAAAGCGGATTCCAACCTTTACTACAAGGTTGAAGAAGGAAATACAGTGATACTCCTACTGTATGTGGATGACCTGTTTGTGACAAGTGAGGATAGGTTGATTGCTGACACAAAGAGGAATCTTGCTGCCGAGTTCGAGATGAAGGACTTGGGTATGATACATTACTTTCTAGGTATGGAGGTGTGGCAGAGTGAAAATGGAATCTTCCTTGGACAAGGGAAGTATGCAGTAGAGATCCTGAAGCGGTTCGGGATGATGGACTGCAAGGCCATGGCCACACCTATGGAATCAAACCTGAAGCTATTGAGTGATGCTTCATCAGATTCGGTTGATGCCACGATGTATCGACAGATGATTGGGTCTTTGATGTACCTGACGAACACGAGACCATATATTTGCTTTGCGGTGAACACATTGAGTCAGTTCTTAACGGATCCTAGACATGTTTACTTGATTGCAGTAAAGCATATTCTGAGGTACCTGAAGGGTACGGTTGATTATGGGCTCAAGTATGATGCGAATCAAAAGTTTAACCTGGAGGGTTATGTTGATTAAGATTGGGCAGGCAGTGCTGCAGATAGGAAGAGCAATTTGGGGTGCTGCTTCAGCATGGGATCAGGAATGATCTCTTGGTTTAGTAGGAAGCAATCCTGCGTAGCAATGATTACAGCCGAAGCAGAGTATGTCGCAGCTTGTTCGGCTAGTTGTGAGGCAGTATGGCTAAGGAAGCTACTATCTGATTTATTTGATCTCCAGTTGGATTCTACTTGTATATATTATGACAACCAGAGTTGTGTGAAGTTGTGAGAGAACCCAGTGTTCCATGACAAGTTGAAGCACATCAAGATCAAATATCACTATATCAGGGATATGGTGTAGAGAGGAGCAGTGAAGCTTCAATATGTTGCGACAGATGAGCAAATTGCAAATGTGTTGACCAAACCACTAGTCAGAGTGAAGTTTGAGTACTTCAGAGAGAGGCTTGGTGTTCTTCAAATAGAATATACTTCGAGGAGGAAGTGATGGGACACATTTGCAAGATCCATTCCAAGCATGGTGGTAAGAGGATCCTTCCCATGGCTGTGGATGTAAGTGTTGTGCGATGAGCGTCAGGACGATGCTTCAGATGATGCTATGTATGATGATGATCAGGATGATCATGTGTGATGAGCATCAAGACGATGCTCAAGATGATATGCATCGATGTTATGATGATGATCAGGATGATCATGTGTGATGAGCATCAGGACGATGCTCTAGAGGATATGAATTAGGATGATGCTATGATGATGATCGTGATGATCATGTGATGATGATATGCATCAGGATGATTCTATGATTATGATTAGTATGATCATGTGATGATGATGTGCATCGGGATGATGCATTGTATGATGATCAGTATGATCATGAGCATCAGGATGATGCTCCGTGCGAGGATGATCAGGGTGATCATGAGTACCAGGATGATACTCTGTGGCCGTGGACAAGTTGTGCGATAAGCATATAATAACGCCCTGGGAGATTTGCAAATACTCTTGCGAGCTTTCGCCTATGGCATATAATAGCTCCCTGGGAGATCTGGAAAATGTTCTTTCAAGGTTTTGCTTGGAGAGACATATAATAGTGCCCTGTGAGATTTGCAAAGACTCTTGCGAGGTTTTGCCTATGGCATATAATAGCTCCCTAGGAGATCTGGAAAATGCTATTTCGAGGTTTTGTCCTTGGCATATAATTTTTCCCCGGGAGATCCGATAGGTTGAGCAGTAAGCTCGTAATCAGTCCTGGGATGCTCTTTTGAGGTTTTTCCAGACCACATGTAATCATTCCTGGCGATCCGATAGGTTGAGTAGTAAACTCACAATCAGTCCTGGGATGCTCTTTAGAGATATTGCAGATCACAAGACACTCTTTTAAGGTTTTGTGGAGGTCACATGTAATAGTTCCCTGGGAGATCCAATAGGTTGAGAAGTAAGCTTGTAATCAGTCTCGGGATTCTCTTTTGATGTTTTGTTGACACACGTAATCAGCCCTGAGGATTCCACAAGATGGCCAGCTCACAGAGATGATGAAGACCTACAGGAGGCTAGGACTACATCCAACATGAAAAAGGGTTGGCTCTGTAGAAATTCCTATGACGAGAAGAATTGAGAGATAGCACCAATGATCGAGATGATGAGCACAACAACAATGACGATGATACTCTAGTGATCCAGTGACGATGATCCAACTCCAGAATTGAAGACTTGTGCCTATATGTATTGATGACCTGTGTCAAGAGAATACCTTCCTAGGTAAAAGGGAGTGTTGATGTATTTGTAACTTCGGAAGATATTCACTTGTATATTATGTTTGTTCTTTATTGTATTCCCAACGAAGATGTATTATTCCTCTGATTGGAAGTGTCGTCATTTGTATTTGCAAGTGTTGCAAGTTACATTGTAAGTGTCATAACTTGTAGTTGATGGGTTATTAGACCACCTTAGATGGGTTGGCCCAATATGGGTTAAAGGGTTATTAGACCACCCTAGTGGGGTCGGCCCAGTGACAAGTGGTAATGGGTTATTAGACTCTCCTAAGGGAGGTAGGCCCAATTAGAGTAAAAGGAAAGTCAAAGTAAAGTATAAATAGAGAGTGTGACTCTCTCATTCATTCATTCACTCACTCACTCACTTCACATTAATGAGAGAGAGGAGGAGTGCGCACAAGTGGAGGAGGAGCAACTGCTAGGAGACTATCTCTTGTTTTGGGGTTTGATCTTTGTGATCTTTGTATTGGTGCTCATTCTATCTCTGAGGAAGTTGCGGGGGTTTTCACCTTCTTGGTTTTCTCCGGTGAAATGCTTTGTGTCTCTTGTCTCTTGTGTTTGATATGATGTACATGTTGTTCTCTCAGTTAAGATCCTAGATCATATTGAATTAAATGATGAAAAACTAACATCTAGATTGTGTTGTCTTAAGTGGATAGTAACACTCACAAATAAACCAACAGAATGACTGGAAGCATACGTGTATCATAACGCATACAACGGGCCCATGAAGCTGGCTCATCCTTGGGATATCCTACCCTCACAATAAGTGTTTGCAGTTCTTGAAACTCTTTCACCCTTTCACCATTGAGTATATCATTTTTTAGTTTCTCTTCATAAGTAGAATAATTATCAGGACAAACTATGGAAAAAGAATATATACATGATGCAAGTCTATAAAAGGCCCGAGATACATGCATCGATCGCACTAGAGATTTATAATCGCAGATGGCACCAAATATGAACAATTTTTGGCCCCGTTTTCACCTTCTAAATTGTCAAAAACTTGGAAATCCCCGCCTCTAGATCATGTAAAAGTTATGCGGACAAAAATTCATTTTACCAATGGTTAAAATATCAAATATTTGCTATATTTTTCTAAAAATATTTCAATTTCTAAGAATTTATTATAGTTTAATAATAATTTGGCCATTTTTAGAATGGAAAAATTCTACCGATGGAGTAAATAAGGCTTCAAATAATGCAAATTGGTGATTTTTCAGGGAAAAAACCATGTAAAAATAGCCCATGGGAAAAATTTCACCCCTAAAATTTTCCTTTGCTCTTACTCCATCAAACTATAAGAGTCTTGTTATATGGATAAGTGTTTATATTTTAGAATTTGGGGTGGACTAGAGCCTATGCTATTCCTTGCTTATATGTAGTTCGTACAACACTTAACACTTAACTTATGACTTACTAGTTTTCACAAACCACAAATTAAATAGCTATGCTAATATGAATGGTTTTTTTTTAAGTTTATATTCCTAAAATTCCCTCAAACCCTTTGACCAAATGCTCTCGTATCGGATCGTATATTGATTGTCCTATTCTTACTTGTGGATTGAATTATAATCTCGAACTAATATTTCCGCAAATTGGGATTCTAATTTTGATTTCACAAAAAAACAATTTCAATCAACTATTTCCAGATTATATTAGCAATTATTTTTCTCTTAACCTGTCACAAATTTTAATAAAACAACAATAATTTCATTCTCAGATTCATGAAAGAATTGAGTAGGGGAGGGATGTTTATTCGTGAACAGGGACCAGTAGTTGTCATAGTACTGGCCCCACACAGCCACCAAATATTGACATAAAAACACTAAAAATTGTACATAAATATTTCATATTAAGTGCAATAAATTTTAAATTATGTCAAAAAATTGCCTATTAACTGACTGGGCCAACATGTGTCCATAAATAGACTTTATGTGCAAAAGAGTACACAACATCTTGTCCCAACTACCTATAGATCTGCATGAACATACAAAAGTACATGAACTACAAAATAACCCTCCTAGTATTTGCCACCACTGCAAGGTACCTATCAAATTAACACCCACATATATCTATTGGAGCATAAATATCCCATTCCACATTCAAACCTGTTCAAGAACCAGTGATAGAGTGTCAGCCATAACTGCATGGTTGTTCAACAATCCAACCCACTGTCTTCAATAAATGAAACCTACCCATTAAATGCACCCATTAAACATATGAAAGCACAAGGATCATTAAACAGATGAAGGTACAAGGATCCACCATGACAAGTTCCTAGCCATTGGATCACATTTAAATCAATCCACAACACACATTCAAATTTGAGAGATTGCAATCCATGTGCACCCTTCTTACCAATCGAATTCAACAACAAACAATTATAAAATAACCACAACCATTACTAAAGTTGCATTTCAGACATTCAAACTACAGAGTGTGTGCACATTGGAGACATAGCATCAGAGAGTGTGTGCACAATATAATCAGGTACCTACTTAATAGTATTGTTACTTCTATATCTGTTATAATCAACTTCAATGCTTATGTTATTTCCATTTCTATTATTTATATTTTTGTTATAATCAACTTCCCTTATAAATGTGCAAGTAGTTGCAGGCATGGCAAGAGTCAACAATGCAAGGAGAACAAGTCGCCGACTGAGCAGGGGTTCCCAGCTACGCTGCACCTCATCGGACGAGGAGAGGGTGGATCATTCAAATTCCAACAATGCTCCCAACAATGTTGTTGAGAATGACCATGCGGTGGTAGAGGACACTATTGTCCCACCATCAACCACAGATCCACCGTCAACCACAGTTCAAGAGACAAGTTCAACCAAGAAAATCAGTGCAATAAGAGGCTGGACAAAAGAAGACATGTTAGCTGCGATTGATGATATAGAGTTTAATGGATATTCCATTCGTGCAGTTGCTAAAAAACATGGAGTTTCTACCTCATCAGTACATTATTGGATAAATGGGCTCACACATACAAAGCGCAGAGGGCCTATTACAATTATGAGTGAAGAGGAGGAGGCTGAGGTGGTTCAGTGGTGTAAGGAGATGGCTCAAATGGGACATGGGCTAGAGCTGATACAACTAAAATCCACAGTAGCTCAAATCTGTCAAGGGAGGCCAAACCCATTCAAAGATGGGTTTCCTGGTAAGTCATGGTGGTTTGGGTTTAAAAAATGCATCCAGACCTTGTGTTGCGTACAACCGAGGGCCTAGATAGAGACAGGGCTCTAAATCTACGCCCTGCAATTCTGACTAAGTTCTATGCCACCCTTTCTAGTGCATACGAGAAACATGGTTATGCTCCAAACCATATATGGAACTGTGATGAAACAAGTTTACAGGAAGGAAGGAACCGTGGCATGCGTGTAATTTCCAAGAGAGGGAGTCATAATGTGACAAAGATCTTTCCTAGGAGCAGGGAGTGGATCACTATTCTATGCTGTGTCAATGCAATTGGAGCTTCAATCCCTAGATTTTATCTATATAAAGGTAAAACTCAACTCAAAAACTATGTACAGAATTGTGAACCAGGTGCATGCATGGATGCAAATCCCCATGCATGGATGACTAAAGAACTCTTTTTGAATTGGCTTATTCACTTTGCTGCATCTATACCAGGCGGTGTCTCACCTGTAAATAGACACCTGCTGGTTTTAGATGGACATGGAAGCCACATTGTTTTGCAAACAATTGAGGAGGCTAACAATTTGGGAATCGACCTATTGACACTCTCAGCTCATACCACTCACAGATTGCAACCCCTAGATGTCAGTGTGTTCGAGCCTTTCAAGAACTATTTCAGGGGTGAGCGAGCTTCGTGGATGGCAAAGAATCCATGGGTGGAGGTAAAAAGGTTTGAGCTAGTCGAGCTTGCAAGTAAAACCTTTAAAAGGGCTCTCACACCTTAAAATATCAAGGCTGGGTTTAAGAGGAATGGAATATGGCCACTGAATTCTGAGGCTCTCATGCATGATACTAGCTGTAGCTAGGCATTTGAACTAGATGGTCAGGAAGAAGGGGATGTCCAAGCACATGTTGATAGCCAAGAAGATGTGGAAGTAGAGGAAGACATTGTTGATGTTGATAATATGATATCCCTCTCTCAAGGAGGACCCTACTGTGGTGATGATGATGAACATGTAAGTGAAACAAAATATAACAATGAACCATTTGGCAGTAACATGGAGGTTGTTAGACCAACTTAAACACCTGCAACTTTTGCATGTGATCTTCTTAATTTTTCTATTGATCATGCAACTATCAATGAGAATGTCAATGAAAACGTTGATCATGCTCCACGAAGCAACAATGGAGAATTGACTTTTCCAAGCCAGGTTACCCCACCATCATGGCTGGTAGAAGCCATGATGAATTTGAACAAAAATGATGTCCCAAGAACCAATGAAGAAATAATGAACATGCCTTCACAACCAAGAGAATTGGACAATGAAATTGTTCATTATTTTGTGGACAATGGAAATCTGGAAGAAGATACTGTGCATAATGAGGTTCCAACTGAAGAGGACAATATGGTTTAGATAGATGTGGAGAACATTGACCCAAATATTGAAAGGCAAGTGTCAAGCAAGGAGTAGCAAATGTCAACAAAGGGCCAGTTGCTTGGTCGGTTCCTAAAGCTACCAATAGAGAGTGTGTCAGCAAAAAGAAGGCAAGCAACAACAGACAATCTTCGTCTATGCCGAAGTTCACAGTTACTCACCTCAAAAGACTATATAAAACTATTAGTTGAGTTTGAGCATAGGAAACTTGAAATACAGGATTTAAAACAGAAAAAGGACTTAGCCAAAGAAAAAAAGGCTGCAAGGATTGCTGCAACAGAACTTCGAGCATAGGAAAGGCTTGAAAGAAAGAAAGAAAGACAAGAAAAGGCCCATAAAAAACAGATGGCAAGGTAGGAAAAGGAATTGAGAAAGGATAAACAATTGCTTCAAAAAGAACAAGGGCTGGAAGAAAGGGTTTCCATTGATGCAAACATAGTGGATGAAAGCAGGATGATGCCAAACACATTGGAACATATTGCAGATAACACTCCATGTTTCCAAGACCTCCTAAACATCCAAGTCCCCCGCTATCAACAAGTGCGCATGCCCACTTTATTCCCTCCTACCAGTGCAGGTGCCAATCGTATGTATGATTATCGGGGGGCTCAACCTAATGCAGAGGTTAGTAGAACACGTGTGCATTGTGGCTACTCAATTCCTCCATGGTTACAAGAAGCAAATTGGATATCATATGGAGGCAATCAGTCACAACCTAATCAACCATTGTTAGGTAGGCCAACCAACTTGCCTCAAGCAAGAAACTCAACAATATTGTGTAGTGAAGATCTTGGAGGACATCAAGAATAGGGGTGTCATATAGGGGTGCCATAATTTTTGTTGAGACCACATTGCAATGTGGATTTTGTAATCACTGGCTCTATTGTTTGTAACATGACCATTTTGGATACAATCCTAGGTCATAGCGTTCCCTACTATTTGCGACATTGTAATCGGGGATTTATCATACGGTTTAATATACCATAAAATCTTCATGCAAAATGCAATCTCATTATTTCAACAGAACACTGTAATGTGCTCTGATTAAACATTTCATCAACAATTTCTTGGATGAGGTTAGTATGACATAGATTTGATATATTCATTGTTTTTTTATTTAATGTTGCATTTGACAATATTTGATAGACCTAACTTTAAAGTATTTTTAAGTGTGTTTTTTTTAATGTACAACTCTTCCGAGATGACACCCCTATGTTTCCTTCCTTCTATAGAGCCCTATATTCCTTCTATATATAGCAATAAATATAGAGCCCTATATTCCTTCTATGATGTATGTGGCATGGTCTAGATCCTTAAAGATGGACTATAAGCCTTAAAGTAATAGTTAGGATAGAAACCCATGGTTTTGGTCCTAAACTATAAATTGGGTGTTTGAACCCATCACTACTATTCCTAATTGTTAAAATTGGAGACATAAGCATCTTGTAGGCCAAAGATTCTTTATTTAGGGCCTAAATCATTACTTAAATTTCTCTAATATTCCTCTAATATGTTAAATTTCCCCTCTATAGGTGTTGGGTTGGGATTGAGGGCTAACTTAGGTATGGTTTATGAGGTCCAAAGTAATTATGGTTGGGGAGTACATTCCTAGTGTTTGGGTTTGAACCATTACTTGGGTTGTGATACCCATCCATGCGATGCTAACTCATAAAAACATGCCCATATTTCTCTCCTAAGACAAATAATGTTTCTCTAAGGAATGTTCCATGGAGGGCTCTCATGCATGACTTATTACACCTAAGAGAAATGAGTATGACCTAAATACAGTGTTCTGACTTTGAGAGATGGCTTGGGACAGAAGACCCACCTTTGTTTTACCTAATCCTTTAAATTGACTCTAAATGCCTCTTGTAGGCCAATGATTACTTCTACAAGGTTTGAGTCATGGTTTAGTTGGTTGTGAAATGCCTATGAGCCCTAAAATAAAATATTAGGGAATAAGTTCTTACTTTTGAGCCTCAAACTATGACTTGGCCCATGCTCAAATTCCTCTCACAATGCAAAACACTTATATTTACAATTATGCCATGTAAACTATTATTAATTATTCAACCCATAGAACCTTCATGCAAAATACAATTTCACCATTTCAACAGAACTCTGTAATGTGCCCTAAATAAGCATTTCACCAACAATTCTGCATGACAAGTTTGCATAATAACAATTATGGAACTCTGTAATAGGCATGCCTATCATATCCTTCATCAACAATTTTGCATATCAATTATGCATTATAACAAATTTTTAACTCTGTAATAAGCAGGCCTAGCATAATATTCAACAACACTTTTGCATAACAGTTTTCAATAAAAAAATTGCATAATAACAATTCTGGATTGCAACATAAACCAACAACACAATAAATCCATAAACCCTAACCCTACTGCAAGGATTGCAACACAAACCAACAACAAAATAAATTCATAAACCCTAAAAAATTCACCTTAATCCTAACCCTACTGCAGGGATTGCAACATAAACCAACAACACAATAAATTCATACACCCTACTACAACATAAACAATATTATTATCAATTATTCAACAAATAAAATCTTCATGCGAAATGCAATTCAAACTTGAATGCACAAAACCGAATTCATTATTCACCATAATTCCCAGCATAATAAGGAGCACAAGGAGCATAATTCGAGCATTAACAAGAGCATAATTCGAGCATAATAAGGAGCACATTCATTATTCACCAATTCCCAGTAGCCCCAGAGCGCAAACCAAAACCACCAAACAGTTCAAACGTAAACCCACAAAACCATGATGTGGCGAATGCAACATAAACATACAACACAAACCCTACATAAACCCCACATAAACCCTACTGCAGCGTAAACGTTACTATTATCAATTATTCATAAAAAAAATCATAATGTGAAATGCAATTCACCACTGCAGCAAATGCAACATAAACCAACATCACAAACCCTGCATAAACCCCACATAGCCCTGCTATTATCAATTATTGCGCCGAGAGGCGCTCTACAGCCCAGTATGAGGGAGATCTTGTAACATGTGAGTGTTTGTCGAGTAACAAAATAATACAAAGTAAACAAAAAAGAATAATACAAAGTAAAAAGTAATCAATATTATGTTGGACATAAACAAGAAAGAATAATACAAAGTAAGAAGTAAATATGGGATTTAAACTAGATACTTAGCTTAGGATTAGGTGGCTCAGGTATTGCACTCAAGGAGCTATTCAAGGAGAGGTTTGCACCTGAGGAGATTTGATCCCTCTCGGCGCTTGATAGAGCCTAGGATTTGGATCTATGCTGGTTCATAAAAAAATCATAATGCGAAATGCAATTCACCACTGCAGCAAATGCAACATAAACGAACATCACAAACACCACATAAACCCCACATAAACCCCACATAACGCTGCTATTATCAATTATTCATAAAATAAATCGTAATGCGAAATGCAATTTGCAGCAAATGCAACATAAACCAACATCACAAACCCTACATAAACCCCACATAAACCTTACTGCAACGTAAACCTATCAATTATTCATAAAACAATGTTCTACATTCTGCCATAAAACAGTATGCATTGTGCCTTAAATAAATGGAGCTATCAACAATTTCTAACATAACCAGTCGAACAATATCCAACATAACATGGATTATAACAAGCACAAGCAGGAGAAGGCCTGGCATACCAATTCCCGACAGCCTCATAACAAAAACCAAAACTACCAAACAGTTCAAACTTAAACCAACAAAACCCTGCAATAGCAAATGCAACAGTTCAGAGTAATTCACCAAAATTCAACTGCAGCGAATGAAACATAAACCAACACAAACCCTACATAAACCCTACTGCAACATAAACACTACTACAACGAACCCACCTAGAAATGCAACATTAACCTAGAACCCATTAAGAAATACAACATTAAACCTAGAAATGCAACAAAAAAGGTCCACACAATTCCCAGCAAGTTGAGAGTGTTGAAAAACACAGTCACAAGTATGGCTAGTAGGAATCCTACTAGTGAAGTACCGAACGAAGCCACCGACGTGCCACCGTAGCAACTGGACTAGGAACCCACGAACAAAGACACCGCTTTGCCACCGCAACGACTGGACCACGAACCCATGAAGAAAATCGAGCAGGAAGCCACCATTGCCACCGAACGAACTCAAGCAGGAAGCCACCATCGCCACCATCTAACCCACTGGAGCAAGAACCCACCATCTCCACCACCGAACCGACGGAAATCTTCAACAGGGTCTGCTGCAAACAGGCTCACCAACCTATGGTGCGCCGTGGGCATGGGGAAACCTTCCATGTTGGGAGAATCAGTGGAGAAAAGCAGGCGCACCAGTGAACACCATTCGAACGCAACCAAGGCACCTTCCATCTGCAACAACACATAAACAAAGCAGGATACGACCACAATGCAGGGAGACGTGAACAAGTAATGGGGTAGCAGAGTGACCACAGACCAGGCCCGAGCAAGATAACATGGGAGAAGACAATGACCACGGGAAAAGTGCGATGTGACCGTGGAAAAGCGTGCCGAAAAGACCGCTTTAAAGCGCCCACCCACCACGATAGGTGGCACTGCCATCTTGACCCCGTCACACCATCTGCCGAGGTGCCCACGTGGCGTGGGGAGTGGAGCCAGGTGGGGTGTCCAACAAATGGCATCCCTCCCCTACACGGTTTCCAATTGACAGAGAGCTCTAATTCTGCCTTTCTCTCTCCATTTTATCAACTCTTCCAATCTGTTTGCAATGGCCAATCCCAACAGTCAATCGACCTGTGGGGCAGAGATCAAATTTGTAATTTATTCATGGAGTACGAGATTAAGTGAGGGATCGGCCCGTAGAGACCTATCAAAAGTAATCATCCTCTTTCATTCTGATGCTTGTGGTTGTGATCTAGTTATGATCATGATCCATACATAACAACAACAAAGGTGTCACCCACGGGTTAAATAGCTAGAGAAGAAAAGAAATTTTGTTCAATGGTAATTCAACATCATGCTCAGCCCACCGTGCACCTATAAATGACAATTTCCAGATCCGAGCCTTCAATCTCTTATATCTTGGTTTTTGGTGGAGCTTTGGCCAGTTCGTTTTAGAAGATTTGTACACTGGACTTCTTGTTACAAATATATAGTTGCAATCAGTGTCAAGTTGTGTTTCCCTAATTGGAATTTTAAAGAAAGGTTTACATGCAACCACACAAACAACCCCTGGTGATCAATATTTTAATCATGAAGAATTTATATGATGGATATGTAATAGTACATTATGATTGTCAGATTGGGCTCTATAGGATTCACGCACCGGTAGGATAAAAGACAATTAAAACGTCCCTCTTTTTTTGTGATTTTTTAACAAAAAAATGTTAAAATTGTTCCTGCAAATTGATATTTCCGCAATTTTGCAATTTGAGTACTCCAAATTGCAATTTCAACAATAATTCTACTCCTTCACGCACTAGTGACACATTGCTTGAAGATAAAGTCGTGGAGTGCTAAAAGCTATAAAAGCTACAATGGATATGGATTTTTTTTTTACCAAGAAGAAAAGAAGATAGATATACTTGATATTCATGTTAAGAATCAAAGTATACATTGGTCTTTATCCAGATATAAACGAAATTGTGCATAGATCACCATTACAATGAACAATCAGAACTATGCATAGAGCACCATAGAACCATTATAGAACCTGCTCAAAAGAGCCTACAAATCTTGCCGTCGCAACTACAAACCAGGCAACAGAACTCGCCACAGCCGTAGGGGCCATCGCCAAGAAACCCGCACGCTGTCGCTACCTTCGAAGCGGGGATGACGCAGCCACCATCGCAGGAAAACACCCCGCAGCCGGAGCCACGCCAAACCCCGAGCAGCCGTAAGGGCTATCGCCAAGAATCTCGTCGCCGCTGCCTTCGAAGCGGGGAGGGCGCAGCCGCCGTCACAGGAAAATCCCCGCTGCCGGAGCCACGCCAAAACCCGCCGCCGCTGCCATCGAAGGAACAAGCCGCCGACGCCACCAGTGGAGACACACTGCCCGCGAGCAGAGAACATAACCTGGAAAAGACCACTGGCAACGCTCCGCCGCTACAGAGCAGGAATCGCCCGCCTCCGCCATAGGTACTGCACCGTCGAAGGAACAGAAAACCACGCCGGATATCTGGCCGTTGCAGAGGAAGACCATCGCCGCCAGAGCAGGAACTGTCCAGACTTAGTCGACCGACTCAAAGAGCGAGATCCCAAATCGACTCTCAAACCTGCCTTAGTTGACTTCAATATTCAGAGAGGATGGATCTTTCTTTCTTTTTTTTTCTTCAAACATAAAAAATTTCTACATTATATTGATATAAATATAAAATTTACAAACAGAGAGTGCTATTGGGAAAGACCAAAGAAACCAATGAACAAATTCTGGGCAGTATTGGCAAGCCAATATAGGTGTCCAAAGACAGCGATAGCACCAAAAATAAAACTAAACCTCACACACGAGGCCAAATGAACCATAACGAGGCCAAATGAACCATAACCTCTATGGGCTAGAGGATAATCTAGTTCAGAAACCCAAAAAGGACCACCCCAAAAAGCCGCCATGCTTCATAAAAGCGACATAGAGTATGAATATATACAAAAATAAAATATACAATTAGCAGAAGAAAGTATATATGTCAAATCCAAAAAGTAAAGAAAATTAGTATTAAGGCTAGTTTGCCCGAGGAGTGAAGCTTGTCATCCAACAATTCTTCAAAATGAATAAAACCTTCCACAACTGAAAGGCTCGATCACGCCAGAGAATCAGCAAGTTGGTTGAATTCTCGGAAAATATCAAATATGCCGAATGGAAATTTGGAGGAGATCTTTAAGAAGTGATTCTACTTGGGTCATCCAGGGGATTAAGGCCAAAGCCTTGATGGGAATCGTTCCATTTTCCCAATTGATAATGAGCAGAGAGTCGCCCTTCCTGAAGAGAAAAATTTCAATGATTTGCAAAATAAAGAACCATCCAAAAAGCCAGCAGCTCACCCTTTGTGTTAGTCCCACATCCGCAGTTCATCCATAGGTGGTAGAAACAGTTCTGACCCAGGAGAATAACCGCACCAACTCCACATTGATTCCCATGCTTTTGTGAAGACCCATCGAACGTTGCTCTGCAACCTGAGGATAGGAGGGACGAAGGAGGTCTGGACAAAGGTGAGTATGGAGAAGGATCTAGTGATGAACCCAAAAACTCCATAAAGACAGAGATTGCTTTTCTCGAACACCAATCTGGCCCGATTTTTGAGTCCTCAAAGATAAGCACATTCCTTGCTTTCTAGGTTTCCCAGATGATGAAGCAAGCCACTTCACCAAACTGTTGGTTGAACTTGAACCAATTTTGAAAGCACTCCTGTATTGAATCCCCAGATCAAGCTCTTATATTTGTGAGAGATTGTTTTATAGTAGACCAGATATTTAAAATGAAGGGGCAAGTCACAAATAGATGTTGGATCGTTTCAGCTTCCAATTTGCAAAGCAAGCAGATATTTGGGCCACAAAACCTCGTTTTTTGCAAGTTATCCCAGGTTAATATCATGTTCTCCATGGCTAGCCAAACAAAAAAAATTAGTTTTGGAGGAAGTTTCCATTTCCAAACTGAAGTGTACCACCAGTTCACGCCAACAAGAACCTCTGACATTAGAGATTTATTGGCCAAGTTTGCTATTAAAATGTCTTGATTTATTGGCCAAGTTTGCTATTAAAATGCCTTCCTCTGAATTCCACGACCACTTTAGGAGGCCCTCACTTTCAATAAGAAGTATATTTCCTTCGTAAAGGTCCCGAATGTAGACAAACCATTCATTTTCCATACCGCCATAAAGCCCCAACTGTGTGGCTGTGATCCATTTATTGGAGAAACTATTCAGGGAATTAAAGATATGTGCATGGTTAATAGACCGGATACCTCTAGCATGCAAATGTGTGATCAGTTCCTCAGTAAGTCTGAAGTTTAATGGACCACCAATAATGGGATCCTAATTAAGAATTGGAGAGGAGGACGTGCAGAACCAAAGGCTCGCACACACACAGGAATGGTGTAAAACCAATTCGATTAACCTATTGAAATGAGATTACAATATATAGGTGATTACCAAACCACAGATCCAAGAAGTGTGGATCTCAAACTTCTACATGCTAAATATATCAAAGACACATCAACCCAATCCCAAGCAATCTGCCTAGCATTTCTACATTATCTCTAACATCCTCCCTTAATGTAGAAATGGAACACAATGCTAAATATGCTTGTAGTTTCAGGCTTACAAATCAGCAAAGCAAATTAAAGATCTAAAGTTCCAAGCCTTGAACTCTATAGTCCTCCTTCTGCTTCATTTTGACCTTAGTTGTCGTCGAATCGTACTTCTTTTTCTTCTTAGGTTTCCTCCGCCAGATCTTGAAATCTCCATGCCTTATGGAACTCGGTTGCAGTACTATTGTTCTGGATTTTCCTTCAGCTATGCCTTGTTCAGTGGAATGCTGCATCATTTGCTTATAGCTGCTCCTACCTTGTGGATAAAATTCAACATTGATATTTCTCATGGAAATATCAATGTTGATGTCACTTACAGCATCAACATGGGTGTCAACTTTAACTAACATATCAAATTTAATCTCTTTGGCTTCTTCCGCAACATTCAATATTGCTTCCAATTCTTCATAAAATTCATAAAACTCTTATTTTTCAGCATCATCCTGGATACTTATAGCTGCAGTCTTAAACTTCATTGTTTCAACAATATTTATAGTATTGACATCCCCATTACATTCAGCAGATAATGAACCTTCTTCATCATTCATCATTTCAAGAATAAATTTCATTTCATTCTTGATAGCAATCTTTTCAAGTTCAGTTAGAATTTCTTCATCATATCTCAGTCCATTTTCGATTTTAGTTTCAAATTGTACTGCAACAGCTAAAAGGTTGCATTCAACATAGTGAGGTTCACCAATTTCTGCTTCCGCAGGTTTGTTAGGCTGTGACTCATCCATATATCTGCTCTTCACACCAAACTTCATTTCTAAAATATCCCAAAACATTTTTGCATTGTGTACTTCACCAAATTCATATAAAATATAGGACAAAGTACTTTCATCTAGCGCTGAGTGAATAAGATATAATGCTAGTGCACCTCTTCTCTTATCATCAGAATCAACAAAACCATCTTGTACATATTGCCATAGATCTACTGAACCAAGCAATCCTTCCATTTTAATTGCCCAAATTTAAAAAAATTTACCTAAGAAAGATGGCAGAACAGGCATTAATCTTTTCAATATTACATCTATTTCTTCAAATTCTCCATTGATCTGGTCTATTTCTGCATTTTGATCCTTTAGCAAAGGTTCTTTAGTGGCAACTAGAGACACTCCATATTGTTTTTTATTCTTTCTTCTGAGTTGTTTCAGTTCTCTCCGAAACTGTTTGAGGTTTCTTTCTTGACCCATGATTACTCAGCGTCATACACACCAGCACGAAAAAGCGCGTAACTACCGCGCCCTCGCAGTGTCTCGTCTCGCGATAGTTCAGGGGTACCGCGCCTGGGTAGATTTGTGTCTCGCGGTAGTGCTCAATTGTCCAAAGTGTCGCGCCCTGTACTATAGTACCACGCCCTATCAGACTCGCATCCCGCGGTAGTGTAGCAGTACCGCTCCCTAGCAAGCTCGAGGCTCGCGGTAGTCGCAAAAACGGCAGTGAACTGCAATGAATTATGGACCCTCTCTGCAGCAGCGATGGATCCTCTCTGCAATCTGATTACTCCTCCACACGGGAAATCGTGGTTTTCTCACATCACAATTACCTCATATCATCAATCAACAGTTTCCCATTGCTCCATTGACAATTTTCAGAGATGTCTTAGCCTGTACATCAACAACGTCTCTCTCCTTGCAGTGATCTCCTACACGATGGCACCATGTATATCAGCAATTCTCTTTCAATGCGGGAAACTGGGTGATCAACAATTACTGTCAACGATCTCTCACTGATGTCTTTTGGTGAGTCTTCTCTGTTTTCTGCAGAGAACGACAACTCCTTTCCACTGCACGTCAGAACTCTACGTAGCTCTTCTCTCTTCACCGGATGCGATGGTAGCAACAAATCAGCAGGAGTCCCTCTCTATTCCTGGGTAATGATCTCCTTAAACACCAGACAGATCTTCTCACAAATCGATGGAAACTTCTGCAAACAGCTGCTTTCTGATCCACACTCACCACACATGTCGACCCTTACAGCAGTGGCGGCTTCTTCTTCTCTCACTTGAATAGATCTCACACAACAACGGAATCAACTTCACCCGCAGCAGCATCTACAATCTTGTGCACTACAATAAGTGCCAGTCTTCAAGAACACAACGATTTCTTTATGAAGACACCCTCTTCACATGATCTTCAATGCAGTGGCAGTTATCCACAAGATGCAGTGATCTCCTCTAGGTAGCCTCAATTTGACAGCAGATCATGCACAGTCCTTTCTCAAACGGATAATGGGCAGGAGCACATTGGCGGCTTACTACCAGATCGCATTCCACTACAATTTCACGTCTGCTCACTTGCAACGATTGCAGGTCCTCTCCAAGACTCGAAATGATGCCTCTGCAATTTCCTGGGCAGTGATTTGGCGATGTAGCGATCTTCTTTATAGCTACAACAAACAATAGGCCGCTTTCTTCCACGCAGCTACAACAATCCTCCTCTCTCTCATAGTCCTGAGCACTCCCGTGACGAAGTCATGCTCAGTCTAGCTCTGATACCAAATTAAGAATTGGAGAGGAGGATGTGCAGAGCCAAAGGCTCGCACACACACAGGAATGGTGTAAAACCAATTCGATTAACTTATTGAAATGAGATTACAATATATAGGTGATTACCAAACCACAGATCCAAGAAGTGTGGATCTCAAACTTCTACATGCTAAATATATCAAAGACACATCAACCCAATCCCAAGCAATCTGCCTAGCATTTCTACATTATCTCTAAAGGTGTTGAATGTAGACAAACCATTCATTTTCCATACCGCCATAAAGCCCCAATTGTGTGGCTGTGATCCATTTATTGGAGAAACTATTCAGGGAATTAAAGATACATGCATGGTTCATAGACCAGATACCTCTAGCATGCAGATGTGTGATCAATTCCTCAGAAAGTCTAAAGTTTAATGGGCCACCAATAATGGGATCCTCTCCCACTCGTATGGATCTCCCATCCCCAGGAAGTCAAGCGAGCCAGTCTACTAGTACTTTAAAGGAAGAGATGAGACCCGCCCAAATGTTAGATATGTCTTTCTTACATTTTCCTTTGGATCAGATCCAGTGGATCACTAACAAATTTCTCGTGTATTTTCCTTTTATGATTTTGCTCCAAAGACCATCCACAATTAAGACGTGCCAAAGGATTTTTGCCAGTAATGCAGAAGAAAACATCTAAATGTTTTTTATGGCCCAAGTTAATATCATGTTCTCCATGACTAGCCAAACAAAAAAATTTAGTTTTGGAGGAAGTTTCCATTTCCAAACTGAAGTGTACCACCAGTTCATGCCAACAGGAACCTCTGACATTAGAGATTTATTTTCCAAGTTTGCTATTAAAATGCCTTCCTGTGAATTCCACGACCACTTTAGGAGGCCCTCACTCTCAATAAGAAGTATATTTCCTTTGTAAAGGTCCCGAATGTAGACAAACCATTCATTTTCCATATTGCCATAAAGCCCCAACTGTGTGGCTGTGATCCATTTATTGGAGAAACTATTCAGGGAATTAAAGATACGTGCATGGTTCATAGACCAGATACCTCTAGCATGCAGATGTGTGATCAGTTCCTCAGAAAGTATGAAGTTTAATGGACCACCAATAATGGGATCCTTCCCCACTCGTATGGATCTCCCATCCCCAGGAAGCCAAGCGAGCCAGTCTACTAGTACTTTAAAGGAAGAGATGAGACCCGCCCAAATGTTAGATATATCTTTCTTACATTTTCCTTTGGATCAGATCTAGTGGATCACTGAGAAATTTCTCATGTATTTTCCTTTTATGATTTTGCTCCAAAGACCATCCACAGTTAAGACCCGCCAAAGGCTTTTTGCCAGTAATGCAGAAGAAAACATCTAAATGTTTTTTATGGCCCAACCCCCGCGCTCCACAGGATGGGAAAGTCTGTTCCATTCCACGAGATGGTACTTTTGTTGTTCTTTACCTGCCCAAATGAAGTGGAAAATTCCCCTTCGAATAACTAAAAGAATGGATTTTGGTATCTTGCAAAGTGATAGCCAATACACACACAGATTCTATAGGACTGATTTTTCCAGTGTTAGTCGTCCACCAATAGAAATCCATCTCCAATTCCAGAGGTGCATTCTTTTATCGAATCTTTTTAGGAGAAAACCAGTCTGATGTCCTATACCCATTCAGTTTCAGATGACACCCTAGATATTTTGTCCCTTCACATAGGTTGCGGACTTTGTAGGGGTGAAGATTTGTGATAGCATTCAACTGGTCAACATCAGTAATGTATTTTAATAGGAAATATTTTTTGTCGTTAATAACCATGGCTGAAGACCTGCAAAAAAGAGTTGGAATAAATTTGTAGTTTTCCCATTCTAAGGGAACTCCTTTGCCGAAAAGCATTACATCATCAACAAATAATTGTTGTGTAACAACTACATGTTGAGATATTTTTAAACCTTCAATTTTGCTGTCTTCCTTTTCCTTGTGTATGAGCCTGCTAAGACCTTCTATAACAATCAGAAAAATCCACGATGAGAACGAACAACCTTGTCTCAAGCCACGTGAGCATGGAAAGAAAGATGTGGGACAACCATTTACCAAAATAGCATAGTTCACCGAAGATATGCATGCCATAATCCACCTGATGGCCTTCCATGGGATTCCTAATTGCATGAGAGCTAGCCTTAGGAAACCCAACTTTACCTTATCATAGGCTCTTGTTAGATCTAACTGTAGAATGTTGCCATTCAATTTTTTCGTCTTAACACTGTGGAAGGCTTCTTGTGCCACACCAATTGCATCCAAGATCTGTCGATTTTCAAGGAACCCAAATTGTTCGATTGGCATGCATCTAGAAAGAATCAGTTTGATTCTATTTGCTATAATTTTTGTAATGATTTTATAAATTAGATTACATAAAGCAATCAACCTAAACTCCTCATATGATTCAGGCTTGGAGTTTTTTGGAATTAGTGTAATGAACGTAGCGTTCATGGCCGATGATACCTTACCTGATAACCTTGTTTCCTCCACCATATCAATAATGTCTTTTCCCATGATATCAAAAAATTCAATGAACAACTCGGTTGTCCAACCGTCTGGACCTGGGATTTTGTCTTTTGTGAATCCTTTTAGTACATTGTGAACCTCCTCCATAGATACCTGGTTATATATCTCATCACCCTCCTCATCTGAGAAAAAATGTGGAATTTCTAGGATAACTTCAAACTGTTCACGCATAGAAAAACCACTAGGATCCTCAAAGTAAGATTGGAAGAAATGTACAGCTTCATAACTGAGATCCTGCTGGTGCTCAATCCATTCACCAGTAGAATTTCTTAGTGCCTAGATGGAGTTGTATACCCTTCTGCTGTCAGCAAATATGAAAGAAACGGTTGTTTTGGTCACCCAGGGCAATCCATAGAGCCCTGCTTTTGAGATGCCAAGTCTCCTCCTCCCTGGATAAAATTTGCATTTTATTTTATTCCAATTCCTTTATCAAAGATTTAGATTGATCAGACAGAGGGCCCGATGATAGTTCATTATATAAGGTCTCCAATTGAACTTCAATTTGTATAAGTCTTCCTTTTGATATTTTTTCTGAGCCCGTTCCTAAGAGATCACCGCTCGCTTAAGACTTTTAAGCTTTTGTACTGGGTTGAATGATGCAGAGGCGAGAGGGTCCTGCTTATATGACAACCATTCCTTCCTGACCAACAATTTAAAATCATCCACCTGTAATCAAGAGTGGTTAAATTTGAATGTATATAAATTCTTTACTCCAACGAAATCCAACTCTAATAAGATAGGAAAGTGATTTGAAATTGATGAATGAGATACCCAAGAACGATATTTGTGACAAGCTTCTAAAAAGTTGTCTCAAGTAGGAATCTGTCTAGTATTTTCAGCACTACATCTATGCTAGCTCTTCCATTACTCCAAGTTGGAGAGAGTGGTATAGGCTGGATATCGTTCAGGTCGGATTTTGCAAAGATATCTTGAAAGTAACTACTCATTAGATCCGGACAAGCATATGAGCCCCAAGATTCCACAGAAGATCGAGTTAAATTAAAATCACCAGCCATAATCAGGTTTGGAATATTTAGATAACCATCAATTACAATCTAATCCCAAAATTGTTTTCTATTTTAATATGGCCCATAAGTATTGATAAGGTTTATCTCGCCATGATACCCTTTTACGCAGCCTCTATGTATAATTCTCAAATTGATGGCATGGGCCAATAGTTTCAGGGTGTGGGGGTTCCAATCCGAAAGGAGACCCCAGACAAACTGTCTCAGTTCATGGAACAAATAGCCCAGTCCATTTTCAAGTTGTGAAAGAAACATCTAGCTTTCTCAGCTGATACCATCCTTTCTTGAAGAAAAACGATGTCTGGGTTCCATTTCTCCAAAATCCATTTGAGGGCAAGTTTTTTACGAGGGCCCCTAATCCCTCTTATGTTTAGGGATAGAAGGATCATCTTTTACCCCTGGAAAGGGATTTCATTTCTCTAAGAGCCCGAGAGGAGGAGGATGGGGATCCAATGGAAGCTATCATGTCGTTCAACCCATCACGTAGTCTTTTGGATCAATCTGGGGTTGTTTGACTTTTATGGTGCTCATGTTTTGATCAGTGAGAAGTTTTGGGCAATTCCCCCATACCTTGTGCCCTTTTTTGAATTCATGATCGAGGGAGGAATTTCCTTACAAATTGGGAGCTGATTCATTTAGCATATTGGACTTTGGAATGTTTCCAATATAGGTCGTTAAATGCTTTTTACAATTTCACTGAAAGATAAAGGCTTTTTTGTGGGTTGGTGTTCAAGCATCAAGGCTTGTACATCCTCAGAAGATACTAGAGCCACATGGGGGGTATCCCTTTGTTCAGAGATCCGAAGATCTTAAGGCCTATTCCGGAGGGGAGACTAGCACATGGAGGAGATTCGATTGGTTTATCCGAAGTTTTCACCGGGGAGGACCGACCATCAAAATAGGGCATAGAAGGAAACAAAATATGGTCAAAAGGAAGAGCCAACTGTTTCAAAGAAGAGACCCGCTTAGGAGTAGAGAGCGTTGTATGTGGGTTAGAAGACCTACCTTGTTGAGGAATTTTGTTTGCTTTGGGGTTGGACATTGGGGAAATGACATTAATGCCTTGACAAAAATAGGGTCCTTCCACCAGATCATCACCTATAGTGTCCCCTTTTGCTTCTATGGAATAAACAAATACAAGTTCATCCTCTGTTAAGGAGATGAAACTAGGGTTTAAATCATGTAGCTTACAAATGAATTATGGATGAGCCTGGGATCCACAAGATCTTTCATCAGTTGACCGATCCAAAGGTCCATCAGACCCACTATCCTCCTCCGAGGAGTGATAGCTCTTTGAAGTCCGTGCCTATATATCTTCCGAAGAGTCTTCCGGGTCTGAGCCTAAGCTATTCGAAGTACATTAGCGCCGAAGATGTCCAACTTCTTTGCATTTTAGGCAACGAAAAGGCAGACCCCAGTAGTCTAGGGTTTGATCATAGGTTTTTACTCTCCATTCAATATCCAACTGTTCCAATAATCCTTTATACATATCTATTTCCACTAGAAGCCAACCAACCCTTTTATCCATCCTCAGAAGTACAACTTTACTAATGTGTAGGAATTTCCATAGATGATTACCTACTGCTTCAAAAGTAGGACGGTTCCACATTTCCATAGGAAATCCAGGGAGGAGAACCCAAAGGTGTCTGAATCTTATACTTTCAGTATCGGGATCAAAACATGAGTGCCAACGATTTAACATTAAACTGCCATTTACATGCAGCCAAGTTTTTCCTATTATCAGAGTGCCATGTTCCTCTTTCCTGAAAGTAAAAACGTACCATCACTTTGCCATTATAGAGATATCAGGCTTGTATCCGATCAATGGATCCCCGGATGAAGAAACCCAGGTTGAGATTTCTCTTGGGTTCATTGCTCTGTAGCTGAACTTCCCCACCAGAGCCCTTAATGACAGGGAAACTATACCTTCTATGCACATGTCCCTTCCAAGAACTATTATGCCTCCCTGCTTACGCAACCTCCATTTTTTGAATCTTCTATTTAATTTATTTGTTTTGTGGGTTCCAGTACGTTTTGGGACAACATCAGACGAGTTTTGGACTAAAATATTATGCTTCTAGGTTGGGTCAGAAAAGCCTTCGTCTAAAACCCTAATCTTAGAATCCAAGGGATTTTTGTTAACATGTATAGTCCTATTTGTCAGTTCCAATAGGTTCTTTGGCATGCCATAATCCTTCCCATGTGGGGAGCAGTTTGGATGTGCCTTGAGCATGGCCCTATAAACTTCATCCGGTTTTATAATCCCTTGTCTTTCCCACCACTCGCCCGATTGACGATCCTTTTCAGAGGTGGAACCCCCCCCAGTCTGGAACCTTTCTCATCTCGAGAGGGATGGAATCTTAGAGTGTCTTATTTATCCAGAAAAGACAAAAAAATTCCAATTTCAGACCTCACAAATTCAAACTTTGTTGGGTGAAAACCGTAAAAACTTTTTTTCAATGTTTTCCGTAACCTTGTGGAGTAAGTTCCCAAGTACGACATCATTGTGCACCGAAGAGATCCGATCTGGTTGAGGTTTTTTCCTGAAATATTGTTGCGTTTGCTCCTTACTGTTGTGTCTGCTGCTAAAACAAAATAGTAAACTGCATTTCCACCAAGAAAGGCATGTGTACCTTAATGCCTAATCGGAGAGGATGGGTCTTACAAGTAGGGAAAGGAAATTTTGCCTTGAATATACTATACAAAATGGCAATTAATTGAACTACAATAGATTGTAATAATTATTTTACATTCATCTTGCACATAGTGCGCTTTAAATGAGGAATAGATTTATATAAACCTTCCTCTACCAACATAAACATCGCATGTTCATTCGATGAATATGCTCCCTAACAAAAGTGAACACTACGTTCATAAATCGATTACCCATTCTTCAATACAAGGTGAACTAACATCTCTGGGTTCACACCCTGCGTCCAGGTAGAGTGCTTTCAAAATAAATTGTTGATACCCACAATGGCAGGCAGTTAAACCAGATAGGAAGAATAAAAAAAGGGAACGACATGATGAGTGCGATAGCAATTTCATAGTAATAAACATTGCAACAATAGCTAGCTTAGATAAGCAGAAGATGAGCTTAAGGTCCTAGTGTTTAAACTTAGCTATGATACCAAATGTAGGGACCTTCAATATACTAGATCATAAACATAAAAACAATTTCTCTTTTTCTCATATATATATAGAAATAATTGCTTCCTATGATAAATATGGATAGCATTTTTTCGTTTTTTCACTAAACAAAAATTTAAAAATCGATTTAGATTGAAATTCACAAGAATTAAAGACTAACTTGGTTCTTGCACTGCATGTCATCATCAAGCACCATAGCCCACTTCAACATGTCACATGTCTCTAAGTAGCAACCTAGGAATTTCAAATTGTTGTATCCACCGGTTGACCACCCTGCTAGCTCCCTATGAGTACTCTTCTTCCCTCAAGACCCTCGAGCTACAACAGGGTTGTATGGATGAAGCACAATATCAGTACGATTGGAAGTGGAGCATTTCACTTTCAGGGGTCCCAACCTCAACCACTTCCAAGGACCAAACTCTCTAACAGTCACTATAATTTTAACCATCACGTAAGAGGAAAAGATACAAGATCCAAGATCCAAAAGATGCTCCTCACTCATATCACTGCCTTCCTTTTATGGAGTTTTTAGGTTTCTTTTGCATGTTCATGTGTGTGTGTACTTGAGTCTTCTTTTCCTACATGTGTGTGTGCACTTGAGTCTTAATATTCCTTTAATTGATTTTCTTATTTTATTCTCTTTAATTAAGGGTGTGTTTTAGTTTATCTTCTCTTTAACTAACTGCTTGTCTTTTTTATGCACATGTTCTTAATTTAAATTAATTTATTATTTATTCTTGGCATGCAAATAATTAATTTATTATTTATTCTTATATGTACACAATTAATTTAGTATTTATTCTTACCATGTGTTAATTTTCATTAATTTCTTATTTATATTTTATAATTTCTATATTTTAATTTAATTTTACCAAGGTTCTATCAAAGATGCCATGGTCATACACATGCCCTTCAAATAGAATTTACCAAGGTTCTATCAAGGGTTCCATGGTCATACATATTCCCTTCATATAGAATTCACCAAGGTTCTATCAAGGGTGCCATGGTCATACACATGCCCTTCAAATAGAATTCACCAAGGTTCTATCAAGGGTGCCATGTTCATACACATGCCCTTCAAATAGACCTTATCCTGTAGTGGGGACGTGATACGATGATTAAGACCACGTTAACTCAATTCGCCCATATCCTTTTGAGAGACTAATGGTCATTGAGGAATAAGGTCAACACCTTATTGCATGCCCCTCAGTCAAAACCTTATGAGTGACCAAATCCGCAGCCTACCCTCACGAAAACATGCATATTGTGGGCAAAATTCTCACTCACTTTGCAACCCATCGCACGAAAACCCGTGCTCTTTATGGTGTGCATTCCCCTATACAACCTCATTACCCATGTGTGGACTAATTGGTAATCACAATCCCATGTCTACACACATGCAATCCATGTGCATCAAATAGCTCATGCAAAATAATCAACTATCAATTTATCACATTGTATCACTTGATACCATATCCGAGCTCAATCCAGAGGCCACGTGCCATTCACGTCACCTTGTGTTAATTCAGACCTATGCTTTTCATGTCACACTTGGAAGAACTTTTCAAAGCATCTAACAATCATTGCAATATGTATATTTCATTATCATTTTCATCCATCATATCGCCAATGGGTAAGTCATCAAACATAAATCCATTACGATCATAAGCAAAATTGCTTGCAACATAAATATTTCGAGTTTTAGCATCAAGACGGACAATATCAATCCGAGTCATTTGTGACCAAATGCCCTCGAAAAATAACATAACATAGTAAAAATGTTGAAGCAAATATCACAATACAAGTGTCTAAGCATACTTAACGTGTCTAAGAAAATGGGGCATTATAATAACTCCCTCTTGAACTCAACACAAGGAAAGGTGCAAGAATATTAAGGGGGGGTATGTAGACTCTAGAGCCAAAATAACAGTGGAAATGGCTCAAATAAAGATTAAGAAAGCTTCATGAGGTGGGTGCACCAGGTCACATCATCAGAAAGCCTAAAAAATACCTCTCCAAAAGTAGTATGTAAACACATGTAAGTCCACCAAGTACCCTCTTGACATTGCCAATATGCATTCAAACCTTGAAAGTTCAAACTCCTTAAAATGCCCTAAAATCAGACACTATACTACACACCACACTATGCATCCAAAAATCAAGGCATTACAAAAAGCACTACTGAACAAATGGCAATTTTTCATGGTCTCAAAATCCAATGAAGCTTGAACCATAGACAAATCTCTCAACTACGTGCTCAAAGGTGTAATAATATTTTCAATTCGACCAATTTCCAAAAATAGTAGTTTCTAAAAATAAACATTGCCCAAAATAGCAGGATGTCCAATTAGCCTCAAATTTGGACCACATGCACATCTCCCCAAAGGGTACCCAAACAAGAAGCAAGGGACAACTAAGGACCTTGAATGACAATATGCATATAAATGTGAGTGCCTTGAATGTGGAATTAGCAGATATCGTATTCATCGGGTAATAGATAAAGTGCCCTACAAAGTTCTTCACCATATCCTGATAATTCCACGTTTTCAATAATTGTTTAGATGTAAAAACATTGTAGAATTTATGGATTACCAAGCACGACAAAGAAGTGAAGATGGTGCCATGCAAATGCCTGGATATGGTTCTGCATTAATAGACATTGATGAAAGATGGAAAATATGCATGTCCAGTATGTGGTCCAAGAACAATATCTAGATGTTCAAGCAGTTTAGAAAGGTGTACAATTAATTTAGGCATTTTCACCGTAAGGACCATAGGTATCAAAGTACTGAAAAAACTGAGTTTAATGGGAAGGAAGAGAATGGAAAGAACCCATGAAGAATGATGCATCACCAATGGAAAAAGGATTTGAGAAGATCCATGGTAAGCAATTGTTTGTAGTTACTTGGTTCTTTGTCGCTTGTATTTATTTTCATATTTCCATCTTACCTTGATCAATAATAAATTATCTTTCATTAATACTTGTCAAAGGTTGTCATGGTCAGCTTTCACAAGGTTTGAAACAATATTATGCCCAATTCAATCGGTTTTCAAACTATGAGCACATACAAGTGGCTCATTTGTTTGACATAATGCGTATTGGAAAGAATCCAACTAAGTGCAACATTTGACTCATTGCTATGGTAGTGGAAATTCCACCAATCTTCTATGGTTATTAACAGAGTAAGAGAGCACTGCTATAAAAGAGGTTGTACAGAAGATAAAATTTCCCACTAGTTTTGTTTCAAACATAAGTATTATATTAACAAAGAAAGACAATTTTGGTGGGGCTAAAATTGATGATTGGCATACATTTATTGAGGTTCGATGTTTTGCAACCTTAATTATCTTATGATATATACATTATTTGTTATTAATTCATATTTATCTCTATTAAAATTATATGTAATGGTATATACCTTATTTGTTATTAATACATGTTGCACCCTTGTTGCAGTATGTTCAACCCCTAGCTCTGCCTAATAACAATGACAACATAAATAAGGTTATTTATGATTTTGGAAAGCACACGAGGTATGCAAAAAGTTTAGTTGAATTATTGATTTATACACCATCAATACTTGCTTTGATTTCCTTATATATTTTAATGTTGACACATCAAATTTCTTTACACTTGTAGGTGGTTGTCTAAATAAATACATAAAACATATATCAAATATTGGAAAAGAAAAATTCCCAACTAATGTGCCAGATGAAAAAGCATCTGCCTCCATCCTTTTTTAATGCATAGGAAAACTACCTCATACACCTAGTAGAATAGATTAGAATATGTGAACCTGTACACACAAGATCAATGTGGTTGGTGGAGAGGCACTTGAAAGCATTGAAGGACTTTGTTAGACAACGATCATGATGTCTCCAGAAGGCTCAATGGTTGAAGGCTACCTGCTATGTCAATCCACTGTATATTTTAGTGAGTACTTATGGATGTGTCACTCCTTTGTGATGCCAATTCGAACAACGAATTTAAAGGGGAGGTGTTGTTGCGGAAAGATAGATGCAGAAAAGTGAAAGGTAAAATATTGTATTGCATTTAATATTCGTACATGCTTGTGGTAGATCTGTTAGTAGTTGCTTGATTGTCTAACTAAATATTTGTTTTGTCATTGTTCTAGGTAGTATAGAGTTGGATGCAATTCATTTATACGTTGCAAATAATCTTGATTGGATGAAGAGATGGTCGAAACAATCTTGATAAGTGTACAGTGCCTTATCATGGAATTTTTTTTTATTCATTTTTTCTTACTGTATTTCTAAACTTTGAATGGCCAAGGGTTTGTGTTTGGTCAAAGACCTAGAGTTCAAAGAAAATCTGAAAAAGAATAAATTGATGAGTTGACACATGGTCTAATTTCAAATAAACCTTGAAAAGCTTGCAGAATAAAACTATGATACCAAATGATATGAGCAAATGTACATTTACTAACAAATATCCAACATAAAGACAATAAACAAAAATCCATAAAAGATGGATAATATAAAACATAAATGAGAGAATATGATTACAATGCCATGGTGCTCTCTCTCTCTATATATATATGTGTGTGTATGTATATATATAAACACCAATTAATAAACAATAATAAAAAACAATTGATTAATGAAGTTTCACATCTTAATGAAGAGACATGCCCATTTAGCCAAGGTGACTAGTCAATGCATATATAACTAATTACACCCCAAGTTCACCACCATTTGTCATAACACATATTTTCAAATGCTATATAAAAATGCATGATACATTTCATAATTGATTATGACTAATAGCATATTAAATTTAATCTTCATCTCAAACTTAGGTGAGGCTTCTAAGGGCTTCCTCCCATACCACTTTGAATAAGAGAGGCCACAAATATAAATGAAAGGTTCAAGAAAGGTTCTCATTCGTTCCAAAGCTCCCGTGACATGGAGATCCTAATATAAATGAAAGGTTCAAGAAAGGTTCTCATTCGTTCCAAAGCTCTCATGACATGGAGATCCTATTATGGCGAGCTCCATGAAAATAGTTGTTATTGGGGATTTTGATAATTCCATTTACTCATTACTGGATTCAACGAACATTCGAGCTTTCATATATTATACTTCTATAATTATTTGCTAACAATTCAGATCATTCTCACAATTTTATACCATTGTTTCATTTTTACATAATTGATTGATTATAAGATTATACACCTATCTAAGTCAATGAAAAATTAAATGATAATTTTAAATCAGGAATATTAGATAAAACACTTTTAATGTAGGAAAAACTATTTGAGAACACATGCATTTTGTTTGACATCACGTTTGAACTTTGAACAATATTGATATGGGTACATTTATGCTCAATTCTTAATCTAGCATATCTTAATTCCATACAACCAAATGTTAAAAATATAAAGATCTTCCATACAACAAAATGTTAAAAATATAAATATCTATCAAAATATTAAAACTTTATAGTGGCCCAATTGGACTATTATATGAATTCAATATCCTTCCTTTTGCTAATGGCTTGTATTATTTGGGCTTTATGTCGAAACCTATGGATATGGAATTTGGGATTGGGGTTGGTTGATCAAAAAGATTGAAAAAAGAATTCATTTCCGGTGCCACCAATGTCTTTTGCAAGGTGGATGTCTCGCTCATCAATATTAGAAGCCATATCGATCTATTGGTGTTTTTAAACGTATGTGCCAAAGGGTATATTCGAACAAATTCGAGCATTCTGTTTCAATTTCTTTGTGGAAATGAAAGAAAGAGAGCTATGGTTACCACTTGGCATATTGGACATTGCTAGCAATGGATGAAACATATGGGAGGATGGGGCCTGGAGGATCTAGATTCATTCAGTTCCACATTAGCAGCAAAAAGTCTATGGAATTTTATTTCCAACGAGGGATTATGGAAACGGATTTTACTTCAGAAGTATGTGGCTCTAGTTACATTACTAGATTGGATCAAATCCCCTCTCAAATCTTTTAAACACTCCTCTAATTGTTGGAAGGATTTGGTCAGTGCTTTCCCTCCCATTGAGAACAACCTTGCTTGGCGAGTAGGTGAAGGGAACCTTGCGAAATTTGGTGAGGACACAGTGATGAGATGTAGATCGAATATCTTTCTTTCGGAGAATCTTCAAAAAGAGTTACATAATAAGGGTTTTCACACTTAAAGGGATATCAACGATTAGGCACAAACAACCATTTCACAACAAGGATACCTTTCCTCAGCCCAATTGGGTTTAGATGAACAATAGCCAAAAGTTTGGGATATTTTCTTCTTGAACTTCGAACATGCCATGTGAAGCTGAGGGATCCCCAACCAAGTAATTTGGAACAACAATAAGGGGGAGGGGGGTATATACAAGCAAGGAACAAACAACTAAGGACATAGGGGCATGTTGACAAATCTTTGATGGAGAACTTATCATCGACGGTCTTCCCTATGGGGTTTTTTTGATGGAGCAAGTCAATGCAACCAACCAATCGGGGGCATCGATGGTGTTGTTTATTTGGATGAGCAGAGCTATGTTTAATATTGTGGAATGGTAGCTCACAACCCTAACAATAAGGCTGAGCTTTTGGCTCTTCAGCTCTCTTACGCCTGGCATCGATAATAAATATTTCACTTCCAGGTATTCAGGGATTCCCTCCTTGTTATCAGATGGATGAAGCACAAAATTAGCATGTAGGACATGAGCTTCATTATCTAGTACATGAACTGAAGGATTTAAAAAACACATTCACATTAGTATCTTTTACTCATGTTTACAAAGAACGCAATCAGCTCGCTGGTGCAATATGTATGAACTGAAGGATTTAAAAATCACATTCACATTAGTATCTTTTACTCATGTTTACAAAGAACGCAATCAGCTCACTGGTGCAATATGTAAGGAGGGTTTGATGAAGGCATTTACACTACTTGAGAGAATTTCATGATGGCACTTTCATCATCAATTATACTGGACATGTTTTAGACTTTTTCCAAGGTTTTTGGATCTGGGCACCTTTCATTTGTCTGTTTGGGTCTTATTTTCAGGTATCCATCTTTGTATGGTCGCACAATTCCTTTTTATCATGGGCATTATAACTACATGTAGTAATGGACAGACCCAGTTTCAGTGTGTTATTGTTGAGCAGTAATATATATATATATATATATATATATATATATATATATATTCTATGCAGGAAGCACATGAAGAATGTAACTTTCATTCTCTGAATAAAAGCTACATTTTTTCTGCAGAAAGTTTTTCACAACTTTTAAAATTAACTTGCTTAAATTAAACCATGAAGTAAACTTTGATGGCGTTTTGATGCATTTAGCATATTTTATCAACCAACCATGGAGACCAATCGGTGTCAATACATATTAGTTCATAAATATTTTTTTTTAAAGAGTGCAATATTTTATTACCATATAAACCAATTGATATCAATGCATAAATTAGTTCATAATTATTACATAGAAAGAGAGCAACAATATAAAATTTGGTATAATAATGGTAAAAGGAAAAAAAGAAGAATGCTATGAGAACTCCCATGTCTTATGTCATAAGACTAGCTTTTCAAGTAACTCTAATAAACATATGTACAAGTTCGTTCATCTTTTTTTATAATAAGGCTCTACTTTATTGCAAAAGAATACTAGATTTTCCATGAACATTTTTTCTCCTGGGCAATAGGATGCGGACTTCTGTAATTTAAGTTTGTATCGTGACCTGCTCATGTATATATGCTCATGACACACCAAAGCTTTACAACTCTCAGTTGTGGCTACAATTATATAATCTCTTGTAAGCAGTGCTTTAATGTAAATGGCAATCCAAAATAATATATTAGAACATATATAATCTCATTCATCGATATAAACCATAAAAACTAAATAAGCAACCATTCACAAGCTAAAAACTGCAAATATTGAACCGAATTCATTATTGAAAGGCCTTGCAAAGAGCTCAATGTAAATACAAAACAAAACTCATTTGGGACAAAGAATGATGTTTAACGCTCTAAAAGGTGATACAAAACAAAATTGCACTTTGAAATATGAATGATTCTTAACACCCTAAAAGCCGCTGTTATTGCCCCTCTCACTTTTGAGAAAATGAACCAATGCCACTATTCCCAAAAATAATAAGCTACGTACAAAATATAGGAAAAAAAAATTGTATTTACATCAAGCGCCCACCGTTTCATCTTCACTTGTATCACTGCAAACCCATATTCAAATAAATGTTAGAAACTTCTTCTCGACATACAAGTAAAAATATTCTAACACAACCCTTAATAGCCTATGAATATCAAGTCCACTTTGTCTTAAATATTTATTTTATAATAATATCAATTTCATAAAAATGAGCTGAGCTAAGAAATTTTTATCAATGTCCCAAAGAATAGGTCAATAAGACTAGAAAATACACCAGTACACAGGAATAAAAATCAGCTAAGAGAACTCCTAGAATCACCTAGATGCTAAAAATAGAAAATATACAAATGAAATTACTTGACAAGAAACAAAATACAACGAAACAATGATTTTCTGGTAACACATCGTTTATACCGACATGGTAGGTTTGTTGTTTCGATCCCTTGTCCCTGTCAACAGATATATTTGCATGCACAAATTTTATTATTTATTTATTTCTTTGATGATTTCCATTGGAACGTTCTGTACTGGAATGAGGTTATATACACATATGTTCTGTCTTGACTGTGATTTCTATTCACTGGTCCAACTTCTTTGCTTTCTTTGGTATACTGGCGGGGTAATTTTTTCTTGCGGTTGAACTACGAAGTGATGTGGTTGCTTGAAAAGTTGACCACAGGCCAGTGAAATTAGAACTTAGGATTACAGGTATCTTTGCTTTCTTTTGTACACTGGTCAGGTAATTTTTTCTTGTGGTTGTTAACTACAGAGAGATAAAAATTGTTTATTAATGAACCATCCATAGAGAAGAGCAACAAGAGCCCATGTAATCCACGATGATAAAAATATACATTGATCCATATTAAAAAAAAAATTCAATTGAATAGTGTGATATCTTTATATAACCCTACAGAGATGGGTCATCATGACTGGTCGTGCCCTTGAGCGTTCTAATCAATAATTACTATCAATTACATACTTGGGTTTATTTATATTATATTAATAATATACTTTGGTATATTATGCCTGAGGTCCATTGCCTTGTTGAGTTCGTGATTCAGACATGTTTCAACATAGACATCTTGGGAGGGGGATATTGAGGTAAACAAGACATATGTAAGCAGTGAGTCCCCTTCAAACAAGGGACCATGCAAAGAAAATCTTCTTTGACTTCAAAGGTGCCTTCCAAAGACTAAAGGGAAAATAAGTAAGTTCACTGCTTTGATCTCTTTCTCCAAACTTTGTTGAGTAGCACATCAGGTAGCCATCAGCCAATTTGTATCTGAGAAAAGCTTTCGAGACATTCCATAGTCATTCCTTCCACCATCGCTCAGGTGGTTGCACACCCACTTTGATTGATAACGAATCAGTGATTAGATCTTTGACACTATCCAAGACCACTTTGTCTAAGTCAATAACTCTAAATCAGGCCATAAGATTGGTGCATTGGATACAATCTCTAGTGTTAGCAACAAGGATGTCCATGATGGTTCTCCTCCCTCACTTGAAAATCCTGGAGGTTGAGAACCATTGGGTTTTAGTGGACTGCTTGTTATCATCCCGTAGTATTAAAGACCACCAAAGGAAACACTAGTTAAATAAAAATCTAGAGTGAAAGCTTTCATGCTCCCACCTCATAAATGGCTTAATGGCTTCCCAAGCTTTCTAGATGCTTTGGGCCACAAAGGATCCCTTAATTTTATCACAAGAAATACACTTAGGCATGGAGAAATTAGAGAAATTCCTCAAAGGTAGAGAACCCTCGACCAACACAATCCCTTCAAGTACAAGTAATCCACAACTGACTTCTTCAATTACAACTAATCCACAACCAAGTTCTCAAAGTACAACAAATCCAAAATTGAGCATATCCCAAATGATTTACATATCATACAACCACCTTTCTATCCGACTTAACCGATGTACGAGTAACCTACAAGGGTAAAACTAGAATTAGCAAAATTTGATGGATATGAAAAGCAAGGTGTAGCTTGAATTAACAAGGCAGAAAAATATTTTGAAATACATAATGTTCTATTCAATGATAAAAAAATCAAATACACCTCCATGCAGTTTGAGGGCAATGCATATAATTGGTACATGTGGTGGAAGCATGCAACTACGGTGTGCTCATATAGCTGGGTTGATTCAAATATGATTCCTTTAAGAAATTTCAATGTATGACAGAAAAAGACTTTTTTGCAAAATTCAGCAGAATACAACAAAAAGGTGATGTAGATGAATATACATGTGAATGAGAAGCATTGGCAACACAAGTATCCAGGCTATCAAACGATCAACTACTCTAGACTTGTATACACTGATTAAACTTTAAAGCCATGCTAAAGAATGGATTAGAAATGCAAAATATTACAACCACGGAAAAGGCCAGACACAAGTCAAGAGAAGCATAAATAATAAAAATATCACTATCCTCGTAGATTTTGGAAGAGGACAGCATTTTGTGGAGAACAATCTTGTAAATCAAATAAACCCTTTTGTATACTATGCGAGGGATCTAATAAATAGTCATAACCTTTCACGAAAAGGCACCAAGGCACCCCCTTCAGACTATTTATACAGTGCCCCTCATTGTCAAATTCATATCTTATTCACTCATATATATATATATATATATATATATATATATATACAAGTTGCATGAAACGAAATGTGTACAAGTTTCAAAAACGGGTACACTTGGAAACGTGACCCCCCAAAATGGGTATGTCGGGGGAAAACTGGTGTACCTGGGCGTTGTTGGAGTTTCGTGCAACATATATATATATATATATATATATATATATATATATATATATAGTTCTCATATCATTGAACAAGTAAAACATGAGCATAATTGCTCTAGATTCACCAAAAAAGTGACCATTAACTAGTTGCTCCACTTCTAGATCTACAAGAGTGCCCCGAATGGGGCCCTGAATTATTTTCTATGTGATAAGGTGACCAATAGCTCCAACTTCCATCACATTATGGCTTGGGACAAGAAGGAAACCTTTACAAACATATCTAAGTAAACCCACTTTTTCATATGTAGACATCCTGAAGGGAGAATAACCAATTCTTTAAAAAATAATGACTTATTTCAGACAAATACAAGCTTTAGGACAAATTAATCCACAATTTATTTAGCCATTAGAGCTATCTAATCCATTATTGGGAGCATTTCATGCTTGGAAATTCTAAATATCCCCCTTGGATGTGAGACCTAGAATTGGCTTCTAAAAGACACAAGAATCAAACATTAGGAATGGATTTCAAGGCTTTCAACCCAAATGTAGACAGCAATGATATAATTGGCTTAGATTTGGCATCAATACCTTAAAAAGGGGGACAAGAAAATATCTAATGGAGTGAATTCCATAATGTCTTCATAGTTTACAGAGGATGTGGAGGAATAAACAATGAGCTCCAATGTTAATATAAATATTAATACACGATGAATTACAGTGACAATGCAACATGTTGATAATATAACATGACATTTAAGTTAATGATGATTACTAGGATTAACGTTAGTTAGGTGGTTAGATGACCTAACCATGCTATATATAGTGTAATGTATGTTAATTCATATGAGTGGTATTTGTCTAAATGTGAGTACCTGCCTTGAGCTCTCGTGATGTGCTTGCAACATATTATTAATGCAAGTGACAATTATTATCCTGTACAAATTGTGTGCTAATTCTAATGTGCACATGCTGTTCGAAAATCCTAAAAATGTTAGGTCATAGGGATGTGTTACCGGGCAAAATAGCAGGGCTAGTGCCCAGTAAGCACATGTAAGGGGTTGTGACCCAATGTCACCTAACTCACACCCCTTTAGCTTCTTGTGAGAGTCTTAACCTCAAAAGGGAGTGCCCTTTAATGGTTACCTGTGGACAATGCTCAAGACAAATGGTATACGTTCCTACTTTTCCTAGGATCAGTGCCTTAGGGTGGAGTCACAACATAACATGTATTCCATAGCAGCATTAACACAATATGTAAGAAGGAAAACAAATTAAGAATTAACCATTAGTTTAGTGTATCAATGTACTAGTTCAAGCCTTGCATCTAAATGAGCCTCATTTATAAATTCACCAAGCAAACATTTAGCATAAAAATAAACAGTACGTTTGACCAGCAGTATAATATATGTAACAGCAGCAGTAAGTAAGCATTAAATAACACTGTAAATTAGACATAATTTAATGATCCAAAGCAATACTTGTCCAACCATAAACATCATTAGTCAAAGAATATGTTGGACTGTCTAGGTGACTAGAAACAGATGTCTGAAATAAAATTTTACAGTCTGGAATTAGGGACAGCAGTATGTACTATGTAGATCAGCCCTTCTTATCAACCCATCAATGAGCATTATCTCAGCCTTTATTTCATCAAATTTTAGGTCTGGTTTTTGTTAACTTTTTGGTGTTTTGTGGCAGGTTCAAAGCAGCAGGGGAGGAGAGGACAGGCTGACCTCTTGGCAGAATTCTGTCGACCCTTGACAGCCCTCAAAGGAGCAGACCGGGGGCTGGTTGAGGGCAGATGAGGCATGTCCAGGCTTTAGGAGGGGCACCAAGGGTGAGAAGGGAGAGGCCATGGGAGTAAGGGATGAAATCCTAGGTGAAAGGAGGGAAAAGAGGAGATGTACCAGGTCTGAAATTAGGGTTTTGCAGCAGCCATAGAAAAGGTGATGCCCCAAGGTCTTTTTTGGGGGGTAAAAAGGCAGGCCGAATTTTTAGGAGGGGACCAAAATTATAGGGAGGCCCGGATATTCAAAAAAATTAATATATATTTTTTATTTTTCTGATTTTGTTACATTTTTAGGACTTTTTTGGAAAAAAAATGCAAACCTAAGGCTGGCTAACCCTAATCTACCATGAAAATGCACTATTTACACATGAAAATGCATGAAATATTGAAAAAATGGTGACAAGAGAGGGGATATGATTCTTGTCTTAATCCCGGGGCATAAGGGATCAATGATCAACGTCCCTACAAGAAGAGTTCCTCTAGGCTTGCAAACTTGGGGCATCCACCAACAACCACTAGGGTTCATTGGGAGACCCTAACAAAAGCAAAGTAGAGAACCAAGGGCCTTTACAAAGAAGAATTCTTCACGAGAACATCTTCTAACCATACAAAATTGACACAATCTTGATAATTAAACCCTAATCAACAAAGAGAATGCACTAGCATAGCACCATTCAACAGAAAGATGAACAAAGACGAACATGAAGGGATATCCTTACCAAGATTCAAGAAAGATGAACAGAGAAAGACCATAGATCACCTTTGTGCATGAGTTCCATCCAACCATTCTAGGATCAACATGTACGTGTAAAGAAAACCCTAGCATTCATCCACATTTCACTTCACAAGCCAAAGAAAAAGGTGCGCATCACATCATAAACCCATATAACAAGATAAAAAGAAGAAGTATCATGTTTTATCCCAAGTCTTGTGCTTTACAACTAAATTTTGATTTGAATGGATATATATATCCATTTTAGCACAAAACTTTAAATTTGATCAAGCCTACATGTCAATTTAAAATTAAAACAAAATAAAATTAAAATATTCCAACATAAGACTAAATTAGGTCATGTCACCCACATGTTGGAAACTAAGGCCTAAAACCAATATAAACTGATGAAAAACATTAAAATAGGCAAGCCAAGGCCTCCGTGTGACTGCAAGGGTGAGCCAAGGGAGGACCTTATGCCCCTACTAACCTCAGAACAATGAAAAATGTCCTTCAACGCTCCCCTTGCCTTAGCTTGAGGCATGATCGATCATAAAAGCATCAAGGGGTCAATTTTGTCACAAAGGGTCAGATTAGCTGTAGAGAAGGTCCAAGTGGGCTGTGAGAGGGGTGATGGATCAAGGAAAGACCTCCATGGATGAAGTGGTGGTCATGTGACCTATGACCTACCCTTGGAAGTCCTAGACACAAACCCCAAGGTTAAAAACCCCAACAAAGGGTAGTCAACAATGACATTAAGCCACAGTACTTCCAAGAGCAAAATCAGGGGGTCAGGCCATGGCCAACCACATACAGAGAGCCCATACTTGACCTTTCTATGCCCTCTCCTACCAAATGACCTGCTGGAATGCTGTAAAATGGCAGAAGCGTAACACTGCCTCCAACTGCGGGACATGTGCTTCTTCTGGGAGTGAATGAGAACCTTCAGAATCTTCTAGTACCTGTGGGCCTGCACACATATCAAATAACCAAAACCTCAAATGCATCTGAGGCAAACACTTCCGTCCTGCTTTGTCCAAAATGAAATGCAAGTAACTCAACATGAGAGAACAACAAATGCAATTCTAGGGTAACAAAAGATGCTTAACTCAAATGAAACTAAACCCTACCCATCCTAATCATGATAACAAAAGTTGTCAAGTGAAATCATACCACCAATGTAGCCACCTGAGCATATCATTCATACCTGACAATTTTCCTTTGTCTTTAGAGATAATCGAAGACAAGATCTAATCAAGAATAAGTCGAGTACATACCAATATATTTGCGCAAATGGAGGTGTAGTAATGACTGAACCCGGGAACATGGAAACCTTGAAATTCTTGCCACGAAGAGCGATTACTTTCGCAACCTTTATTTATCCAGGCGTGCACTGGGCTCAAGTATACACCGTCTTCATCATATTTGTGTTGAGAATTTTTTTTGCATGAAATTAGTTATCTAATTATGGACTTGGGGCATCATTTGCAAAGGTGAACCTCAAAAATCTTCATGAGCATCTTTAAAGGGTAATTGTAACATATCCCTGCACCTGCTCAAGCATTCTTGTGAGCATGCAAACATGCTATTCACCTTTGTAATAATCATGTCAGTGTCCCCAATAATCTTTAAAAATTTGAAATTGTCTACCACATAATTCATACCTTCACATTTCAAGCAAAAAGATAACAATATATATCCTGGCAATGTGAAGTGAATATTATACCTGTCCACATACCTGTATTGGTTCCGTTTAAATGCATCATTGAAAACTTACCAATACCAGATAGCAAAAGCTGAACAACTTCTACAATATTTCTTGAGGAATGTTGTTTGGGATGATAATCAGGAGAAGGCAGACAAATCAACTCCTTACCAATGTTTTAAAACTCGGACTCGAACTCGAAATCGGTCAAGGGTCAACTCGGACTCAAACTTGGAATCGATAATGAATCAACAATGACTCGTCCGATTTGAATTTAATGACTCGATTTACTTAAAAATACATACAATATTAAAATTTTAAAGAAAAACAATATTTTAAAGATTATAATCCTTGATTCCAAAGCATTAGAGACAAAATATCCAAATTATGCTCATGTATATACCATGTAAGAGTGAATTTATCAAAATTTCACGAAGTGTACCGTGGAATAAATATATGGATTTTGGAACAAAATACATAATCAACGAGGCCTAAATGGCCCATCGACTCCAAAAATCAACATACTATGATACCACAACATCATACATGTCATTGATCAACATGATCAATCATCAAACTCATCACTGCTACTAGAACTAGAAGTAGAACTAAAATCATGACTAGCAAAGGCATAGGCAATAGTACCATCATCTGACTCAAGCTCGAACTCCTCAAGGTCATCTACAATTGCAGAAGTAGTAGAAGTAGATGAATGCCTCGAAGCATGAGGTTAGGGTTCATCTTATAGCTTTAGGGTTAGATTCTATGTTGCATGAAATAGGGACGCGTTTGAGATCAAAGCTGATCCTTGATCTCAAAGTTGACATCAACTCGGTCGGTTCGGTACCAAACCGATCACCTGATCCAATTTGAACGCCGAGTCAACTCGGTGGAGGGTCAACTCGATTAGCTCGACCGAGTCTGAGTCCGAGTTAACTGATTTTTTAAACTATGCTCCTTACTCGTAAAGGAACTCTCTATATGGAACCCCTTACCGCCCTCAATGCTGGGCGGACACGACTGAACTGAGTCCAAAGAAATCTCATTATGAACAAGGCTTTCAAAGTCTTCAAATCCTTCATCATATTGAAACATCTGCATATGGTGATCATCAATAGGAGTAACAAGATCCACATCCTTAGGTGCTTCATCAAATATAACTACACAAGGATTGATCCAATCTTCATCATTGATGCAACAAGGAGAAGGAATAGTCATATCTTTGTCAATTGATTGCTTCAAATCGATGCAGGGCTTAGAAATAATGATACTACTAGGTCTTGAAGAATCATATATCGAAGGACCAAGGAACTTCCAATAATTGAGATCTTCAAGGATCATGTTATTTCCTTCCAAGGAGCCCAAGACTGTAATGGGAGAACTCACTACTTCTTTATTCTTTTCAGTTTCTTTGATGAAGGCTTCTTGGTCTCTTCTTCTTTGAGCGACATCATCCTCACTTCAGGAGTAACTTCATCTCCAGACAAAAGGCTTATGATGTCATCAACAAAGTCTTAAACACTAGTTTCTTCAAGCAAGCCATCTTGATCTTCATCTCGGATTTCTTTGACGACGTCTGTTTTAGGGTTTTCTAGGACCTCTTCGATAAGATCGACTGGAACAGAGACCTCTTGGACCTCCTCCTTTTTTTGAAGATAGGCTATGGCTTCAATAATTTCTTCAAACATGCTGGGACCCAAGTAGTTGCAAACCACCTCGACTAATTGAAAAAATGATGATATCCCCTTGGGAGGAAGATTCTTATACTATTTCTCTTCATAGTGATTATTGTGCAACTCAAGGGATATTCCCAATAATCTCATTCTAGCGTCCTCAACCACGATATCCCATGCCTTAAGATATTCTATGAATGCGAAAACATGATCTGTAGCCCAGTCTTCAAGTGGCTTAAATTTTGGAATAGCCTAAAAGGCATCTTTATCCACAAGCGTTCGGATACCTTGGAATGCATGAAAAATCTAGTGCATCAAACCAAGGATGGTGCAACCATGCTTCATCAAAGGATGCTATATCATCTTCCTTCTTGAGTTGGCCTAGTCCTTATAGGGTGCTTTTTTTATTTTCTGCAGTGGGGCTCACCGAGAGAGACCTATCAAGTTAGACTCAAACAAATCTCACCAAAGTACTAAACAAGATCGTACCTGAGATGATGGCAAAAGCAATTGCCAATGGAGTTGCCAGTAAAGAGCTGCAGGATTAGTCTTTTCAAACTAATACACTTCAAAATGTGAAGAGAACTCACATTGGGTTCTTACCTAATTGTCGTTTTTTGCCAAGGGTGTGAATGCCTCCGAATAATCCACTTCAATCTTTGAAATGTCCTCGGCAATGGCAACAAAAATGTTACCGAGCAAACTAGCAGGGCTAGTGCCCAATAAGCACATGTAAGGGGTTGTGACCCAACGTCACCTCAGTCACACCACTTTAACTTGTTGGGAGAGTCTTAACCTCCAAGGGGAGAGCCCTTTAATGGTTACCTGTGGACAATGCTCAAGACAAATGCTATACTTCATACAATTCCTAGGATCCGTGCCTTAGGGTGGAGTCACAGCATAACATGTATTCCATAGCAGCATTAACACAATAGGTAAGAAGGAAAACAAATTAAGCATTAACCATTAGTTTAGTGTATCAATGTACTAGTTCAAGCCTTGCATCTAAAATTTAAATGAGCCTCATTTATACATTCAACAAACAAACATTTAGCATAAAAATAAACGGTACGTTTGACCAGCAGTATAAAATATGTAACAGCAGCAGTAAGCATTAAATAGCACTATAAATTAGACCTAATTTAATGATCCAAAGCAATACTTATTCAACCATAAACATCATCAGTCAAAGAACATGTTGGACTGTCTAGGTGACTAGAAACAAAGGTCTGAAATAAAATTTTACAGTCTGCAATTAGGGACAGCAGTATGTAGATCAACCCTTCATATCATCCCATCAATGAGCATTATCTCAGCCCTTATTTCATCAAATTTTAGGTCTGGTTTTTGTTAACTTTTCGGTGTTTTGTGGCAGGTTCAAGGCAGCAGGGGAGCAGAGGGCAGGCTGCCCTTTTGGCAGAGTTCTGTCCATCCTTGACAACCCTCTAAAGGAGCATACTGGGGGCTGGTTGAGGGCAAATGAGGCCTGTCCAGGCTTTAGGAGGTGCACCGAGGGTGAGAACGGAGAGGCCGAGGGAGTAAGGGATGAAATCCTAGGTGAAAGGAGGGAAAAGAGGAGATGTAGCAGGTCTGAAATTAGGGTTTTGCAGCAGCCATAGAAAAGGTGGCGCCCCAGGGTTTTTTGGGGGTAAAAAGGCAGTCCAAGTTTTTAGGAGAGAGGGCCGGAATTTTAGGGAGGCCCAGAAATTCAAAAAATTTAATTATTTTTATTTTTTATTTTTCTGATTTTGTTATATTTTTAGGGTTTTTTTGGAAAAAAAATGCAAACCTAAAGCTAACGCTAATCTACCATGAAAATGCACTATTTACACATGAAAATAGTGTTTCACGGTGACACATCCCGCAGGGTCGAGGGCGCGTTTCCTACGCCCCGAGGACGTGGGGACTCTTGGCCAAACGTTTCCCCCCTCCATGCCCGCGAGAATATTTTGTTTTTTTATGTTTTTCCATTATTTTCACTTTTTACAATCCATACTTGGTACTAAGAAAATAAGTCAATATATTTAGTAATTACATTGCACAATCATGGGTATACATCAAATAAATTATTATTTTTGGTATTTTATTGTATTTCCCTAAAATTTGGGGGTGGTCTCCACACGTCCCGAATCTGCGTTTCCCCGCTCCTGCATCCCCCCGTCCCGGAAACTTGGGGTAACATTGCATGAAAATGCATGAAATATTGAATAAAAATGTGACAAGAGAAAGGATATGATTCTTGTCTCAATCCCAGGGCATAAGGTATTGATGATCAACGTCCCTTAAAGAAGAGTTCCTCTAGGCTTGCAAACTTAGGGCATCCACCAACAACCCCCATAGTTCGTTGGGAGAGTATAACAAAAGCCAAGTAGAGATCCAAGGCCCTTTACAAAGAAGACTTCTTCACGAGAACGTCTTCTAACCATACAAAATTGACACAATCTTGATAATAAACCCTAATCAACAAAGAGAATGCACTAGCATGGCACCATTCAACAGAGATAGAGATATCCTTACCAACACTCAACAAAGATGAACAAAGAAAGACCATAGATCACCATTGTGCATGAGTTCCATCCAACCATTCTAGCATCAACATGTATGTGTAAAGAAAACCCTAGCATTCATCCACATTTCACTTCACAAGACAAAGAAGAGACTCTCCAAGAGGTGTGCATCACATCATAAACCCATATAACAAGAGAAAAAAAAAATGTATCATATTTTATCCCAAGTCATTTGCTTTACAACTGAATTTTGAATGGATATATATATATATATATATATCCATTTTAGCACAAAACTTTAAATTTGATCAAGCCTACATGTCAATTTAAAATTAAAACAAAATAATATTAAAAGATTCCAACATAAGACTAAATTAGGTCATGTCACCCACACATTGGGGACTAAGGCCTAAAACCAATATAAACTGATGAAAAACACTAAAATAAGCAAGCCAAGGCCTCACTGTGACTACAAGAGTGAGCCAAGGGGGACGTTATGCCCCTACTAACCTCAGAATAATGAAAAATGTCCCTCAACGCCCTCCTTGCTAAGGCTTGAGGCTTGATCGATCATAAAATCATCAAGGGGTCAATTTGGTCAGAGAGGGTCAGATTAGCTGTAGAGAAGGTCCAAGTGGGGTGTGAGAGGGGTGATGGATCAGGGAAAGACCTCCCTGGATGAAGTAATAGCCCCCTCAAAGTAGAAAAGGGGTGGTGGTCATGTGACCCATGACCTACTCTTGGAAGTCCCAGACACCAACCCAGGGTTAAAATCCCCAACAAAGGTCAGCCAACAATACCATTAAGCCATAATACTTCCAAGAGAAAAATCAGGGGCCAAGCAATGGCCAACCACATAAGGAGAGCCCACACTTGACCTTTCTAAGCCCTCTTCTGCCAAATGACCTGCTAGAACAATGTAAAATAGCATAAGCGTAACGAGATGCAACAACTAGACACACATACTTCCAATGAACCGTGGTACACTCTAAACTTCAAAGGCTATCTATGAAATATAAAAAGAGGTGAAGACATTATATTTCAGAATCAATTCTAAATCTTAGGATATCAAAGGGGGTTCTGTTAATGATCATGCAACAAAAATAAAAATTATAAGGGAATTAGTTTTTGCCATTGTGATGAGATTAGCAACAGAGAATTGGTTTCAATCACTTTAAATGATGTACCAAAATTGTTAAATATTTTTATCACAATTGTCTTAGCTTATTGTCGAAATCAATAACCTTAATGTTTACAAAGCAAAGATCTATAAGGAACTTCAAAGTGAACATTTGAACCCAAGTTCAGAGCAAGAGAAAGTCCGCATGTGATTAGAAAGGTGTCAAAGCCTAGAGCAATCAAATGTTAACATCTATAAAAGTGAAGCAGTCCTAGTCCAAAGCCCAATGGTAAATGTTAATTATTGGTATAAAGCCAAAGGCAATTTTCAAAACAATTATAGAAAGAGGAAGCACAATAATTGAAATTCTCAAGGGAAAAGATACTTGATAAACTATGATGATAATCAAGATGAAAATGAGAATCAAGTGCTTATAAAACCTCTTTCATGTTCGATGACACAAAGGATATAAAGGTAACCTAGACATAAGACAAACAAGGAAGTGGTTTACTTCATTAGATGGTAACGGTGAAACAGTTTCACTAAGTGATAATATTGCGCATGATGTAGAAGGTCAAGGTAGCATTCCCATGAGGCTACCAAGTGGAGGATTCAAGAATGCTAGAAATGTTTTATGTCTCCATGGTTTCAAAAACAACCTCCTGTCTATCAATCAGATTGCAAAACAAAATTATATAAATGAATTTAATGAGAATAAGTGTCTTATTAAAGACAACATAAATGATTATAAAATTGTGGTTGTAGGTGTGGAGTGAAACTTTTACAAGTTCAAAGTTACAACAATGAGACAGGAAGCATCAAAAGTTCTGTTATCACGTAGCTTGTAGTTTCCCCTTTGCGACGGATCCTATTCAGGACGGTAGAGGAGCTAGGCAACTAAAGAGGTGACCTAAGAGAATCCTGATCAAACTAAGATGAGATCTAAAGCTAACACACTAGATCAAACTAAATGAATAGAGTACGTAAGGTGATTAGTCGATGAAACCCTAGATTTGAGGGATAAACCAAATAACTAGATAATGTTCGAGTTGAGAGACTTAGGATTATGAAATTATTAACCTAATATGTTTGTTTTAGTGATTTAAAGGTTTAGCAAAGGATCTAGGATCTAAGTGTTAGTTTCAATAGTCAATGCCACTACCCTGGGGGGATTGAAGGTGGATCTTGGTGAGATACCCAAAATAGTGAATTGAGGATAAATGATAGCTCACTAACACTTGCATGGGATAGCTTGATGATGGATATGACAATGTCTATGCTCACAAGCAAAACCAAATCATGAAACACAAAAAAAATGGGCAAACCTTAGGAGGGCGAATAGCCAAATGATGAGTGCCTTTTGATTTGGACTGATGGAGTCCATAATGATGATGCCTTGAAGAACCCTCCTATCTTTAGGGGGGAGTGAAATAACCCAGAAAGGATTTTCCTTGAAACCAAGTTGTGTGACCCTGAGAATTTTTATAAATTTTCAATTAGGGTTTTAAAGTAGATTTTGAAGATTGACTAATGGAATAGAACTTGAAACAAGAGAAAATAGATGAGAACTTATCTAAATGTCTTGCAGATGCCAAGTGCAATGATGCTCTAACCCGTTCACATCAATTTCCATCCACAATGAAGAGATCCAAGATGAAAAAGATTTGTGCAAGTTGAGCCAATGTGGCCTCTCTCTTGCAAACACAAACTATGAGTGAGATTTGATCCACAATGAGAGAAGATAAATGATGCAAGATAAACCAAAGAGCAATTAACAATGATCAAAGACACAATGCAATAACTCCCTAATTGTTGAACTCGTTTAGTGGAGATATCTGGAGTTTCCTCGCAAAATCGCCCCAAGAGAAGTCGCCCTCCTGCAGTAACACACTATCTCTAGAAAATATAATATGGAATCATCATCATATAGCTGGAACGTCTTAGGAAATTAGATCTACAATCAAGCACAAGAACGATCTTCAACAAAGACACAAGATTGCCCCAAAAATTTCCTTTTATTGCCAAAAATCCCTTAACAATGAGAGGTCTCTCTCTTAAATAGATTTGAGAGAGACCAAATCCCTAGCCAACTTTTAAATGAGTGATTGAGATTAAAAGATATAATAGAGATCAACAACGATGGAGATCTTTTTAAGTTTACAATACATGGATCAAGATGACTAAGTTAAAGGGGGGCGCACTTTTTCCCAATAACGCCTTAGGAAAGGCAAATACAACATAATGTCAAGATATAACATGTGGTAGCATAATAAGGGGCTAACTAGGGGCTTAAATCTCACCCTAGGCGTCCACTTTTACAAAGATATAACATGATGACACCACAAATGACCAACATGAAGTGCGCTCTCAAGGAAGACGTCCTCCCTAGGACCAAGATAAAACATGTGAAGTCCTCCTCGGATAGAAATAACACATGAAGCATGTATGTAGAGCCTCATCTCATCATGAAACATCATCCCCAAGTTATTTCCTAGCCCACATTAGCCAAATTGATTTTCCTGGAGAAGCCATGGTCATTTTTTTAATGAATAAATTGTCGATTCATCATGCTAAAAAATAAAATCATCAATGAGCCTATTTTCTTTGCTCAAAATCCACATCTGAGTGCACCAAGTGAGTAATAAACATCAAATCCACCAATAGTGACTACAAATACCCCATATATCCATCAAAATATGCATCTAAAGCACAACACCACATCTAGTAAATAAAATATGGCCATAATAATAATAATAATCCATGGAACTACTGTATACTGGCTATAAACCAAAAACTGAGCATAGAAATGGTGTACTGGATACATCTAGAGCACAAAAGTACAATCTCAAACACTGCAGTCACAACCACGAGAAATGTGTTGACCAAGTCAAACTAGGTTTGACCATGTCAAAATACTCAAACTAACGATTAAGCAATAAGTTGCATAAGCTTGTATGCACAGTGGTTGAATAGTGCTAACAACTTTATGTTAATAACCAGACTAAAACATGCAAAACATAACAGTGGCAATCAAAATTAAATAATATAATTAGTATCAGAGAGATCATCAAGTCTTTCATGAAGCCCCCTACATATGCTCACTCACAAACTTGGGCAAACTGTCGGGATGGGTGAGGTGGATGAAACAAGGCTAGCACAAAGGGAATTGACTTGATAACCTCGACAATGTGATCTTTTGAACATAAGGGAACAGGGAAGCACCTCAGACATATGAAGGATAAAAGACACTAAGGAATGGCGGTGCCTCACAAATGGGTAGAGTCCTTGGAAGGTTTCCAGTAGACTCTGGACAAGTATCCTTTAATGTATTTATTTTTCTAGCTTTTTTTTGCACATTTAACATTTAACTTTTTATCTATCTTTCGCCATCCAACCTCCAAGGGCAGGTGCCCTGAATAGCCTTGTGGGCTTCAGATAATGACTCGGTCTTACCACCATTTCCCGACACCATCCATAGGTGCGATGGAGTTACCACCCTGTTTCCCTATAGGGGCAATTGGCCTTACATCATTCAAAGGATGAGTGCTTATCCCTTGGCCACTGACTAGCTACGAAAGATTTTTTATTTTTAGGGTTTTAAAAACACTTTTATTTGTAAATTGTAGCTGACTTTGCATCCATTTAGATATAGAATTTATGCATTCCGATGCTTTTAGGGGAGTACTTCCTTTCGAGGACTAAAGGAAAACATTTTGGTGACACAGGACACACAACAGATCCACAAGGCGTCATACAAGCAAACTAGAAGGGACCAGGCCACACACTCTAGAGCCGAGACACAGAGTAAACATGGAGTCTATCCAACACATAGGCCTAAGTGGGGGGGGTCCTCGATCTCACTAGTCTAGGTACAAGTCAGGGTCAAAACCAATAATGGAAGATACCGATGAATGAAGAGAGGTGAAAAGGTGATGTCGTCAAAGCATGAGTAAGAGTAAGTCTATGCAAGGTATGACAGTAATAGTAAGCATATGCAATGGCCTTGCACTAGGGACTCTTTGACCACTCAAGACATAGGTTTCAGAAATATAGCTCAAATGCCACTGTCAGTATAACATGTATAGTCACAGTAATTAAAATAAAGTATAGATCCAAACATCCATATGCAAAATATACCTCTGCTCAACCATATACCTGCCTCTGGAAACATCTGCAATTAACTATGGGCAAGAGAACATCACCGGCCAACTGCTCTGCTCCGTATGTAAAATGAAGCATGACCAAGCCAGAATCATCTCAATGGGGTCATGCAGGATCAGTCATGACAAGGGGGAACGTTGCTACTGTTGGATCGGAAATAATTGCACCAACGATGATCAATAGGCTCATCTCAACCACAAGACTGGCTCATGGATCTGAAAAAATATAATCTGTATCATGGTAGCTTCAGCTACAATGTATGTGATAACAAGTTCTAGCATGAAAGGTTTGACCATCACAGTTGTCAAAATTATATTTTAATGAAGAGATAGAGAAATGATGTTGAAAAGGATACTTCATAGAGAGCTTGCAAGAAGTTGAATACATATATGTGTGGACACGTGACAACAATTTCACCAGGTGGTTCTAAACATTTCATGATTTTTATTGATGATTATTCTAGGAAAGAGTGAGAACTTTTCTTGATATACAAAATTGAAACTTTAAAGCATTATATAATCCAAGGAATTACAAATAGGCAAAGTGGCGACAAGCTCAACTTTCTCAAGTCATATAATGTGAGAATGCAATTCAAGCAAATTCCATAAGTGCTATAAATCTTGAGGCATAAAGCATCGATTCACTTGTTTACACAGCTCAAGAAAATGAAGTGGCTGAAAGGTAAAAAGGACAACAACTGAAATGGGTAAGAGCATGCTAAAAGAGTGAAAATATTTCACATAATTTGCACTAGAGTGTATTTGATGAATAGACATCCTACAAAAACTATTAGCAATTAGGTATGGTCAGGAAGAAGGCCTAAGACTAACCATTTTATTATTTTGTATGCCCTAAATATATGTGTGCACTGAGAGAAAAAACACAAATTCAATATTAAAAGTAAGAACCTTAGAACATACAAAGAACAATCAAAGATTCAAAAGTATCCAGACCTCTGGATAATGAGAAGAAAAATATTGTCACAACTGAAAATGTTTTTTATTAGGATGCTTGTAGGATGGTGATCCATGGACTAATGAAGTGAATAAAGTCTAGTTTAGATCAAATCAACGATTTTTTTAAAAATCACGATTTTTTTTGGAGCTCGAAAAATACTCATAAAATTGCGATTTTTTAAAAAATTGGGACATCGCGATTTTTTGGAAAAAAACACAATTTTTCGACAAAAGTGCTATTTTTGGGGGAAAAAAGCACCCATACATTCTGTTCGCGGCTTAGAAAAGATGATTTGAGGTTTTCTTTTGTCGTTTTCTTTTGTCATTTTCTTGTGTGGATTGTTGGAGGGAGAAGGGCTTATGGAGACCATCAGCCATTGTGGAGGCATCCAAAGAATCCAAGTATATTGGTATATTGATATATTGTCCGCAGTGTATTGATATATTGTCTAAGTGGAGGGTGGAAACTAAGATGCCTATCATGGTGTAGGCACTTCCATGGTTAGAGTCAGAGGAGGAGCAGCATGAGGGGCAAGAGGAGTAGCAGCATGAGGGGCAAGAGGAGGAGCAGAAGGAGGAGAAGTGGAGGGAGGAGAAGGAGCAGGCCGGAGACATCATGGAGGGTGATGTGCTAACATCAACACCGCCTTCTACACCGATTGTTGTAGCTAGTTCTCCACCCATCAGTTGTCGTCATATGTTAAATGCAGAGCCAGGGCCTTTTGCTACTAGTGATAGGGATATGCCTAACAAACGACCCATGACCTTTTCCCATAAAAGGGTGAGAGGGCATCAATATTAGATAGCTAGCTGCTAGTTTTGTGCCTTTTGTCATTGTACATCTACCTCAAATACATTTATATATGTGATGTCATTTTGCATTGGTTATCCACTTTTGAGTCCTTGATTGGACAACTATCAAGTTTGAAAATTCAATATCAATTTTGATGTATTATTTTTTATTTGGCATGACTACATGAGATATATCAATGCTTTCTCCATATTTATGTTCCAATGTGTTTATTTGATGCTGTTGCTTTATATGTTTAAAATTTTGAAAAAAAATAATATATTTTGTATCTTTTATTGTTTGCCACAGTTTGCTGATTTTTGCCGATTTTTTCGCCAATGATGCCGAAAAGTTATTTTCCAGAGCCTCGCCGATTTTTTGTTGATGCCAACACTATCTAAACTGGAAGAAACGTGAAGAAGAAGGATCATTAACGACCTTGAAACATGACACAGTCCTATAAGGTTGTGTGTCATGTGTCTAGGTGTTAAACACCTAAACACTTAGGACACCTCGTGCTTATCCAACAGTTGGGTGATGCATGTCTCAACATGTTAGACACAACATGCAAAAAAAGTGTTTAAGGTTTTTATCTTTTTCGTGGGTGCAATAAAGGTGCATTTAGGGCTCTTTTCCCCATTTCTCATTCTCACAAACCCAAAGAGTTGTAGATAAGGAAAAACAAGAGATTTAGTATGGAAGAATAGTTAATTTACAAAATATCCAACATTTGAGGGACAATGCATTGAAATCCATATAGCATAAGTAATATATAATTGAAAATGAATGAAAGAGAGATGATAACCACAATGAGTCCTATAATAATATACTTATATGCATTGTGACAATATACAATATATTGTCTCTCCCTTCAAATTGCTTGGTCCTGAAAGCATTTTATGAAAAACCTATGTCCATTACATTACCACTCCCTTCTTCAAGATGCTTTGTCCTCAAAGCATTTTATGCAAAAAAGCTAAGTCTTTGTCCTTGTTAGAATTTAAGGCTTGTGTAATAAAGTCACTTTAAGACATTTGGTTGGACCTATTCACTTTATGTGTAAAGCAATTTATCTGACATTCATAAGTGGAAGTGACTTGCTCATAATATAATAGTATTATTTTGTGTATATCTAGCATGTGTTAGGGTTTCTAAGTTTTTCAAATATGGAGCATGCCCCTATCTAGTCTATTAAGTGTGCTCTTCCCTTGCATCAAAAGATGATCTAGAGAATCAAAGAGGCATGATTAGGAATTGACGTTGCTGCCAATTTTTCGCTCATTCGTACATCGTACAATCTGCCGTGCCTCCAAAACAACAACCACCAAATCACTCAAGAGTTAAATGACTGAAGACTCCCTAATCACTAGTTCTAATTGAGGGACGTACATGAAACTGATTGTATGTGCATGCAAATCCCTAAAATCTCTCAACTAGGGCACTAATGACGAAAAAGCATTAGTTAGGGTCAGTTAGAACCTAGATTAGTGTAAAGCATCTTGTCCTCAACAAGTTATCGACTCAATCACTCCTAAACTCAAGGAAAAGCTCCCCAAATCAAGGAATGTGCCCCCAAATCAAGGAATGCACCCCCAAAACTAGGAATGTATCTCAAGGGTGACTTAGGTGGTTGATTTGGATGGGGTTTGGCCCACTAGAGTCATCAAGTCATGATCTAGGTAACTAGGTAGAGGGTTTTTTGCTCTAACAATATCAAGAGCACAAGATCCCATTGTACAATTGTAATCATCATTCTTAATATCAATAAATATTATTTTTATCCTTTTGGATTATATCAGCTTATCCCTTTTCTTATCATTATTGATGGCATCCTACGAGTAACACAAGGACTTTGAAACAATCTAATAATTACAACTAGTGTTGCATATGTAATCAAAGATATAAAGCATAAGTTGCATTGAAATTTTAAGATTGTTAACTTGGAACTTCTAAATTATTGTTTAGGCCCTAGAGTGTGCCAAAAAGAAGGTAGAATTTTTCATGATAATGAAGATATGGAAACGAAAACATAAAAACCTTTAAATTCTATGCCATTAAATGCTACTCTACACAAACTATAGGTGGGTAATCTAATCCACCCTACCACAACTGGAGAAGATATCAGTTACCCAATTGCAGCTACAGAATTTGTGTCCAACTCTATGATTGCAAACATGAAGCAACTTGGAGGATTTTCAGATATGTCAAACCTACTTTAGATAGTGGACTTGAATATGTGATGAATGAAAATTTCAGGTTGGTTCATTCTTCCGATGTAGATTGGGGAGGGTGCATAGATGAGGGGAAGTCTACAACAGGTTAATCTCCATGTGGGATTAGTAGAAATTCCCTTGACTACTAGGAAGAACCCAATTGTCGATTTATCATATGTAAAAGTAGAATATAAAGCATGTGCTAATGCAACATGTGTAGGTGTTTGGCCCTTACATTGGTGTAATTTGAGTATGACTACATTGACAAAGAACCATGCTTTTCATACAATAAGTAAAAACATAGAAGTCCACCATCATTATATCAAAAACAAAGTGGTGAGAAGACTAACTACTAGTGCACAGAAGATCAATTAGCAGATATATTCACAAAACCATTGGCCAAAAGAAGAGGTTTAGAGACAAGACTGAAATTAAGTAAATCAAAGCAGGGCATTAGAATATTAAAGTTCATATATCAAATATCTATGTTGCTGCTTGCAATAAAGTCAATTTAATAAGGATAAATGACAAAGAAGATAGAGACATGGCTGCAATAAACGAAAACAAAAATGCCATTAAAGGGGAAGGCTAGGATATTGATGGCCTTTATGTATGAGATATATATATTTTTTAACAAGAAAATTTTAATGATAAAAATAAAGGATAACGTTTAAGAGGATAAAGATAAAATTTGTAAGATATTTTTTACCAAATTTTGAACTATTCGTATATGAGTTTGGTCATAGATCATAATGAATAAAATTCCCTCTCTCTTTTCCTAAGTATTCCTCCCATTGTTTTTACCTCGACTTTGCTTATAATTTAGCATGTATTATACTGCCAACCAAAACCCATAAAGTTAGAAGCTCGTACCTTAGTTCTGGTTGCTTTGCTATGCGTCTGGCATCCAGACCAGTAATGTACTTTTGTGCAGCTTGGACATTCTCCATGCCTGTTAGTTTTTTAACAAGGTTATATATTGGATATAAAGTTGAAGTCAACCCAAAAAATCATTGTAAAGTAATTCAAACAAAACCCTTCTGAAACAATCTTCCATAATAAAACAAACAACAAACAAGACCATATCTCCAACAACATGAATTTAAACTACAAATATTCTCACAAGTTGGTAACACCAAAACTAGAGGAATAAACTTTCCCACATTCACAAGCATGCACTTCCATTACTTTACCTAACAATCAATTAAGATTAGAATGCCATTCTACACTTCGCTACCTACAAATATAATGGCTTAATGAGATCACTTATCTAAGTTAGCTTCTAACATATCTTTCAATTGCAAATGCTCCAAGTGAGCATGTCTTGAACAATAGAAGGCCAAGAGTTTCTAGTAAATATGAAACAAGAAATGAATAAAATAAAATAAATTTTTCATCATCGATCACACAAACACAATTAAGAAATTTAAATACACAGCTAAACAAATCCTCAAATAACACTAATGATGCTAAATCCTCAAATAACGCTAATGATCCTTATTGTTAATCATAAGGCATGGGTCCACTAGGAATGTGCATATTATATTATTAATTAAAGAAGATGGCTTCTTGAAAGTCACACCAATTATCTAAATAAAATGTTATACATAGGTCTCTTGATTGTCACAATAATTATTCAATTATAATCTTATACTTCACATTAATGTTTTTCCCAAGGAAACTCTAATGAACCATGATTCCTATTGTTAATTATACGGCATAGGTCCATTGAACTGAGTGGTTTAATTCTGGTAAATGCCTTCTCGGCCATCACAATAGGTTTTCAATTATAGTCCTACACATAACATTGATGTTATTCAAGGCAATGCTTATGCTTCATATTATCACCCAAACTCACAACCTTAGAGACAAAGTCCTACAACTCAAGGTATGGTTTTGCTGAAACTAAGAGGGAGGCCAATAACACCACACCAAAGCATCTTTTGCTCTTTAAGTTCGATCTCCAAGTCAAGGGGGACTTCCCTAAATTAGGATTACTAGAGCTTGCAATGAAGTCCAAGGTGAAATGAAGAGATGGCTCTAGCAAAACAATAGTTTTTGTATAAAGAATATGGATGAATGGACCGAAGACTAGTGTTGTATCCATTATGTAAAATAGGATCAACCAAGGCTCTTACGAGACTTGAATGATTAGAAAGGGTTAGGGCTAAAAGTTACAAATGCTAGTCATTCTCCAATTGCTTTACCAACTTCAAAAATCTAACATAAGGAAAACCTTTGATTAGATGTTTTCAGATAGTCTCGAAGCGATATCTCGAATATAAAGTAATCCATAATTATATTAATATATTGAGTAAATGTATATGAATGAATGAGATGTTAGATTACAACTAAAGGCTCGTTCTATATATCTAAGCGGAGTGCCCATTCATTATTAGTCATGTATTTTCGACAAGATGAATCTTTCCATTGATTTTACCTCTTTCACATATAATAATTATTTCCCTTATTAATTTTATGCAGCAGATTCTTCATAAAATAATTATACACTGAAGATTCAACCATATGTTACACCTTAAATGTTTTATATAAAAGATGAATGATTGATAAAAAATGAATGAATACAACACAATACATGGACCTTTAAATGGGTCTAATCATGCCTTTTCAAATGTAAAGGCACGTCCTTTGACTCTTTATTTGGATGCTTAATTAATTAATTATTATATCATCGCCTCTCCCATGGTTTCATAAAACCATGGTATTGGCCCATGTTCTTTTATTTCTTTATCTTTTCATTATAATATTTAATTTATTATTATATCATCGCTTCTCCATGGTTTCATAAAACCATGATATTTTCCCATTGTATTAGCCGATGTATTTTATTTCTTATCTTTTTCATTTTAATGTTTAACTCATTATTTTCTCTTATTTATATTATTTATATTTATTTATTTGCACATACACTCAACTATTCTTTAATTATCATTCATGTACATAACAAGACCTAGGAAATAGTCTTCATATCCCAAGAAGGATTTCCATGAGCTTGCTTCACATGCACGTCCATCCATGTCAAAAGAGATATAGTGTGTGTGCACCCACACTAGAGTAGACTTGACCATTCCAACAGGGGTAGCCAATCCCTAAGAATGGGAAAGTCAAATCCACTCTATTATTTCAAGGAATACCAGAGCCAGGTAGGCATGTGATGGGAAACCGAAGTCCTATACCACTTGATCAAGTACCATGATCAAGAAGGACTATAATAGGGCCTCCCAGAACCAAGGAGTAGATCTGCAAGCATCCAACCCTTCTACCACTTGGCCAAGCACCAAGACCAATAAAGGCTATATCTAGAGATCTCACATACACCCATGAGTGAACCATCATCATCCTCCATAGGTCAAATCACCATGACCCATCGAGCCGAGTACCATGGCTACATCCAGGAGGATGTTTGATCGAAGCTGCCACAAACATCAACATTTACATGATGTCTCTTCATTAATTATTATTATTATGTTCATAACAGCTCCCAACCTACTTGGGTATCTTTTGTACTCATGATAGACTTTTTGACCTTGTCAAGGCATATTCTCTCTCTTCGAAGTACAGCCCCTTTCTTGATAAGGTTGGTTAGGGTTTTGAGCATTGTTTGTGTATCGATTGACCATGTCATGTGGAGGATATTAATATTTGCTCCTCCCTAGGATAGATCTAGGGTTGTCTAACCAAGAAACTCTATATTAGAGACCCCTCCCCTTGGCTATTGTTGTTGTTGATTAACATTTGAGAGATCCATCTTCTTTGAAAGAAGCTTTGGGAGACTTGTAGAGATTATCTTGTACTGTGAGGCAAATGTTTTGGCAATAAAAGACTTGGATTTGGTACTCAACTCTTCTCATTCAAATCTTAGCAACTTGGTTCATTTCAATAGTAAGGTATGCTAGGCTGACAGACAGCTTATGTTTTTTCAGTTTCTTCTTATAAATTTTAGTAATTGGTTTAGCTCTTGTAATTTGCATCTAAGGAGTAATTAAATGTTTCTTCTCACCATTTTGCTCAGGTTTATATCAGGTTGCTAGTTCAAAGGAGCATCTCTATAGAGACCTTTTCATGGGAAAATTCTGCATCTAAATCCAGAAGTCTAGAAAAATTGTGGCATGTCTGTGCATTTCATGACCCCATATGTGCAAGGATAAGCAAGGCACTAATCTCACTCATCAACCACCTTTAAAATTAACAATTTTGTTTACTTTTTTGTTTATTTGAAATCTGGAAACTACACTTTGTTAGATCATAAGAACAGATTTCAAATTTTAATGCCTAAGGGTTTCAAACAGCAATTATTTCTATCTTAGGCTTCATTTTGTTAACTTAAATTTCTCGAAAATCTTATTGGTATTTGATCTTAAGAACAGAAATTAAGTAGCACTTTAAATAAACAAGCTTTCACTTGTTTAATCCATTTTCATTTCTGCAAATCTAGATTTTCAATTCTGCATATCTAATCAAGTTTTCATAAATTTTCAGAGCTAAAATAATCCATTGCAAGCAAGTTTAATGAGTGATTTTACTGACTGACATAATTCTGGAAAATTTCACTCTACTTTCTCATATAAATTTCAGAATGCAATTAAATCCATGTGGCTGTAACTTATGCAATCAATCTTTTCGGCAAGAGTTTATATTCATAGATCTTGAAATTTAACCAAGGTATCACTCTTTTAAATCTGGAAAATACTACTTGCTTTCTTTTCCAATTTCAGATTTAAGTTAGATTCACTAACACTCTTGCAATGGTGTGCATGAATGCTTTATGTTCTTTATTTCTGAAGTTAAATTCAGGAAAGAATCATTCACATAATTCTGGAAATAGCGTTTCACTCACTGATTTAAATTTCCCGATCTGAGATAAATTCATGTGGAATCCATTTCATCACCTAAATGATTGTTTTCTTGTTCATTTAACTTTGTCTATTTGGGAAAACGCTCTTGCATACTAAAGAAATCTTGTCTTTCTTTAATCATCATTTAATCAGATTTCTAAGCAATTCATCTAAGCTCTCATCACTCGAAGGTTAAATAAATTGTCTGCACTTAGGGACGCCCCATTAGCCTCAAGAGAGCTGGCCTAAAAGTGAGAGGAGTGGTGTATCATGGTGATAGTTGTACCTCTCCTATAGTTTCCTGAAAATAGCATTTGTGGGTTGGGACTTTTCCCACGTAAATGCTAATTCGGGTGGTAAGACACTGTTTGTCAGTGTTTGCACTTTAATTCAATTTAGTTATATCTTTAAACTGAAAATTAGACAAGCACAACAAAACACAAAAGACACAAGAATTTTTCTCGAGGAAACCGTAAAGAAGAAAACCCAGCAACTTCCTCAGAAATAGATTTGTCACTAGTACAAAATCAAGCAAGATGGACAACCCAAAATATAAGATGTCTTCTGCAGCTCTCTCTCTTTCTCCTCCAATGAACTTGTCCTCTCTCTCACTTGGTGCAAACTTGCTTGAGTGAGTGTGATGTCCAAATGAGAGAGTTAGCCTCTCTATTTATACTTTATGTGTCGGTGACCTAATTCCTCAATGGGGCCGACCTCTCTTACCTAACTGGGCCGACCTCTCCTAGGGAGACTGAAAAATACAGTTTACAATTGTCTTTTGGGGAACTATTGCCCTAACTTACAATGGAGGTTTTACCTCGATATTCTTGCATGACAAAATATAACAATGACATCCCCGAATGGAGCTAAAACATCTCCGACGGAGGCACAAAAAAAAATACAATAATAATATACAAAAGAATATCTTTCGAAATTACATTTACAACAACACTCCCTCTTAACTAGGCAGGTATTCTCTTGACATAGTCATCATCACAGCTGGACACAAACTCTGGACAACATCATCATCGCTGGTGCAGCAATCCTCATCTTGTTGATCATTGACTAGTGACATCTCTCGAATCTATCCGTCATGAAAAGTTCTACAGAGCCAACACTTGTTCATGCTGGATGTAGACCTAGCTCTCATCTAGGACTTCATCATCTATACGAGCAAGCCATCAAGTAGGTACAGTTCAGAACCACACATTACATTGCCAAAGCAATCCCTTGCGTCTCCTACTATCATCTCAATGTATCTGGATCATCTCATCATCACACACGGAGAGGAGCCCAGGTGCATACATCATGTCCATCAGAGAACCTGCGTCTTCCACCCAGTGGATACATCCCAAGAGCACCCCAAGTGCATTACGTCTCTCTCTCTCGGTCAACCTGCATCTCCCATCCAGTGGGTACAGCCCAGGAGCACGCTAGGTGCAGTACGACTCTCTCGGTCAACCTGTGTCTTCAAACATGTGGATACAACCCAGGAGCACCCCAGGTGCATTACGTCCTTGCGGACAATCTACGTCTTCCACCATGTAAGATACAGCCTAGGCGCATCCCAGAGGCTTTATAACCCGTGGACCTACTATCGTCTTCAAACATGTGGATATAGCCCAGGAGCACCCCAGGTGCATTACGTCTTTGCAGACCACCTGCGTCTTCCACCATGTAAGATACAGCCCCAGTGCACTTGTGTCTTCCAGTCACATCACTCCCTCTTTTGAGGAAAATCAATCTGGATAACACCAAGCTTCTCTCTAAAGTTCTTGAACTTCACTCTTGCTAATGGCTTGGTCAACACATCGGTTGTTTGCTCGTCTGTCGCCAAAAACTAGAGCTTCACTGCTCCTCTCTACACCATATAATGGATATAGTGGTACTTAATCTCAATATGCTTCGACTCGTCATGGAACACCGGGTTCTGAGAGAACTTCACGCAACTCTGGTTGTCACAGAAGATACAAGTCGCCTCGAACTCGAGATCAAACAAATCAAACAGTAGCTTCTGAAGCCATGCTACTTCACAACTAGCCGAAGAAGCTACAACATACTATGCTTCAGCTGTACTCAGTGCCAGGCATGACTGCTTCCTGCTAAACCAGGAGATCATACTAAATCCCAAACTTAAGCAGGATCCTGAAGTGCTCTTCCTATCTGTGGCACTACCTGTCCAATCCGAATCAACATAACCATGCAAGTTAATCTTCTGATTCGTCTCATATTTGAGCCCATACTCGATTGTACCCTTCAGGTACCTCAATATATGCTTTGCAGCAATCAAGTGAACATGTCTCGGATCCGTCAGGAACTAGCTCAGGGTGTTCACAGAAAAGCATATGTCTTCTATAGTCTTCATCAAGTACATCAATGGACCAATCATCTGCATGTACATCGTGGCATCAATTGTCTCTGAAGAAGCAACACACAGTAGCTTCAGGTTCGACGCCATTGGTGTGGCCATTGCCTTGCAGTCCATCATTCTGAACCTCTTCAGAATCTCTACTGCATATTTTCCTTGACCAAGGAAAATCCCATATGCACTCTACCACACCTCCATGCCTAAGAAGTAGTGCAACATCCCAAGGTCTTTCATCTAGAACTCTGCGGCAAGCCTTCTCTTTGTATCTGCAATGAGTTCATCCTCACTTGTTACAAGCAAGTCATCTAAATATAGTAGTAATATCACTGGTCTTCCGCCCTCAACCTTGAAGTAAAGGTTGGAATCTGCTTTACTCTTGGTAAAGTCCAAGCTCATCAAAAAGTTGCCGATCCTTCCCTACCATGTCCTGGGTGGCTGCTTCAAGCCAGACAAGGCTTTCTTCAACTTGCACACATGAGTCTATTTGTCATGTGTCTCGAATCTCAGTGGCTACTCCACATACACTTCCTCTTCGACTACACCATTCAAGAATGATGTCTTAACGTCCATCTGGTGTACCTTCCATTTCATTACTGCGGCTAAGGCAAGTATAGATCTGATGGAAGTGTATCTTGCTACAGGTGCAAATGTATCCTCGTAGTCTATGCCTTTGTTATGGGAGAAGCCACGTGCCACAAATCGTCCCTTGTGCTTTCCTATGCTACCATCTGCAGCATGCTTGATCTTGTAGATCCATTTCGAAGTCACAACAAACTTCCCTACTGGTCTTGGAACTATCTCCTAGACATCATTCTTCATAATTGACTAGTACTCCTCAATCATGGCATCCTTCCATTCCTTCTTTTATGATGCTTCCTCGTAGTTGGAAGGTTTTTTATCAATGATGCCACATTGTAGGGCCACATAGCTGGAGTATGGTCTTGGTTTCATTTCACTTTTCTCAGTTCTAGTCCGGTTCTAGTTTTTGGAGCCAACTGGTTCAGTTATAGTTCCAATTCTTATAACATCGGAACTTCTAATATCTATGATCATGGTTGGAAGCATAAACCAATGCCATATTTTCGTACTGAAATTTATTGACAGGTAGGGATGATGAATCCAGCGGCCACATGACATCACATTCCATGTGCTTGATATCATCACTCAATCACCATGTTTCATGAGGCAAGGTTCAAACTAGCCATACAAGACGAGGTCTGTCTTGGTTTATCCTACACGTACATGTAATGGACATTTTCCTTGACATAAAATAGTTTTGTAACTTTTATTAAATTCTAAACCTTTACAATGACACATATCAGAAAGCAATGCATAGAGCTGAATCGATTGTGAGAATTTTCAATTTAAATGATATAAAATGAAAAATATATAAAACTAAAAGGCTTCATGCCCGAGAGGTCATACAACAGTTTTGATTCATTTAGGTGCAATTTGAAAGGTCATGTGTATCCTCCAAAGTAGATGCAATGTTCAATGTCTGTGTATTCACGACTATGTCAATTTTCATCAACAAATGGCATCTAGTGGAATTATATTTTTATACATCCTGACGTCTTGGCCATTAATATGAATTCCATCTTATATCACAACTAGCAACACTTAGAAACTTGTAGAGTTTGAATGACTCCCCTTTTTTTAAGGAATGTGTATCAACACTCAAAATGGAAAACCAAATATTTTTCTGAGCTAACGAATTAGTTTGAACATGACTAGGGATGAGCCCCTTAATTATCTTCTTAAATTCATGACTAATTCTGGACATATGGAGTCAATTGCATAGTTTGTATTAGGAACATAACATGCAATCACAGGAATTCCAGTGCTCCCACATTAAAGACATAATTTAAAATGCTTATTTTCAGTAACTTGACATTTACAGATCAAACAAGCACGAATACCAAATTATTCTTATAAAGTATGATGCATCTAGATTCTAAACATGTCTTAAAAATAACTTAATAATTACATATAAAGTTTAAACAAAGGTGTCCAAAAAGTGATGTAATATTACTTTTGAGGGTGAAAAATGTTAACTTTCGGGTTACTCCAAAAGTTTCTACACTATGTTTACGGGTGCTTCAAGAGATTTGGGGTTCACGGTGTATGTTCAATAACTGGATTGTGTGGGCTGGATTGGCGCATTGGAAGATAGTCCATGATAGATTTGCACATTTGAGATAGCTTGCTCAGTGGTTGCTTGACCTACTTCAGTTGGATGCTTGCTTGCCATTCTTCCCTAGGGCATTCGGATTTCTCTTGACAGCTTAGGAAACATACATCATGATGGCAACATGGAGATGACTGCTTACCTGTAGAACACCCTACATAGGAGGAGGAGCATTGCGCATCTTAGGGAACAACATCAAGCCCCAGATAGCATTGAGTGGCTAGGATTTCCATGGAGGTTTGAGATTAGGGTTTTGTGATAAAACCATAGGGTTCATTTGCTGAAGAAAAAGAAGAGAAGATGATGTTTTTCCATGGAGGTCTTGTTTAAGTGATTCATACATGTTTGAGCATCTTGGTTGAGCTAGGGATTTTCACTGTTTTCCGTAGCTAAGGTTTTGGAGAGTTAATGGATTGTAGTAGACTTGTGATAAGGCTATGGTATGTACAATAAACTCATATTGTGTATGTTAATGAAGTTTGAAGCTGTCCACAACTTGTGTAAACTGCAGAATTGAATGTCAGCCATCTATGTTCTTCAAGAAGTGGTATTTATAGCTATATATGTCTTGCTGATTGGACATAAGTAAAAAGCAATTTTGTAGAGTGAGTTGACAATATAATTGAAGAAGTTAAGGATTGTTTTATGCTGTATTAACTTTTGTAAAGTGAATTTTCAGATCTGGTTTATGCATGAAAGATTGCCCTAGAAGCCTGAAACTTATCAAGTCATTTTAAAATCTTTTCTCCATGGATTGCCTAGAACATCGAGTTGTTAAAGATTTAAATATTGTTCACTTACTACTGCAGCACTTTTCTATATTTCATAACATCTCTAAGGCTGAAAATTCACAGGGTTAAAAATTCACAGGGTTAAGATCCTGGAAACCTCTCGTCCAAGAGACGAAATTTATGCTTTGCATTAAGTTAATTTAAAAGGAAATTTCCACAAGAAATACCTTTTGTTAGCTGGAAAACATGCAGAGCACAGCGTTCTGCAACAAGGCGTACAGGTGTGCTTCCATCCTTAAGACATTCTGCAATTGCTGGTCCCAAAGTCGGGAGGTATGACGTAACAACAATAGCATTCGCCTGCTACAATTTCAACCCAACACTGGTCAAGGAATTTAAATATAACAGAAACTGATAGCAACTTAGCACCAAACCAATTTGTGACATAAAATGTCGTAACAATAAGCTGCAATAAATTTTAGGTTCACCTTAGCGACAGACTTAAGGCCCCCTAAAGCTCTTCTGCGCACATCACTGGAGTCATCACGCAAAGAAGACAACAGAAAAGGCAAAAGCTCTGAAAAATTGTGAGGGCCTGAATACTGAGACTGGGCTTGATAGACTAGAAGACGTCCTAAAGCCTTTGTTGCAGTTTCACGAACAGGAACCTAATTGTGCAGTGCACCCACCAATATTGTTCTGAAGTTATTAAAAATATACATCCCCTTTTAAAAAACTTAATAAATGCCATCCCACATACATAGACACAATTGCTTTCATGTTGCAACAAGGACTAAAAAATGAGAACTTCACGATTTTGACAGGAAACGAAATAACCTGTGAGAGAAACTCATACCTTATCATCTTTCAATCTATTCTTAAGGCAATCAACAACTGTGTGGAATGCTGATGAAGCGCATATATGGGAAGCACCATGTCTAAACACTGCTGATAGAGCAAGAACTGTTCCATGCCGAACAGCCAAAGACTCTGATGAAACTGGAACTGACAGCGCATGCAATAAGCTAGAGAGTTCTGCATCTTCCACATACTGTAAGAGACAAATTCTCTTAGTGTATCCACATTAGGAGTACATGCTCAAATTTCCCTGCGCACCTAAATTATATCATAACACAGATAACGAAAATAATTTCTCACCTGGGAAACTATGCCCATTGCTCTGGCAGCCGAACCCCTAATCTGATCGTCATCAGACTGTAAAAGATCCTGGAGCACAATGAGGACACGGCTTATTACAGAAGAAGTGACACTTTTTCCAGCATACTTCAACACTCCCTGAAGAGCAACTAGAATAGCTTCCTTAACTCCACCCTCAGATGCCACCTACACAACAGTCCATCATTTATTAGATTGGAAATACACTATATCAAGTCACAAGCAGTATCTTTCCTATCTACGAAAATGCCAGATTCTAGACTCAATCTTATGAAATCTAGTTAGAATGAAAACCCATCTTACCTGCAAATTTGAAAGGAGGTCATTAACTAAAGGATCAACCCGGGTGCTTAGAGCACTAAGCTTCCCCAGTGCCAGTGCTGAACTTGAACGCACAACCCTAAAAGTTCACAGAAAAAAATATGAACTAGTATTAATAAAACAGCTTTAGAACTTAGGAAATTATAGAACTTTCATAAAATCCCATCAGGAAATATCTTGAACCTTGTGTTGTCCTGCAAGCACTTGACGAAAGTTGTTTGAAGCTGTGGAAGAAAAGGTTTGAGTGCGATTCCACCTTTGCTTATTAGAATACCCAAAGTAGATAAAATGGCACTTTTGACCTGCCAGGGAAATCTATCTCCTATTATTCGTATAAGAGGCCTGCAACCATTCATAAAAAGAAAGGGTTAATCACAAAAAAAAAAACTAATTTCCTTGTAGGCCTGACTTGTAATATAACATATTAAAATTTCAAGTAAAAGTGTGAAGGTATATACCCAGTTATTGGAACAACAAAAGGCTTCAATGCATTTTCACTGGTGACGTCTATTAGCTCACCTAAGCCCTCTGCTGCTTGTTCTCTCAATTCAGCTGAACCACTCATCAGGCCCTGTTTTAAGATGGTACATTATGAAAATGAAGGCTTCAAGTAAGAAAAAGGAATTTATTAAGCAAGGACATTATAAAATATCCGAAACAAGGACCTAAATAAGAAGGGAAACAACCTGTAATTCCAACTGGGGCATACAATGATAAAAAACATGGTTTCTGTAATCTGAGTTATCAAATTTCACCTGAACCAACCTGGAATTATTATGTATCTCTAGAATTCTTCATTTTTTAAACCAGTGTTATCAGAACCAGACCGAAACTGGCTGGTCTTACATTCTATTTTTTTTAAATTGGCCTAGAATCCTAAACCCTGGGAGGCTAAACCTACTTTATTGTCGAGTCAACCTGCTCTGTAGGATTCCTTTTACTTAATTGTAGTAAAAGTTCTCATTTCTTTATTTTTCCCTTTCTATCCTTCATTTTTTTATATTATCATTAACTGTTTCAGGATGTTTGATAGGGTTTCCAACCTGATTGGGCATCATATGATGAAAATAGAATTTCACATCCCATCCAAAATTCAGCAGAGTTCATAGTTTTCAGAATTCCAGTTAACTGAACTGCACCAAACTGAAGACAAGTCCACTAAACTATCAAAAGATGCCAAATGTCACCCTGCTCTTCGACTACATATCACCTGCAAAATATAGACCTGTTAAAAAATGGACATGCCAGAGGAAGGTCCTATAGCTCAAGCTGAGGATCCCATTTCCAACTGTGGTGATAGGTTTCATGATTAATCATGTTGATCAGTGATATCTAGTAGGTCTGTAGCAGATTCTGTTTTGGATTCTAGAGGCCATTTAAAGCTTTCTTGATTATGTATTTTGTTTCACATATGTATTGCACTCGGTGCAATTTTGATATATTCACGCTTACATGGTATATACATGAGCAGAGTTCACATATTTTGTCTCTAATTGTTTGGAATCTTTAAAATAATTTTTTCCCATTCAAATTTTAATGTTTTATGCATTTTTAAATAAACGAAGTGATCAAGTTCAAAATAGTCCAAGCCATGGCCGAGTCCGAGTTGACCCTCAGCCGATTCCAAGTCTGAGTTTTAAAACATTGATGTTGAGGATGAAGAGGATGAGGATTTACAATTACAATGCTCCCTGAGAAGATAATAAATAGTTTGTCTCTGTTGAGATCATAAGAGATGGATACTCTATATTGATCTATTCAACCAACCCCAATCTAATCATCAAACCAGCAAATTCATAGCAGCACTTAACATAGATCACAAGAAATATGTTCACAGCGAGAGAGATCAACCATAACCAAGAACAATCAACCACACAAATCGAGCAAAATACCACAAGTAGATCAAATTCTTTAGAAGTGTCCTTGGGCAAAGAATTAATGAATTCACTTGAATGAGATTATTACAAATGAGTGTAACCTTGTATTTATACACATCCTTTAGGCATTGGGCACTAACCCGAAGAGGGTGATTAGGCTGACCTAGACAAATATAGAAAATACAATAAATGGGTTAATCAGATACCCATGTGTAAGCTCCATAAAGCTATTTAATCAGTAAAATGATAGACGCATGGCCTCAAGTGAAGATAAACCACATGATTTCAACACCCTCACCTTAATCTGAACAAGGAACCATGGAAAGAAGACATTACAATGCATCATGTTCCCCCCCATGGCAGTTCACTTGTACAGATGCATGTCCCTAGACTGGTGCAGATGGACTCCAAAAGAGATTTCATGAAGATATCAGCAAGCTAATTTGTGGAAGGAACAAAGACCAGCATAAGTTGTCCTTGAGCATAGATAAGTCGAATGTAATGCATCCAAATCTCAACGTGTTCAGACTTCTGATTCACCGGATTGGGAATGAGCTCAATGCTACTCTGAATGTGTTCTGTATCATGGCTTCTTTCGCATGGATATGTGTGTGTGTGTGTGTTGCTTTCCCACTGTTACCATTCAAACTAGCAGGGTGAGTTGTAGCCACAATCACAGTTCTTGCTAGTGATTGGCAATCATTGGAGAGACTATGGACCACTGTCAACTTAGCCCACTCTCTCAACTTCTTCGGGATCTAGTGTCGTCCAAAGGGAGGCAACCCTTTTGCGTACCTTCCAAAACGGTTATGTAAACACCCCCAACCACCTTATAGCATAGATCAGTGCCATTCAATGGGGTCTAATTATGGAGAAAGAAAGGAAGCTAATCCTGTCAAGGAGGTTCGCCTAACTTGTCATAGGCAGGTGTTAGATATACATGTAAATATTCAGATAGCACACTTTCCAATTTGATCTAATATAGTCCAAATAAGAGATCACAACTAGTACCCGCAGTAGGCATAGAAATAGTGTCTTCCTAGTGATGTGTGTCAATGTATAAAATGATACTAGCATCCTTAGTTAGCAACAGTATCCACATTCAGTATTTAGCATCAGTGATCATTTGTAATGATGGAGCATAGTAACAATATCAGTATTTAGAGAGGTAAGCAGAGTTATTGTTTAGGCTGCTATATTAAGCTTTATCACAAGGAAAATCTCGCCATTCATATCAGAAAACAATAAATAATAAAATCAGAATCAATTTATCAGCCTTTAGTGTTGACACCAATCATCATATGATATAATACCTCAGCAAGTATAAACAGTGACCATCAATAGTAGCAAATTTTACCATTCAACAAGTGTAATCAACAGTAACAACCAGCATTTGTCATCATTAGACTAACGGTAAACAGTACTGTGTATCAGCAGAAGTAAACCCCAAGTTACGAGCAGTGACAGTCATGAAAGATGCCCTTTTGATGGCTTGTTTGAGTTCTCCTTAGCATGAAGCGAACCCTTTTGGGAGGCCGAATTTATTGGTGCCAAGAAAAACCACTCAGCCTCCTAAGTAACTTCAAGTTGCCTGTTTTTTGCAGGCTTTGATTGACAGTTAAAGACAGTCAACAGTCCAAGTTTGACAGGTGTAGGGCTGTAGGCTGGGCAAAGGGTGACGCCCCTGAAGACCCTTTGGCAAATAAGGTAGGGCGAATTGGACAGTGGAGGCAGAATTTTGAGATTGGGAATATTTTTAGGGGTTTGAATTTTTGTAAATTTTTTAGGGTTTCTGATTTCCTGAGATTTTTAGGGTTTTTAGGTTAAAATGCAATCCTAATGGAGACACCTTTTGAGGTTCTAGGGCTAAACTGGTAGGCCGAAATTTTAGGGAGGACCGAAAATTCAAAACAAAAATATAGTTTTTTATTTTCTGAGTTTTTTAGGGTTTTCTGAGGTAAAAATGCAGACCTAGAATTAACCTAAATTAACCATGAAGATGCAATAATTTACACATGAAAATTTTGAATTTTGAATAAAGACGACAAAATTGGGGTTTTGTGGTGCTACCTCAAACCCTAGGGCATAAAGGAAGGTGACCAGCCTCACTCCTGAGATATCTCTCCAAGGTTTTACAAACTAGGGCCTCCTTCAACAGCCTCTAGGGCTCGTTAATGGAGTCTAGAAAGGGAAAAACCAGAGATCCATGGCCCAAGCCAAGGAAAACTCCTCCAATGAGGATGTTTTCCAGCATACCAAGATGACAAAAAGGCTGATAAGAAGCCCAAATTAGAGAAAATGCAGCACTAAGACTACCATTCAATCCACAAAGAGCATGAACTTGTCAACTTTTAACAAAGAGAGATCAGGATAGAAGCCCTAGATACCTCCTTGTGCGTGTGTCTATCCAACAATTCTAGCATCACCTTAGCATGTGCATGAAACCAAAGACTTTCCTCAAGAGGTGCACATCACTTCCTTAGCCATAGAGTAAGAGAAAAATGATAAACATAATGTTTTGTCCCAAAGTCTTGTGCTTTACAAATGACAAATGAATGGATATTTATATCCATTTTAGCACAAGATTTTAATTTTTTATCAAGCCTACATGTCAATTTCAAATTAAAACAATAGAATATTAAAATATTCCAAAATAAGACAAAATTAGGGCATGTCACCCACATGTTGCGGACTAAGCCCTAAAACCAACATAGAATAACAAAAAATACCAAAATAAGCAAGCCAAGGCCTCACTATGACTACAAGAGTGAGCCTAAGGAGGACGTTATGCCCCTACTAACCCCAGAATGATGAAAAATGTCCCTCGACATCCCCCTTGCCTTTGCTTGAGGCTTGCTCAATCATGGTGATGTCAAGAGGTTGATTTGGTCAGAGAGGGTAAAATCAGCTGCATAGAAGGTCCGTGTGGGGTGTGAGAGGGGCGTTGGACTTAGGGATAACCTCCCTAGATGAAGCATAGTCCTCCTTAAGGCATAATAGGACATGAAGTCATGTGACCCAATGGCCCACATCTGGAAGCCCGGTCATGGCCCACCATAAGCAGAGAGCCCCACACTTGGCCTTTTAGTTCTCCTCTACCAACGACCTGTTGGAACACTGAAAACTGCAGAGGCATAACACCCACCATATCTTATCCAGTCTTTTTTGAAAAATTGTCTTATATGTCCCCCACCGTCTCCATTTAAGTGCAACCTAGTTTCTATATGATATAAAATTTCATATTTTACTATTGCCTTAGCTTTTCATTATCTATTTTGAAAACAATTAAAACGAAACACATTGATCTATTTTACATGTCCGTAATTTAGGAACAAAATTTTGGTAACCGGTATTGCAAAGTAGAAGGTGAACCCTTAGGGAATGGGAATTCAAGTGTTTAAAAAAAATGAATTTTAGTGCAGCTCACCTCGTACTGTTGCAAAAGTAATTTTAACCCCATCAAACATCGATACTCCTAGAAATTGTTGGTACTTGGGAACATCAACCCCAAGTAGCATGGGCATTCTCCCTCAACAGGAAGGGGTGTTCTCACTAAAGTCCCCTATGTATCGCGCACATCACGGACCATCCCTAGTGATGCTCCAATCTCAAGGAGTGTGGTGGACACTACCCAATGGTAAATTCGTTTAAATATGTCGATGACTCTTTTATTCAATTGGAAGAGTTGAGATGGTCTAGTCTTAATGATGAAGATCATTAAACCATTCAAGAGGAGGCCCATAGTATGCCCACGGATAAATACTCTAGAGCTAGTCCATGTCTTTGGAGTCTGGACTCTAGGAATCATGGCCCTAGACCTTGTCTAGCCACTAGAAAGTAGCATACATTGACCTTGGAGTTTGGGATCCTGTTGCTTGCATTATAATTTGGAACATACTTTCTGTATGAAGCTCAAAATAAAATTTAAATACACACTGCCATGACACTTGGTATTCCTATGTTTGAACTTTGGTTCTTGTTACTTGTCAATCAAAGGATTAAAGTTTGAATCACAATCTTGAATCACAATCTTCAGACTGAAAATTGAGTCTCTCCCCCACTTCTTGTTCGTATTCCTATGTTTGAAGTTTGATGCATGTTCCTTGTCAATCAGCGTATTATATTTCGAATTACAATCTTGACTCTTGAGACTATGAAAATTAGGTCTCTCCCCTGCTTCCCTCACCTACCTGATTTTAGACACATTGGTGGGGTATGTGGGAAAATCAAAGATTGCCACCATGAGTATAGTTATTCAGACCATGTAATATAATAAATACCTTCCATAATTTTACAATAATAAACACCTTAGAAAATACAAACTATCAAAATCACTTGTTTGTTACTGAGTTTTAAGAGTTACGAACGTCATACTTGGAGAAAGACAGGAAGAATTGGCTGAAGAGCTTTGGGCAGACAAAGGCCAGGAATTAGTATAGGTCCTCCCTGCAGAGCAAGTGATAAAATATATTACTAAAAATGGATAAACCTTAAACATAGAAAAATATATCCAGATTCCACTGACAACATGAAAGCTAATCAGATATTAAACAAGTTATTTCACTTTACTAAGATTTTTCACTTACTTTTCTCTTTCTCCGTTCCTTATCTCTTGCTGTTGAAACCGCATCACGGACTACTTTAACATATGTTGGCAGAATTTCTTTTGGTAGAGATCCTATCACACATCCTAATGCCTCCCAACAGGACTATTCATCAAAAAACAGAAATTTTGCCTCATCAAATTATGTGAAACGCTTGACATGATAGATTAGATCTAATGAATATGATCACATCAAAACCAAAACTAAAATCAATCCAACCAAGAAACCCATTTACACTCAGGGACATGATAAATCACTAAGGAAACATACACCACATAACAGCCACTCTATCTTTACCTGAACAGTCGCCAAATCTGGATCTGTCAACATCACAATCAATGTTGTAACCAGGTTTGGAGATTCATCAAGTAAGTCTAGTTTACTGTTCTTGAAGAAGAAACCTGACAGGTATGCAGAGCCCCTTCTAACAGAAGCCTATGAATCAAAGAACATGAGTAAGGTATCAGTTTATAATTAGGAATATACATAATTGTAATTCAAATGAAAAATATAAAATATGTTTCAACTATGGCTATACCTGAGTGTCTCCCAGGCTTTTCAAAAGTTCTGCTATCAAAGAGTAAAGTCCTTCTTCATCAATAACCATAACAACAGTTTCTGCGGATTTCTTAGCCAAGGATGCCACCTCCTAAACACCAACACAGAACTTCATTTTCACTTATATTCATCAAACAAAATGGAAACTCAAGAACCACTTATTACTATCCAACATTGAGTTCATGAAAATGAACCATATAAATTAAAGAAGAAAAAAAAATGTATTATTGCTACCCTATTAACAATCCAGTTTGCCATATTAAATTGCACGACTATAAAATCTTGCCTTTTCATCTGATGTAGACTTCATTGAAGTAAAACAAAAAATAAAATAAGTAGGTATTGATCGTAACCAGCCCAATTTAGCATCCTATGGATACTGCCCAGATTGGGGAGAACCATTGTATGCTTTACCAATGAAGATGGCCATCAATGTAGAACTCAGAAAACTGTCTTTGACAGGGGTTTAGTTCAAAGTGTAAGCATTAAATACAGGGATACATACAAACTTAGAAGATCTCCCTTGTGTATTTAATTAGAAAAAAAATTATTTGATATTATGATGAAGAAACTTCCACAAATTAGCCAAAACAACTTTATGAAGGCATATAATCACAGAAATCATTTGCCTAAAATATTGCAGTGAAGGTCCAGACCCCATAGTATCTCACTAAAAACAAACTGTAACTCCACCCAATTAAAAACTAGACAATTACAAACCATTTAATTAGTCCAATCTATATATTCGTTTATATGTCAATATATAAACCACGAGTTTGCCTTCAATGCAACAGTTCATTACCGTCCAGAAATTCATACCAAGTAGCTGAAATTCTCAGATTTGAAAACCATAAGACTTACATAATTTTACAAACTACCAGGTGTGCCCAATCACATGTAACTGTGCAGTTAGAAATTCAAGAAAAAGTCATATGCAGATGACCACATGGATTTTTATTTTCATAAATAGCACCCAAAGGCGATTGATAAAAAGCACACGAATGATTTATCATAATCAAATTAGGGATAGTTATCCAAGTTCTATTACTTCTTTAGTTATTTTCCAATACAGGATAGATAACAACTTGACTCAAAAAACAAATCCGGATACTTCATAACTTTAACTCTTTTACTCTTATTTAAAAACATTAGGAGAATCCAGAAGTACTGCCCTAATGGGAAATTGAATAAACAGATGATAGACACCAACAGAGATACATTGTAAAATCAGAAAATGGATGATACCTTACGACATGCAGGTCATATTTAATTTCATTTTCACTTGCAGGTCATATGATACCTTACAAATACTTGTTCAATTCCTTGTGAAAATTACCTATTTTGAACCTACACTGCCAATAACAAAGCTGTCTACTGTGTTACTTGATCTGCCACCTCCGTATCCAAGATCAGTCAATCTGCAGATCCGATCCGGATCCAGCTCTGGATCTGCAGGATCTGTCCGGGATCCTTTATGGAAGCAGACCCCCTGGAGAATGAAAAGATCACGATCCCACAAAATGGATCCTGTGGAAAATGAAAGAAATCCTGAAATTTTGAAATGGACCCCAAAACTTCCAGTGCATTTTTTACCAAGTGACCCCCAAAACTTGATTTTTAATGAAATTTTTCGAAACCCTGAACTAATAAAGGTTAGAACCCTAAACCCCATTCCTAGTCAAGATCTGTTCTATCCTTATGTCAAACCTGCTCTTGAGATCTGATTTATCAAGATTTGATCTAACATTATGATCAAGGTCTTCTGTTGATGTCTGACCTATCATTATGTAGCACCTTGTTGCTCACTTCACCAACACTGTTATTTAGTCTTCCCATAGCCTTCAAGAAACCCCTTTATTCACTGATGATATTAGCATGTGTATGTGACTCACAGAAATGCTGTTATGGCCTGCTACATGCTCATGCTGAAATTGTGTTCAAAATTATCAATAACCAATGAGGGTTATAAATTACCAAATTATCAGTTATGGTACATGGATGGCTAATAGTAATATGCATGATAACTCTCTTTTCTAGTTTTGGTTATAAACTTATAAAATAGTTATACTTTTTTTTAGAGAAGGGAGGACCTGCGTTAATCAAAGATAGTTATACTCTTGCTATTCTTGAATGGTCATGATCATTGTTGAAAAATTGCCATCAGCAAAAAACAGGTGAGGGGCCTGGACTCTGGAATACAACTTCTCGGTAACATATATGATACATCGAAGTCAATATTGAATAGTAAACCCTGATAGTTGTCCAGTCCAGGACTCAAAAATGGACAACCAATACAAAATGACATCAAATATATAAATGTATCTCATCATCATGAGTCATCTACAATGACAAATCTAGCAGCTACCTATACTTATGATTCTTGATAAAAATTACTATTATAATTTTTGTACTTGCCATTCCCCCATCATATTCAGATCCTGGCTTTCCAAAACTCTACTGGATCCATATCCGTATCCTGGTAACGTAGGCTATCTATAAATGCCAAGTTCAACTATATAGAAAATCCAGTTACAATTTGCGCTTTAAAAATTAAAAATGTGCATATGTCTAGACAATGTTGTCCTTTCAAAAAATGGAATTGTTGACCTGAAACTACCAAATTGCTTCCTCTTCAGGAAGAAGATTCGGGATATGATACTGAAAGTTTATGTTCTGATATTTCTAATATTATGTCTGATATTAATGAACATGAAGAATCAGCTTCAGATTCAAATCCAGATGAGCCCCTCAGTTGCCAAAGTGGGCAGAAAAAGCTCTCACATCTGTTGGTTCCAACATTGGAAATCCTGCCGATCGAAGAAGAACCCGAGTAGACTTTCAAACAGCAAGTATGGCTCTTTCACATGTTGATCCATTGCTGTCCGAAAAGTGTTTTTTGATGGTTGGTTCAAATCCAAAATCATACTACCATGTCCACCATGATCCGAGATAGCAAAATGCCATGGATGAAGAGTACAATTCTCTTCAGGAAAAATGCAACATGGGAGCTAGTTTCACTTCCACCTAGAAGGAAATTGGTCCAATGCAAATGTGTCTACCGAACCAAGGTTGTTGCTGATGGTTCAACCTGCAAATACAACGCAAGGTTGGTGGCAAAATATTTCTCACAAGTCCAAGGTGTGGACTACACAAAAACTTTTCCACCGGTTGCAAAAATGGACTCAATCCGGCTAGTTTTGGCAATTTCCGCATCCAAGCACTGGGACGTGCACCACAGGGATGTGAAGAGTGTTTTTCTTCATGGGGATCTTCAGAAAGAGATCTACATGAAACAGCCCAAAGGTTACATAACAGATCCGACGCTTGTTTGCAGATTAAGGAAATATTTGTATGGTTTAAAATAGGCCCCAAGAGCATCGTATGCAAAGATGGATTCCTTTCTTCTGTCACAAAACTTTGCGAGATGCAAATCAGATCCGAATGTATATCTACAGCAGCATGACGGTAATTTGCTGATCATTGTACTTTATGTTGATGACTTATTGATAACAGGAAGCAGTCTTGCTTCGATCGGCACCATACAAACCGCTTTACACCAAGCATTTGATATGAGTGATTTAGGCCTACTGAAGCAATTTCTTGGTCTTGAAATCACTTAGAATTTTGATGGGATCATGATTTCTCAATCAAAATATGGTTTGGACCTACTAAAGAAGTTCAATATGGCAGAATGTAAAGTTGCACCATTCTCATTCCTCTCAGGAATCAGTCTTGAGGATGGTGATTCTACATCGTTGGTGGATTCTACACTCTACCGGCAATTGATTGGTAGTCTTTTGTATCTGACACGCTCTAAGCCTAATATTTCTTATGTCGTGAGTGTTGTGTCAAGGTACAAGCAACAACCCCATGAGCTTCACTGGAAGGCATCCAAAAGGATCTTGCATTATGTGCAAAGTACGAGACATTTTGGCATTTACTATGTTGTAGATTCTGATCTTGACTTGGTTGGATTCACTGATTCAGATTGGGCAGGTGATAGCATTGATCGGATGTCCACTTCCAGATATGTTTTCATGATTGGTACAGAGCCTATTTGTTGGTTAAGCAAAAAGCAGATAGCCATTGCCTTATCTTCAGCAAAGGCAAAGTATTGAGAAGCAGTCAATGCTTGCATTCAAGCAATTTGGTTGCAGGGTATTCTAGCTGAGTTTGATATTGGTAGCACCACTTCTACTATCATTTTTTGTGACAATCAGAGTGCTATCAAGAACTCGGCAGATCTGGTTCAGAGACAGAGGACCAAGCATATCAAGATCCATATACACTACATCCGAGAGCTCATGCATGATAGAACCATTGTACTGCAGTATTGCCCTACAGAAGAGCAAATTGCAGACATCTTCACCAAGAGCTTCACTAAGAAGAAGTTATCTTACCTCCGTTCTCTGTTGGGGGTGAGTTCTACTACGGTGAGGACAGATTAGATCCTTCAATGTTCACTTTGACGGGGGGTTTTCTTTCCCACTGGGTTTTTCCCTCTTTCCTCAATTAAATTTTTTGAGCATTTTTTGGATTATTTTTGTACCGGGGGACCTCTAGCCTTTCTTGTCGAGGCCCTCTTATTATTTTATTTTTATTCCTCCACATGATATTAGCTTAAGGAAGGGTGTTGGAGTCATTTTCCAACTACACTTCATTTATTTGGGCTTAATAGCCTAATTTACCACTTATCCTAAGTATTTTGACTCAAATATGTGCTTACATCATTGCCATATCATCAGTTTCAGTCAACCGGGTTTCCTCCTTCATTCATAGAGCCAACTGGGATGATAATGCATGATTAAAGCGCCCAACTCAGTCCAATTGGGAGCATTTAATACCAAATTTAGTTAACTGGAGTCAGAAAGGCACCCTCCTACCAGATTTGAACTAATTTCACCTAAAAATCAGTCAATTGGAGTCAAAAAGGCGATGTCGCCTATTTTTGGGCATTCAGTTGAGTTTCAGACTTAGTTAGACTCAGTTTAGTTGTTTCAGAGTCTGTTAGAGCTACTCTGCTAGGAATCGCTCTGCACCCTCACGAATCGATCCCAATTCGCGATCTGGACGGAATCGCGATTCCTTGTCGATTCCGCTCTGAATCGATTTTGTAATTCACGCTTCTCACATCAAAAAATCGACCCCTGGTTTTTTAGGGTTCGATGAGGAATCAATCTGAAATCGACGATTCCAAATCGATTCCTCATCGAACCCTAATCGATTCCTTGCTTAAAGATTGAACCCGATTTCACTCCTGAAAACAGTTTCGCCGAATTGGTGGGTTCAACCCAAAAAAATTTCAATTTTTGTATTTTTTGGGGGGTTTCTTTATGGGTTAGGTTACTTTGGGCCAATAAAGGGTGAATGAGTCCAGTTGAACTCATTCCATTACTCATTTCATTGATTGGGAAGAGCTTTGAGCTTTGAGTGAGCTTGCTAGTTCTTTGAGAGCTTTGAGCTTTGAGTGGGAGATTGAAGGGGAGATAGAAAAGGAGAGCTTGCAAGGGAGATTGAAGCTTCCATAGAGACATTCAACCCTGTGTTTTAAAAATCGATTAGGTTACTTTGGGCCAATAAAGGGTTAGGTTACTTTGGGCCAATAAAGGGTGAATGAGTCCAGTTGAACTCATTCCATTACTCATTTCATTGATTGGGAAGAGCTTTGAGCTTTGAGTGAGCTTCTTTATGGGTTAGGTTACTTTGGGCCAATAAAGGGTGAATGAATCCAGTTGAACTCATTCCATTACTCATTTCATTGATTGGGAAGAGCTTTGAGTGAGCTTGCTAGTTGTTTGAGAGCTTTGAGCTTTGAAGGGGAGATTGAAAAGGAGAGCTTGCAAGGGAGATTGAAGCTTCCATACAGACATTGAACCCTGTGTTTTAAAAATCGGTCCGATCGGAATCGGAATCAGCCGATTCGACGATTTATTGCCGGCCCAGTTCAAACCAGTTCGAGAGCATCAAATCAGATGGTTTAAGTAAAAAATCAGTCCGACCATATGAATCGGTCCAGTCAGACTGATTTTTTACTTAAACCGGATAGTTTTTTTTGGTGGGCCACGAGGCATTTCCCAAACCAACATGCTAGAGCGGCCTCCCTTACTAGCCCGTAATGAGCTTTTCTAAACAAAAGACATTACTATAAAACATCATTCGCTGTTTATAATTTAAATTATCACGTTGACATCTCATTATACATCACTACATTGGTTTTCTTCGAACAATACAATGTTCAGTCAAATACATGAATTTAATGGAATGAGCCTGATTATCTATAAATCTAATTCTCTATTTGATATTTGTTATTTATAAATATTTTATTTTATTTTCGATTTGATGTTTATAAAACTTGTTTTCTTAATAATATTTTATATATTTATATCAAAATAGTTTAAAAAGATAAATACAAAAGGTATTTACGTCTTTTAAAAGAAAAAGTCAAACGATAAGAAGTTAAAAATCTTAACTCAACCACTTTCTTATAAATTATTCTATATTAATCTAATTTTATAAATATTGTATTTCCTTTTGTTTTTATCTATAGTGGTTTATTATTCATTATATATTAATCTATTTTATAAATATGGTGTTTCTCTTTGTTTCTTATTTAAACTTCCTTTGCACCATAAGGTTATGTTTAGTTTTTTTCTTTTTAATAAAGGGGATTTGTTAATATATTTTTTTTATTTTTATGTCAAATTTATTAGAATATGATATACAACATTTTAGTATTTGAAAGTCTTAAGGAAGATGATGAGTTAGGTTGTTTTAAGAATGCATGGAGATTTTCATGTCAATGGCAATCTTTTTATCCATGTAGTTTGACACACTAATGGAATGAAAATAATTAGCATGCTAAATAATTACTTCCTAAACTATATATCATGTTATTTTTTGAACTCTACTGGCCATATAGCCTATAGGCCTCATGGATTATGTATTTTGTTCATGTTCCAATCTCCTAGATATACATTGCAAAATACACTTTGTGCCATTTTAGATATATTGACTCTTATATGGTATACATGAGCAAAGATTGGATATTTTGTTTCTAATGCTATGGAATCATGAATTAGAATCTTGAAAATGTTGTTTTCCTTAAACAAAAAAAATATTTTATGTATTTTTTAACAAACCGATTTATTAAATTCAAATCGATTTATGACTGATTCAATCCGATTCCGAGTTGACCCTTGACCGATTCCGAGTCCGATTTCGATTTTTCAAACTTTGATTCAACCACCATTGAAGAGCTAAAAGGTAGGCTCTAAAAATTCATCTTTGCTTGTTTTTGAAAAAAAAATTCACTATATTAGAAAATGTAAACCTTGCAATGTTCTCTTCTCCTACTCTTTCTAATTTCTTCTTCTCCATCATTATATTGTAGGGAACAAGTGACTCTCATCTTGGACCAAGAAACATGATGGGTATGTGGTTTTGGTTTTTCATTCCACTTCTTCTCATTATCATGGTGTTGGTAGTGATGATGGGGAAGAAGTAGAGAGTGATGCATACCAAGGAGAAGAGGAGGAAGGGGAAGAGGGTGATGATGATGAGAATGAGGGTGATGTGGGGCAAAAACAAAAAGACACAACCTTTGTGGAAGTATGTGACAAGGCAAGGGGGAGGGAGAGGGGGTGGAACCACAAAGTTTGCATGCCCCATTGTAATAAATCATACACAGGTTCATATACTTGAGTGAGAAAGCATTTGTGTGGGGTTATGCCATCCGATGAAGGTAAGTCTCATGGAGTCAAAACTTGTGACAAAGTGGGAGCTAAAGGGAGAAGCAAATACAGGATGGAAGAAGAGGTCGCTCAAAATAACTCCAAGAGATCGAGGGTTGAATCTGAATCCTCACAAAGAATGTTTGGTAGTGGAGTTGGATCATCATTGGGTCGATCGAGACCCTCATCTCCCCATGGAATCTCGACTATGCAAAGAACGTTATCCGATTTCCTTGACATAGGTTGTAGAGATGATGTGGATTCAAAAATTTATAGGTTTCTCTATGCATGTGGTGTGCCATTCAATGTTCTTCCCTCACCCTATTGGCATGAAATGGTACATGCCTTCAATGGTGCCCCTCAAGGATACAGAAGCCCTAGGTATGACAAAGCTAGAACCGTGGGACTTGACAGGGAAAGAGCCAAAATCAATGGTGCTCTTGGAAAGTTCACAAATAATTGGTCCAACTATGGGGTATCCATTGTATCTGATGGGTGGACAAATGTTAAAGGCAAGCCATTGATAAATATTCTTGGTGTTTCTACTAGCGGTGCGGTCTTCCTTTCAGCCCATGACTACTCAGATCGCTACAAGACCGCCATTATTATTGCACAACCTTTACTTAAAACGATTCAGGAGATTGGGCCATACAATGTCATTCAAGTCATCACTGATAACGTTGTTAATTGAAAGGCAGCAGGAGCAATCATTGAGGATAAGTATCCCAACATATTTTGGTCAGGGTGTTTGGTTCACACATTGAACCTTTTGATGCATGATATTGTTAAGTTGAAGGACCCTAATTACCGATGGATTGGTGCCTTGTACAAGAGAGGTAAGAAAATTATCAAATTTATTACCAATCATAGCATGGCCCACCACATTTTTCGCAATCACTCTAAGTTGGAGCTATTGAAGATTGCAAAGGCTAGATTTTCTAGCTACTACCTCACCTTTAGGAGGCTTTTGAAGGTAAGAGAGGCATTAGCTAGTATGGTCTCAAGTGCTCCATGGCAGGAATTGAAAGACACAGCTGCAAGCGCATCAAATAGAAGTGACTTTCAAGAGGTGGAGGACACCGTTCTTGAAGGTCATTTCTGGTTATAGGTTAGGTATGTTCTGCAATTCACCAAACCAATTTATAACATGATTCGTTTTGCAGATACAGATCAGCCGATGATTGAGGAGGTATATGAGCAAATGGATAGCATGCTTAGTCAAATCAAAGACATTGTTGAGCAAAGAGATGCAATATTGTATGACCATATTCATAAACATGTGGTCAAAAGGTGGGATAACCTAAATGTTCCACTCCATGCCCTTACATATGTCCTCACCCCAAAATACTATTCTCCAATTTGGTTGGCCCAACCTGCACCTGGGGGTAGAGTTAGGAAAAAAACCCACACAGATCCAAAGGTTGCTACTGGGTATATGCAAGCATTAGACAAGTTGGTCCCTGATGAGGAAGAGTGTGCTCAAGTACGGAGTGAATTGAGCAAATACATTAGTGAGTATGGACCCTTTGGTTCCCTGTATGCAACCAAAGATCGAGACAGATTGGATCCTATCCGTTGGTGGAACATCCATGGCTCTGGAGCCAAATATTTGCATAAACTGGCAGTGAGGGTGCTATCACAGGTGGTTAATAGCTCTTCTACAGAGAGGTGTTGGAGCACCTACAACTTCAATCACAGTGTAAAGAGAAACAGTCTGAAAGTAGATGACGCAAAAAGCTTGGTTTATGAGCACTACAACTTGAGGTTGTTGTCCCATTATTGTGAGGCGGCCAAGAATGATAGAACATTTGTGACTTGAGACAACAATCCAGAGGAGGCTAATGTGGAGGATGGATCCATAGCATTAGAGCACTGAACTATTGGGTGATCATGATGATCCAACTCAGACTACCCGTACAGAGATGCCACCCCCAAGCAGAAGCAGCTTTCCGGATGCAGGAGTTTTGCCTTTAGCTTCGCAATGTCCAAGTTTAGCCCGTGGGGGGCATTCATCTTCTTCTCATGTTCCATGATCACTTCCACCAGCACCTATTCCACCTAGACCACGAGAAAAGAAATTGGAAGTTTCTCGTGGCAAGCGAAAAGCTTAGTAGATTCATAGTACTTTGTATTTCATTTTCATGGTTATTTTGGCGGTTGTCCTATTTTGTAAACATTATGGCCTAGTTTGATGGAAAATATTATATGTTGAAATTTGAAGGTTGATGTTGTTGATGATTGATGATTGATGATTTGATGATGATCATTTAACGACAATGTTATAAGTTATAGCTCCTAGAATCTAGATGATTAATGTTATATCAATGTGTATTAAATGGTTATATGAATATCTAGATTCTATGTTTTCATGTTTTCTATAGCTAATTTGGCATAATACATGTTTTTTTAATTTATATGCATCAAAATTTATTAAAATATATATTATATAAAAAATGATCCTGAAACGGAAGCTTTTGAAAATTTCGCTTTTCGCTCCCGCTCTCACTCCCGCTCCCAACAGCGTAGTGTTAGAGTCAATTACAATGCAATCAAGAGGTTAACTGATGTTCCAAGTGGTGTTAACTGACCAAGTAAGCCACTCTCATGCATTCAATTCGAATGACCTCTCTAAGATTCGAATTGCTTGGCTATTCATGCCATTATTTTGTATTGTATCTATCTTCTGAGTTAATGATAATGAATTACTGTTGCAAACCTTTTGCACCAGTGTTTCTGCACAAGTGTTTATGCACCTGTGTTTCTGCACTCAATTTTTTGTAAAGATCTGCATGCATCTCTTGTTATTGTAACTGTTGTTCTTGTTTTCTAGATCTGTTGTGCTTGAATGTTACAGTATGGCCACATCCCTTAGGTGAGGCATTTCAGGGTTTTTGGCTCCACCTGCTATGCCTTGATACCGAAGGAGAAAGAGAGAAGCTTAGTGTTCGAAGTCCAAATTCCATTCGCTTGGGGTATTCAGACACCTCCAAGGCATATCGGTTTTATGATGAGGTAAACAAGAAGTTTATTGTCTCCAAAGATGTCATTTTTCTTGAAAATATAAAAATGACAAGTCTATTGATAGACAAATTGATCGTCTGGAGAAATTTGCCCATGTAAGGACATATTATGAAGTTGATAATGAAATTCCACATCTTGAAGGGGGGATCCATATCCTAGATCAATCTCTAGAATTTCCTTTTGAAACACCAACACCCCCTCATGAAGAAGTTCGTTCCACTTCACATGAATAAGAGGTTCAACGGGATGATGCAATTAAGACGATTGGAAGACCAAATCTTGAAGAAAATGAATCACTACCAACTGATTAACCTAGACAGTCATGGAAAGTTCCAAAATGAGCCACAAAGACACTTGAAAATGTCCATCCGCCTGAAGTTGGTAAGACAGGAACAAGAAGATCAACCAGATAAAGAAGATGGAGGAGATGCAGATAACTCAGGTGATGACATGGATGTCACGGTTGATTGTGAATTGAATTTATCTTCTAACTTTGAACCAACTTCCTTTGAAGAGGTTACTACTCATGATGAGTGGAAAGAAGCCATGCAAAATGAGTATGATTTGTTTAAGGTTGTTTTTCCTCAGCCTTTAAGGCTAATTGGTATGCCTCTTCCACGTTGTGAACCCTATGCATGCTCAATTCATACCTCATACAACTAAAACTGCATACCTTGCAGCCAGTTGCTCATCAGTTTCCAGGTGATCCACACGAATGGACAACTAATAAAACTCGTGTGTGAGTTGCTCCACGATGGACAAGTTTTGCTTCAAGTTCTGAAATCTACGAAAAAGCGTCAATGCATAGTCTAAAGGAAAAACAATTCTTGCATTTGTTTCCATCTCATTCCAAATCCTAATTTTGTCTTTCCCTTTTTTTGTTCTTCCTTTCTACACATGACCCCACCAGATCTTGGCATGACCCTTCAACTTGGTGCATGCAAATTTCACCTTCTTTTCCTCTATCATAGGATTCCATTCAAAAAATAATTCCATGGCGTTTAACCAATCTATTAACTCCTCCGGTTTAAGACTCTCCACATATTCTAAAACTTCCATTTTGCTCCCATCATTTCTCCCTTATAGATCCCTGGGCATCCTTTCTTCAAAACGCATGCGCCTTAATTGTTCTTCTCCATGTTCTATATGTTGATCTTCATCTCCTTGGTCTGTCTCCTCATCAAACGCTTCTCTTTGTATTATTCTCCGATTAGCCAACATGTTTGTAAGATCTGCTACTTTCCTTTGGAGGTTTTGCATATCTCTATGCATCTGAGCAAGACCTGCTCTTCCTCTTCCTCTCTTGGCCATCTTCCTGCTCTAATACCAGATGTTGTAGCCAATAAACTTTGATTCATTCACGAGATCTAAAAACCATGCAAGCACATGAGAGTGGAAGAATAACTATCTTTTATTCCTTCTCCATCCTAACTATTACAATGAAAGTTCAACCCTTTATAATAACTACTATCTGATATTTTCGAAAATTGCTAATTTTAGAAAATTCTCTCATGATTCTAAAATTGACCAATAACTAAAAGCTAACTAGAGCGACAATAGTTGTCAACTCACTTTTCTAATTAGGTGCATAAACTAATAGATAACTGATAATTACAAATTAAAAAAAATAATGCTAAAACACTAAAACCCCAATTTGAGGCATTATATGAACGAAATTGACCCCGGAAAAGTGTCAAAAAAGGTCTGATCAAAAGGATCTAATTGGTCACTGCATTGAAATCTTCGAAACTCAAATTCCTGTTAAATTTAAGCACAAACGGATAATTGAGTCAAAAGTTATGACCCTCGGAAATCCCTGCATTATTTCTTTCTTTTCTTTTCTTTTTTAATTTCAGCCCAAGAAAATCCCTGCGTCAATCTATCTCTGTTGACGCTAGTGCTCCATCTGCTGCAAGTTGAGATGCTTTCAATCTTGAAAGAAACCGTGTTGTAGCAAGCCAACAATCTCAAGAAAGAAAATAACCATTGTGGAAGCATGTAACAAGACATAGGGAAAAGCTTGTTGAGGGAAGGAATGTTCTTTGGAAATGTAATTTCTACAACAATACATAGAAGATAACCTACTGAATGTGGACTCGGACCATGTTAAATGGGTGAGTGCTACCAAATGAAGAGAAATGGAAAGAGAGGATAACATTGGCTGGAGGAAGGTGGCAGCAACAAGTAGGAAACAAAAAGAAGATGATCCTCTTCTATTCTTGAGGAAACCTACTAGTACTAGCAGATTTGGGAGTGGGACTACAACCCAACCACCAAGAAATAGGTTTGCACAATCATCTTTGTTTCTTGAGATGTCTTGAGTTTTAGTTGAAAAAACTCGAATAGGGTATGTTCCGCCCAGTTGAAAGAAGCTTAGAACCACATTGTTGGTTAAGGTAAAGAAGGAGATGGATAAAATCATAGAACCCATTAAATCATAATGGCCTTCATCTGATGTCATATTGTTTCTGATGGATAGATAGATACAACCTATTGTCACAGGGTTCGCCAGATTTGAACCTTGAAGTTCGAAATCCGACGAACGTCAAAAAAAAAATCAAATTCGTTCATATTCGAGTTGAAATCCGGCTACGAAATTCACGGGTTCATGGGTTGAAATCTGGCTACGAAATTTACAAGTTTTGAAAGGGGGAGGCGAGTAGATCGTGGTCGACATTCGTATGGATTTCTATGCCGGCGAAACTCCAGGTTCATTCGTGAGGAAAGCTGTAACAATGTCGCCAACGTATACAATGTGTGCTTTGTAGAACACTCGGCAACGTGGAAAGACTTGGCAGCAATCAGCGACGGGAAGTGGCAATTTCGAACCCTAATCGAATGCTTCCCAGTATTGGCGTTGGCTGTGACCGGATACCCTCCAATCTCGATGGTGACTGGATACCCTGCAATATCGATGGTGACTGTGATCATTAATGACTTACAAACACGTCTTAACTTACATACAATCATGATCGTGACAGTTAGTCACTGTAACATGTGTTAGGTATAGCCTTATAGTTTGTAAGTTATAAATAATATATTATTTAATGTTTTTTATGTATTTACGTTGTATATTAAATCATTTTTTTAATTATATATTAAATGTTATAAAGTATTATATATAATTATATTAAATGTTATTTATTATATATAAAATACAAAATATATTAATACATTATAAATTTTTATATTTTTAAAATATGTATATAGGCGAATCTAAAGGCGAACTCCATTTCGAACTTTATCAAAAATTTCGAACCCGAATCGAATTTAATGATTCCCATGTGCAACTTATCACAACAGGTAATGCACCTGTTTGCAAGGCCATTGGCATGCTTGTGGAAACTAAATACCTGTAGATTTTGTGGACACCTTGCATCATTCATTCCTTGAATTTAGCACTTAAATCTATTGCTTCCAATGTGACATGGACGGGACGTCTTATTGATTATGCATGCCATATCCAAAATTTTGTACAAAACCATACCAATTCTCTCACAATCTATAGAGTACACAAATCTATCATTGTTGAAGATTGTAGATAATCGATGGGCATCCTCATTCATCATGCTTAAGAGGTTGAGGGAGGTGAAGACTGCTCTTAGTTCCATGGTTATTTTGGAGATTTGGTCCTTTTGGAGAAAGTTGGATCAAACTTCTTCAAAAAAAATCAAGGCTACAGTGTTAGATGATGGTTGGTGGCGGGGGACAGATCTTACCATTAAGATCTTTGATTGCAGTTTACAGACACCGACCAGCCCATTAGGAGAAGCTTATGAGGGGTGGGATTCCATGATTGAGGTGATGAAGACCGTTATTTTACAAAATGAGTGCCCTGAGTATGGGGCATCAGTAGAGAGCTTATTCATCACCATACAAGATATTCTTATCAGTAGGTGGGATAAGAATTGCACACATTTGCATTTCTTTACTTACTAATTGAATCACAATACTTCAGTCATGAATGGCTCAATGGTCGACCTTCACATAGAATCCCTCTTCGCAGGGACGGAGAGATTTCGCAAGGAGAAGGTAAGCATTTAGAAGGATATTTTAGGATAGAGCATCTCTTGATGAGGTGCAGGAGGGCTTCGTAGAGTTTTCCATCGACACTAAGAGATTTGGATGTTACGATGTGCCCAGAGACAGGGGGCTAAGAATAACTATGCTTGGTGGGAAACTAATGGGACTGCATGCCTTATTCTAAAGGATTTAGCCATGAGGATTCTTTCTCAGGTTACGACATCCTCTTGTTGTGAGAGGAATTCGAGCACATATGGGAGTTTGTACAGTTTGAAGAAGAGCATGATTGAGCAGTCCAGGGCAGAGACAATGTTGTAGGCGCATTCCAACCTCCATCTTATTTACATGCAAAGGGAGGAGTGCTTGAAAGGGAAAGACAAAGATGTGGGATGTGTTTGCTGATGATATGGGTTTGGACAACAATTGGCATTAGCCAACTTGGACATCAATGAACTAGTGCTAGAGCCGATCACCTTTGATTGATGGTAATCCTTGTGAGGGGTCATCCTCCACACCAGCAGATGCATATGACAGATTCGATATAGTACATGACGAAAGGATGGAGGAGATAGTTGTGGCAGTTGTAACAATTTTGATAATGCTGACATTGAGAAGGACTGTTGAGTCCTGACAATGACGACTTAGAGCTATGAAATTCTTCCATGTATGTTCTAACTTCTAATATCTAGATTCTACCCTATTTTTGTATTTTCCAATGGCATTCCCACCTATAGTATCTTACTATCAATGACTCAATATCTATGTAATACAGTTTGATTTTCATTACATATGTTGACTTAATGAGAAAACTACAGTTTATGGTTGAAATTCTAAGTTTTAAACTTCTATTTTATAATGTGTATACTATTGAATATTCTAAATTCTTGTATATATATACCTGTGTGTGTGTTCTACTTTCTAAAAAACATGATCTGTATGTTTATATTTCATATTTATAGTAATTTTTTAATATATATATATATATATATATATATATATATATATATATATAACCATGTCCCCATCCTGTTTCCGGGTTCATCATGTCCAGTGTCAGATACTTGTATTTCCATGTCCTTTGTCTTATGTGTCGTCATCTCAGGTGACTGAGATTTTAATGCAAGAAAGCACACAAAATGAAGGCATTTCAGCTAAACATGAATCTTTAATTTCAGAAAGATAACTAAGAGTCAAGTAATGAATGGACCTGTGCCATTGATCATAATCAATTTAGGAACAAGCTAATTTCTAGAAATCCTACCTGATCATCATCACCCATAGCTGCTATTAGAGGTGGTAAAACTGTTCCAAGATGTGAATTGAGACCAGGTCCAGCAACATCTGCTAATGCCCCAATAGCATGAGCATTGAAAGCACTGCAAGAATAGAATATAATTCCTTCATCGTAAGATAGAGAGCAACTTGAAAAATAGCTTCTTTCCAATACATCTAAGATTTAAGAAACAACCAACAGAACTTACGACAGAGGTGGATGCACCAATTTTGGTAAAATATGTGGAAGAACTGCTGCAGTCCTGACACTGCAAAATCAGAAACACGTGAACAACAGAATACAAATATAGAGGTTAATAAAGAACTCAAATAAATTATAATATCATATCAAATGAACATAGGATATTCTTATATCCGTATAAGTCACCTTAATATTTGTTTCAGACCATCCAGTGCAGTGGCAGAAGTTTCTTCATCTTCTAAAGCATGCAAAAGAGTGGGAACAATCTCATCTATTGCTTGCATTCCTGCACTCTGTAACATGACAGTATGAAGATTTTATCAAATTTAAATGATGGTTGGTCAAGGACTAAGGAGGAAAAGATAAGGAAACAAATAATGTTTACTTTGAAGGAATAAAATAACTCCTGCCAAATTGAAAGAAGACAAACTACCTTGTACAGAGTGCTGAAGGCAAGGCCTGCAGCTTCACGCACTTCTGAAACACTGTTTATCATATTAGAAGCTTCCAGTTAGCAAACCAGTGTTATGAACCTACTTGCAGAGATGGAATGCTAGCACTAAATGTTAATGAAACTCGATTCTAGCTATCCCTGTCATCTTTACCTGTCACAAAGAGCTGTTCGGATTGTGGGTATAAGATCGCCCATGAATGTTACAAGTTGATGCTTTCCAGCACTGGCCATCACTTCACTCAATCCACTGCATACACCCTGCAACACACTTTCATCGCTTAAGCTAGAAACTTAGAAGGTATTTGGTTGACATCACAAAGTATTAATGATATGTTATTTGGTTTAAATACATTCATATCACTGAATACCAAAGATTCTAATATTTGTGAATTTATCCATTTACAGTTTTAATCTGATGTACCTCGATGACACTTAGTCTAGAGAACATGAATTGTATTTGTACTTATCTATTACATTGTCTAGTACAATGTATACTTCAATCTTAACTCATTTGGGTGACTTGTTCTAAATTGATGGCTCGCCCACTTTATTGTGTCTCATTGGAGACGTTTTAACTTTGATCGCTTTTCCAGTTCCCACAAGTTTGTATTCTATATATATCAATCCAAAAGATTCCAAATGCTTTACGTATCCTGTTTTCGGATTCGTGTCTGGCAGTCACGGACACGATTTCAAATCGTGTCCGATTCGACTTTCAGTCGTATCCCGATTTCGGACACGACCGAAAGTCGAATTGGACACGATTTGACATTGAATCATGTCCGATTCGATCCCCGCGGGACACGGGAGGGCTTTAGGACGAATCCGGTTTCTTAGATTAGGCTTCTTATGATTAAGGCACTAGATCTAGTCTCCCTAAAGGTTTCTGCCTCTAGTTTCCACTATATCTACTTAAAAGTATCAGGGATCACGGGACACGGGAGGGCTTTAGGACGAATCCTGTTTCTTAGATTAGGTTTCTTATGATTAAGGCACTAGATCTAGTCTCCCTAAAGGTTTCTGCCTCTACTTTCCACTATATCTACTTAAAAGTATCAGGGATAATGAGTCAAACTCATTGACATGTGAATTTGACTCAAAAAGGACAAGAAACGAGTTTTTCAAACTCAAGCCATGTCCAACTCTGACTCAAGATTAATTGTGAGTTTAACTCAGTTTGACCAATTCAAACTCATCCAACCTTATATAAAACCCTGCCACTTTGCTAATTTTCAACACAGTGCCTTTTGAGTTTGACTCAAAATGGACAAGAAAATATTTTTTCCAACTCAAGACAAGTCAAACTCAGACTCAAGATAAATCAAACTGGGTTTGACGAAATTGATCTCACCCAACTTTATAAAAAAATTCCACAAACCCGCTATTTTGTTCATTTTCACTTTTCTATTTGGCATTTGCATTTCTTCTCTCCATTGCAAGCCGCAAGCTGACCTAGAGCACTCACAGGGGACACATCAAGTTTTTCCAAATCTGAATCAAACTCTTCTTCCTTGTTGAGATTTTCACAAATCCAAGTCTTATACATTTAAATTTAGTAATATATATATACAATGCCATGCGATATTATATATATATATATATATGTGTGTGTGTGTGTGTGTGTGTGTTGCACCATTTTCTGGAACGCGGGAACGTAGGGAACGTGGGTACGAGTATCGGATACGTCTAGAAGTTTCCCCCAAATTTGCAAGAAAGGGCAAGCTGGGAACGGCAATAATATATATTAAACCCGCTATTTTGTTCATTTTCACTTTTCTATTTGGCATTTGCATTTCTTCTCTCCATTGCAAGCCGAAAGCTGACCTAGAGCACTCACAGGGGACACATCAAATTTTTCCAAATCTGAATCAAACTCTTCTTCCTTGTTGAGATTTTCACAAATCCAAGTCTTATACATTTAAATTTAGTAATATATTTATACAATGCCATGCGATATTATATATATGTGTCTGCGTGTGTGTGTGTGTGTGTGTGTGTGTGTGTGTGTTGCACCAGTTTCTGGAACGCGGGAACGTAGGGAACGTGGGTACGAGTATCGGATACGTCTAGAAGTTTCCCCCAAATTTGCAGGAAAGGGCAAGCTGGGAACGGCAATAATATATATTAAAAATATATAAAAATAAAATAATTAAAAAAACATGAGAACCAAATGACTTAGCACAAATCAGATAACTTAGCTTATTCCTTATATTACGGTTGTAACTAGAACTTCTTAGCAGATGGAAATGGTAATAAAATCAAGATTACCATCCACGTCATTGATTATATAAGGTAGAATCTTTCTAAAGTGGAAACTTTTAGAAGTTATAGTCCATGCATTTGTGGCTATATATATAGAGTAAGTTTTCAGTTTTGTGTCAACTATGATTAAAATGTATTAGAATATTATATGTTTACAACACATTTTATGCTAGGGTATTTGCAAAGGTGTATAAATAATCAAATTTAAATTATTATAAAATAGAAATCAAGATAATTTTTTTAAATGTAACATATGAATTTAGTTTTAAAGTAAGATTTAAAACTATTTCCAATTATTTAAAAGTTTATTTTTTTAATTCATAAAGTAAAGTAAAAATAGATTTACATTTATTATTGATTAGTGGTAATTGCAATTCAACGTAGGGACGAGTGAATACTCTAGCATGGCCAGTAAGATGGAGATTAATGCACCAACTCGACAAGGTAGCACGAAATAGACTTTTATTGCAACTTAGTTTTCTAGAGAAAAAATTATGAGTCAACTATGTAAAAGTATGGTTGCAAGGAAATAGGAATGTTGTTAACAACCTACGTGACGATCATGAATGCGTGGAAGCTCCCAGTGAAGGAAACGTGCAAAAAAAAGTCCCCAAGTTCCCGATTTTAGAGGGTAAAAGTCCCCAACCTTGCGGAACGGTTCCCATTGGATTGGGAAAGTTTCCTACAAGTTCCCAAGTTCCCTGGAACGTCGGAACTTCGAAAACGAGTTTCCTAAAAGCCGGGAGCAGTTCCCGTGCTACATATTATATGTGTGTGTGTGTGTGAAGGGATGCATCCTAAGGGGCATGACCTAACCAAGCGACATGATTGTACAACCACTGTGACTAGTCAATGCTAGTGATATGTGTGTGTGTGTGTGTGTGTGTGTGTGTGTGTGTGAAGGGATGCATCCTAAGGGGCATGACCTAACCAAGCGACATGATTGTACAACCACTGTGACTAATCAATGCTTGTGTGTGTGTGTCTGTTCATTATATTGCTTATCCCTTCAAAATTCTGCCCTTAGGATTAAAAATTTATGTATGTGTTCTAGCTTATGACTTCTCACGATTCTTTGTCTTGAGTTGGTCATGGTTGAAGACATGACACAATATGATCATCTAAGAATTGAGTATTATTGTCCAATTGTGAAAAGGTTAGTGCACACTAATTCAATTCTCTACAAAACTGTGTGGCGACAACTTCTGTGGTTTGGAAAATTATCAGATTCCATACATAAGCTTCTCTTCAAATACCAAGATCTTTAGCTTTTCAAATTATTTTGTCTTTGGTTAATTCGTTGACAATCTTTTTAATTAATATGACGATAAGGCATCCTTGTATCTTGTATCTCGTATATTATGCCTTGTTTTTTAAGCCTTTGACTTTTGATAAATATTTATTGGTTGATAAGATCTCAATGGAACTGTCTTTATGGATATATATTGGTTCCTTTCTCCAAGGTCTAGAGTTTTTCGTCTATTGACTTTCCTCATTCAACTGGATTGGTCATTGTTTCTTTGTTGAGTAGTGACTCTTTCTTGACAAGTTGATCTAACCTCTATTGCTTTTTCTTTTCATCCTTCAACTTCATAATTTGCACAAACAAATTTCAATTATGGTTCCTTCAACTCTTTGATTTGGTCAAATAAATTCAAAATAAGGTTCCTTAGGCTAGAATTTTCTTCACTTTTTTCTAATAGCTTCTTCTTGAGATATTGACTCTCTTGTTCTAATTTATGATTGCATTGCTTCATGCCCTTTGTCTTTTTTATTTGTACAAGCATTTTCGACTATGATCTTATAGGTGAGAAATTTCTTCATCTTTTCCAATGTGTTAACCCCTAGTTGTGCTTGCACTAATGAAGGGTTAAGAGCCAGTGGGATTCCTTCAGGTTGGTTACATTGTTCATTGACCTGATCTAAGTGTGTACATATTGATTAGATTTCTTTCCAAAGCCAGCAGAGTCCGACACTACTATTTTTAGCAGTGTTCTACGGGGACGCGGTGGAAAACGCACCCCCACGCTTCCGAGATGGGGAAACTTGCGGAAAAGTTCCCTACGTCCTCCTCTAGGATGAAACATGGGGAAGTGCATGCGGAAACTAGATACTGATGGAAACCCTCGACTCTTTATTATTTTTTGAGAAATTTTAATTTACTATTAGAATTTAGTCTATTTCATTGTTCTAACATCTCTGTGTTCACTGTTCAATATCTATTTGAATATTTCATGCCTAAGCATCTATTGCATTATCTTTTACAAATTTGAAACTTGAACTTACATATACATTACATAATGATAATGATGAATTTCGTTTTTAGTTTTTAAATGCAAATAATTCAATATCATTTACAAATTTGAAATTTGAAATTTGACATTTGGTAATAGTTCACTATTCAATATCATGTACAAATTTAATCGTTCAATACCATTTACAAATTTGAAATTTAAATTTAGATGTACATTCCATAATGATGAATTTAATTTTTAGTTTTTATATGCTAATAGTTATTGTTGGGATTTATCATTTTTATATTTTAAATTAATTTTTATGACTCAGACGTCCCCCCGTTTCCCCGAAATTTCACTAAAATTTGGGGTGGCTTCCACACATCCCCCTTGTGCATTTCCCCACTCATGCGCTCCTGCATCCCAGAAACTCCGTGGAACATTGGTTTTTAGCTAAGTTACTAGGACACAGATTAAGATCCGGATTCACCATATTTTTTAAAACCCAAATCCGGATATGGCAGGGAAACAGCAAGTACAAAAAATATATAAAATTATTTTTATAATAAATAAATAGAGTGAAGAATCAAAACTATTTAGAAAACACAAGAGTAGAACTATAAGTTTTTGCCAAAAAAGAGAGTTCATGTACCGTAACTAATAATTTGATGAGTTGTAACCATGAATGATACTGATAATTTAAAAACCATTTCAACATCAACTTGAAGCAAGCCATAACAGCATTTTTGTGAGACACATCCGCATGTACCTATCAGCAGGGAATAAATTGGTTTTCTTGAAGGTTATGGAAACACTACATAACAGTGTGGGTGAAGTGACCAACACCATAGCACATAAAGATAGATCAGCCCTTGACAACTGACCCTGACCATAAAGATAAATCAAATAAAAACATTGAGAGCAGACCTTGATATTGATATATCAGAGTTCAAGAGCAGATCTTGACATAAGGATAGATCAAAGCTTGAGCAGGAATGGGTTTTATGCTTTTAGCCATTAGGTGTTTAGTTTTTAAGTTTTTTATTAAAAAACAATTTTTGGGGAGGGTCAATGGGTCATAGAAGCACTGGAAGTTTCAGAATCCGTTTGAAAATTTCAGGAATTGTTTGATTTTTCATAGGATCTGTTTCATGGGACCAGGATACATTTCCTTCTGCAGGGGATCAGTTTCCATCACTGATACTAGGTGGATCCATTTCAAATACGTATCAAATCCGCGAATCCTACACACTAAGGTGGCGGATTTGGTAGCATAGGTTTTAAGCCATTGTTTTTTAGGGGTAACCCTAGATCAAGTGGCCCACACAACATTGATACACATGCCTTCAAGCTTCTTGTAAAAAAGCTATTCCAATGAAACTTCTTTTCTCTTTTTCACAAGAAGCTAAACCAATGTTATTTTTCTTCAAGATCAGTCTTTCCATCTTTTTTCTTTCTCCTTTCTCAGGAAAGGCTACTTTTTCATGAATGTCTATAATTAGAAATTTCTATATGTTCAACACTGCAAACAAGTAATGGGGATAGTGGTCAAGGTTTTTGTGGTGAAGAGGTGTTGAGTCAAGAGCAGTGTTAAGCAGGTTACTTATGCTCTACACCCCAACTCTGAAACATTGTGGAGAGATTCTAACCACCATGCATCATTAGATCCCTTCAAGCCTTCCGTCGTAGAGTCGTCTCCTTCTCATTGACCCTGCTAGAGCACCCACGACCGTGAATTTCCTCTTCTCTCGTCGAGTCCCTCTCGTCACGTGCTGCGTCTCTCTCTGAATACTGTGCATACCGTGAATCAAACCTAGGATTAGCTTACTCTCTCTCGTCAATTCGTCCCTTTCTCTACATGAGTCTCTCTCGTCGCGTCCCTCCCTGCTCTCTGCCTTCGAGTCCCTCTCGTTGCGACACTCCTTCCACTTTCCTGTCAAGTAATGAACCCGCGATTGGAGAACCCGCAAATCCTCTTTTCCCCTATTGCACAGCCTACCCCCATTGAGTCGTATCCTTCACATTGTCCCTACAAATGAGGGGTATTTCGAGGGATTATGCCTCTGCATGCCCACTAAAAATTGAAACAAATCAAAAGTTGAAGCATCGATTTCTCTATAGTTCATGCGCATTCACTGTTGGTCACAAAACTAGAGGAATTGAGCAGTGGAGGAAGGACACATGGCAGACTCTACTCCCTCGATGACTAAGGATTTCGGCAATATGGGGCATCTTGAGTACCTCAAACAATGAAACAAGTACCAAGGACCAATCTACAGCCCCACAGATATAGCATTGGTATAAGACTTCTCGTTCTGGAATCACTCTAAGTTGCAAACAACATGCTTCATTTTGAGGTACAATAAGCCCCACGAGAAATGCTTACCCTATTAAAGAGATTAACCGAATTGGAATTAGAGAACCCTTCCCTCAGAAAACTACTAGATGAAGGGAAACTACATGAATCCCTCCAACCCCTAAATGATGCCTTGTATGCTGAAACCCTCGGCCTTAAAAATAAACACGAGGAAATCTGAAACCAATGGGCCACTTTCAAACGAATAAATAGAGAGCTATCTTAAGTCTTAAGGAAAGGTAGTTAGCAATTGTGTCAGAGACCCCTTTCTCTTATTGAGATCGAGGAAGTAGTACAAGCCAAGCTACTAAAAGAGTGTACCCGGAGGGCCCATGAACTAAACTTGAAGTTTAGGGGCTTCCCTTACCCTTCCCCTTCCCGAGACCCCATATAGCTAGGTATCTAGTTCCTCCATGATTAACTTGAGCTCCTTGATATTCCCTTCGAGAGGGCATGGTTCGATCATGACTTTACATTATTCATTCAGACAGACTTCGAGCTCTAAAATCCAAGCGGAGGTTGTTCTCTCTCCTTAGTAATATTTTCCTAAACGTTGACCTCACTAGATCACAAGTTGTTGAAGTAATACGCTCCGAGGAGTTCCAACAGCTTGACAAGCAAGGAAATAAACGATCATCTGAGACCTCCACGCCATTATTCAAGATACCTTACCCCATTTGAGATACCCTACCCCTCGGCTATTCTTGGCCCGGATTCTCCAAATGACAAACCTGGTGGAAGAGGAGACATAGCGTAGGGATTTCAATGGGTTGTTGGAATGATAATTGGCTATGTTGTCGGGGTACCCGTCCCCAGGGGTTGGGTTCGCGCCCCCGTCCCGGGTACCGTCCACAAGTCCAGAAAACCGGGTCGAGTACTTCATCGACATCCCCTGAAGTCTCGGGCAAAGTACCCAGGTATCGGGTACCTTTGGCCCAAAAATCGGGTACTTCAGTCAAATTAGGGATGGAGTACCCTGATTTTGGGGACTTTTAGGAAACTCCAGTTGTGAAATTTTTTTAAAAAAATAAATTTTATAATAAAAAAATTTTGAAGAGAGTGACGACCACATCTGAAACATGGCGATGAAGCCAACTTAGCTATGACTTCAATGTTTTTAACTTTTTTGCATTTTGAATTTTCGACGTAGACTTGTTGTTGGTGTATGACATAGTGATTGGACATATATTATGATAAATGAATCATGATTCATATGAATATGTAGACAGTAATTTCACTAATATCAATTTGAATTTGAATTTCCACTTGGTTTGTCTTAGACTCTTATGATTATGATATTATCTGATATTCATATGCATGTTAATTGTATTTGTTACTTATTGAAACCTTAAAATGAATACTAGTGAAAAATAAATTTAAAATATATATATACAGTACCCCCGATGTACCCAAGTTCCCTGTTTCAAAAAGTGACGTACCCGTCCTCATCCCCAAGTTTCCTGGAAACTTAGATAATTGGTCATTCTGGTCTTCATCAATATGTTGTATGATGCCTTCGATTCATCTAATCTCCTTTTTATCACCAAGACCCATGACAACCCTGTCAAGCCACTATCGAACATTGCAAGTTATCACTAATAGTCTGCCTATCGAGAATAAACGAGGTCTTCAGTTGGGGCTAGAGGTTCAGGTGGAGTAGCATATTTGACGAGAGACTCCCTCTGAGGTAGGGTCTCTTTGGTAGCAATAGATGGGTTTGATGGGTTCATGTGGGTCCGACTCAATAGGTTACCCCCTTTCCTCGAAGATCTCCACATAGCGGTTTGTTATTCACCCCAGCCACGTCTCAATTTGCTATTCATGACAAGTTTGACGATGACCTTTTTTGGATTTATACTCTGGCATCACTTGGTATTCAACAGTAGGAGATGTCATCCTATTGGGTGATTTTAATGCCTAGACCAAAGCCCTTCAGATCCCTCTACACGACCACTCTAAGGACGTGTTTTGTGTTTAGGAGATCAATCCAGCTTCAGTGGTGCTCCGTCGATCATTTTACGATGCTTTGAGGTATCTTATAGGGTACGGCAACTTGGAGATATTTTCTTGCGTGTTTCCTTCACCAAAAACTTCTACACATTAATGATCACCACCAATCAAAACTAAAATTTACAAAGAAGACAAGGAGATGCGAGGATACACCTAAGGCATTCTGCAGCCTGGGAGTGAATGTATGGAACACTAAAGAAAAAACAAATTGAAGTTACCATGTCATAAAACTTTTTTATGAGTAGTTCTTAAATTATATAAATACCTAACCCACCCATCACTGTCTACGAGACCATTTCATCTTTATCACTTTTTGGTTTATTTGTTCATCTCTTTAAAGACGTGGGATCCTCTCCTTGGAGGGTTGTTAACGACATTCCCATTTCCTCGTGACCATACTTATACATGGTTGACTCAAAAAAAATTCTCTAGAAAACTAAGTTGCAATAAATGTCTAGAGCTACCTTGTCGAGTTGGTGCACTAATGTTTATCTACCGCCCATGCTAGAGTATTCACTCGTCCCTACACTAAATTGCAATTACCACTAACCAATAATAAATGTAAAACTATAGTTTTATATTTTAAATAAAAGTAAATTTATATATTTTACTATTTACTTTATGAATAAAAAAATAAACTTTTAACTTAATGAAAATAGTTTTGAGTCTTACTTTATAACTAAATTCATATATTACATTTCAAGATAGTAAATTTATATATTTTACTATTTACTTTATGAAAAAAAATAAACTTTTACTTACTGAAAATAGTTTTAAATCTAACTTTAAAACTAAATAGAAAATTCATATATTACATTTAAATAAAAATTATATTCATTTTTATTTTATAATAATTTAAATTTGATTATTTTCACACCTTTATAAATACCCTAACATAGAATTCCTTGTAAACATATAATATTCTAATCCATTTTAATCATAGATCACACAGGACTGAAAACTTACTCTAGACTCATTGCCACAAATATAGGGACTATAACTTCTAAAAGTCCCCACTTTAGAAAGAGTCTACCTTATATAAGAAATGACTTGGATGGTAATCTTGATTTTATTGCCATTCCCATCTACTAAGAGGTTCTAGTTACAACTATAATCTAAGGGATAAGCTAAGTCATCTGGTTTCTGTTAATTTTTCTTTTCTTCTCATGTTTTTTAATATTTTTTTAAATTTTTTAATATATATTATTGTCGTTCCCAACCGATCATTTCCTGCAAGTTTGGGGGAATCTTCAAGAAGTATCTAATATGCGTACCCATGTTCCCAACATTCCCACATTCGAGAAACTTGTGCAACATAGTTCTACATTAACATTCCTCCTCATGTGTGTAACTCTGTTTGTTGTGAATGTTTGAGTATTGAGTACAAGTAATCTCTTTTATCTTATTCCTAAACTTGATAATCTAATAAATCCTTTTCCTTTTGATAATAACACTTATTTACACTATTTTTAATACTTCAAATTAAAACCTTGGCAGCTTTTGTTGGGATAGGGCTCCTTCCTTTTATTTTATCCTAGTTTTGATATCCTCTGAACTTTCATTTCAGTGAATTACTTGTGTGGTTCACCTGGCGACTCCACCTCATGACTCTACTGAGGACCGAAGCCAACGTATAAATCCTAAGTTCTTAGAATGCCTTAATCTTGAAGGATCCCCTTTAACTTATATTCGGAACAAAAGACAAATCAAAGGAGGATCATCCAATTTTCTTTGGAAGATCTATAATCACTCTTCTTCTCCAAATCACTCTGTTGGATCTCCTTCAACTTCAACTTCAACTAATCCAATGGCTGGAACAAACTCTGGTGGAAACCAGAATGTTCCTCCCCCCCACAGAATCCTAGGATCTTCGGAAGGAAGGCTAAGCCATCTCCTTTAGACTTTTCCCAAATCCAGGGAGCACCACATGATATGCCTGAGATTTTGAAAAGGTTCCCAAGTTTGATGGAGTATCTGCTATCTCCATTGAAGATCATGTTGATAAAGTCTGGGAACACATGGAATCATATGGAGCATCTAAGGAAGATGTTTTCATGAGGGATCTCCTGGCATCTTTAGAAGGAGATGTTCGGAAGTGGTTTGGCAAATTGCCTGCCTCATCAATTGATGGGTATAAAAATTTTGTCAACAAGCTGAACAGTGAGTGGTCCCGCAAGTTAGATGGGAAATTTCTCTTACACCAGTTGTTTGACATTAAGAAAAGAGAAAATGAAATAATTCATGAGTTTAACATAAGATTTGACAAGACTGTAGCCAATATCCCTGAAGAGATCAAACCAAAAGATCAAGCAATTCTTATTCATTACTTGAATGCATTCGAAGGATGGATTGGTTATCATTTGAAGGATAAACACCCAAATGACTTAAAGACTACCCAATTCAATGCAAAGATGGTTGAACAGAATGCAACATCTATGGGGAAGCAAAACCATTTTGATCACTTTACCCCATCCACTTCTAGATCTGACCCTAAACTCCGAAAGCCTAAGGAACATATGAGTGAGCCAAAGGAATCAAAGGACACGTTAGAAACAATGCAAAAAATAATGAGACAATTAACTGTCCTGACTAAAAGTGTTGCAAGTTTAAATGATCCTGAGAGACATAGAAATCCTTATGGCCCTAAACCTTATTGGAACAACAATAGAAGGCCTGAGGGGGATAGAGATAGGCGACGACTTGAGTACCCCGAAAATTAAGAGAAAAAGAATGTGAATTGGTGTGATGAAACAGATGAAGAGCCTTCTGACACCAACTACCCTGATGACTAACCAGATAACATCAATTTTATTAATGACTTATCTTTTGATGAAGATTTTGGAAGAATCCTTCTAGAAGAAGAGCCATGGGAGCAAGAAGAAGAAATAATTGAAAAACGTAGCTCCTCATGTTGTGCCATGAATCTCCCAGAACCTAAGGAACAACCAAAGTATCATATTTACAAACGAGGAAGTAAATCCCAACCTTCTTTCCCTGACAAACACAAAAAGAGTAATGAAGATAAAAAGGAAGAAGAAGATCTTGCTACGAATGATTATGATCTTAAAATTGATATGAAGAAAGAATTAAGCAAGATAATGTGTAATATCCCTGTCAGTGAGTTAATGAATGGGCCCTTTGTTAGAAGCCAAGTAGAGGAGTTCTTTGATGGCATTGGCCAAGAGAAGACTCCTGAAGTTGTCTTAGAATCCTGTCACATTCAAAACCTTCGTGGAACACAACTTAGCAAAGTTGAAAAAGATCCACTAATAAACATCCATTCTTCCATTTATGAGAGAAAGAACGGTGGTCACCCTCCCGTTTACCTTACCTTGCACATTCAGAACATGCTCCTCCACAACTACATGTTGGATTCTGGAGCACAACTATGAATGTCATGCCCTTACATGTTATGAAGGAAATGGGACTGGAAGTGACTAGACCTTATGGAAATGTTTGTGGTATAGATTCTCGTCGAGTGCAGTCCTATGGTTTGATCAAAAAACTTATAGCTGATCTTTTTGCATGTTCAGACATTTCTACCATGATGGATGTAGTAGTGATTGACCTGCCCCCAGCATATGGAATGCTTTTATCTAGGAAGTGGGCAACTCGCTTAGGTGGATACCTTATGATGGACTTATCATATATTTGTGTTCCTAACTCTGATGGAGCTTTGGTTAGGGTAAACAGAGAACCTTGTTATAACGAACATCTGGAATCATTTGATGAAGGGATTAAAAACACATATGGGGATGAATTATTAAATAATGCAAAACCAAACTTTGTTGAGGATAAAAATGAACTTTGGGAAGATGATCAAGTTGAAAATATGTTCATGGCAATGGAAGATTCTGATTCCTCTTTTGAAGAAGAACAGATAGTTGAGTTAGCTAGAAGGATAAATTTGGACTTACTTAGAAATGCGTTTGCTGAAGAAATAAATGAATTAAGAGTAAGTGAAAATCAACCTCAGGTTCAAGAACAAAATAATATAATCAATCAAGAACAAATTATTGAGAAACAAACACCTGAGGAGGCTATTGATGATTTAGATGATATAAGAAGAGGTGAATGTTTGCCCATATCAGTCATTGAAATGAATGCACTCATTGATAACAACATAGCAAGACAAAATCAAGGTCTGGAACCAATTCTTCCATGGGAGAATCATCCTAAGCAAACAAATGTTGAAGAAAATGTTATTGAAGATCCTATCCATATAGTTGATGAATTTAATGACATTAGGAAGGGAGAAAGAATACCTTTTACTGTTAGAGAGTGGTTTTCCTTAACTGATCATAATAGAGAAAGGGAAAGCCAAGGGTTTCCACCTATTTATCCATGGGAAAACCGCCCTACAGCAGCTACTGTAGTTGAAGTGAAAAATGAATCCGATGTCTCCCACTATTCTGATGTAGATAATTCTTTATCCCACTTATCTCTAGAAGATGATAATTTAATTCAAGTGCATGATAATTCTTTAAGTTGGGAAGAGGATGCCTTAATTAATGATGCACCTGAAGGAGACTTTAACTTATACAATCTTGCTATTTTTCAAACTCCTTCAGATTCTCATAACAATGCTTTATCTGTATATCCTCGCATCCCTGGTTTTCTTCTACCACCTGAGTCATCTAGTCATTACATTCAGGATCCTTCTCACATTGTTAGTTCTTCTGCATCTCATTCTGAGCCAGTTTCCACCGGGATGGAAGACATGGTCATTCCAGTTCCTTCAGGGGAAGGCTCTAGTCGTAATACTGTTATATCCCATGAGCCACCTCCCTTGGAAGAACACAGAGATTTCTGGACTGTAGGCGAAGTTGTTAAAAATGTAGTGTCTCCTCAGGAGGATGAGCCAAATGAAGTAGTCCAAGAGATGAGAAGAGAAATTAGAGAAGTCCTTGTTGGCAGGATTTCCATTTCATTAGATGGTGGCCCACCCAAAGTCAATGCAATTCCTTCTAGGAGGAGCTCAAGGATTGTCACACCTCAACCACAAAACCCTGCTGAAATCCACCATATGCCTATTCGCAACATTGGAGTTATTCCCGAGTCTATCAATAGGAATAGGTCTCCTACATGAAGTCAAGCCATCATTCCCAACCATTTATTGCACATTAGATCGGGACAGGCTGATGACCTATGGGTTGGACATTTCATAGTAGAGCGATGCATTAATGGCATGTGCTTTCTGACCAATGGTAGTGGGCGACGTATTCTATATCTTGTAAATCAGAGGGATTTAAGGGATCATATCCCTGATCCCACCTAGTTGGGACTTCTCCGCTTGCCTTTCCTTGCCTTGCCTGGTAGAAGAGAGTAGGTAGGAAACTGAATAAGCCTACTTGGATAGTAGTTGGTCCTTTCAGCCTTTGTTTCTAGCGCCTTTTGTTTGTCTTTTCCTAAGCTCCTTTGAAGCTCTTAGTTTAACTCATTACCTATTATTTTTCTTTTCCTGCACAATAAAAACTTTGCAAGATATGTTAGTAGATTAGTTTTCTTTCACGCATTTTAAATCTCTGTTATAGAATAGATTTTATTTCAGTTTGATTTTATATTTTTCCCATACATGCTCCATGAGGTATTCTAGTGTTTTTTAGCACAGATACAGGTGCACAATAAAATAAAAAGCTAAAAGAAAAAAGGTAGACTGCTGGATCGAGGATTCGAGTAGCAAAGTGCGAGGACCAGAGATTCTGAGGTTCTCAAGCGCTCTTTTCAGCAGAGCACGTGTCCCAGCTAGAGCCAGATGTTATCACATATATAGTAGTCGGGCTACCATACATTATTTTCCTGATTTCAGTACACTATTCAGCCAGTTCCCTTGCATTGAGATGCTGAGATGAGCATCTATTTATGGATGATGATTATAATTATGGACAGCAGTGTATTCCCCATGCCATGACTGAGTCTCAGGACACTCAGAGAGATGACTGATGTAGCTATTTAGCCATTTGTACAGAGCAGTCAGTAGTGCCCAGAGTTACAGCAGCAGTTTCAAAGGACAGATGATGGCTCAGATGATGAGTATTCAGGTATATGACTCAGTAGGTATATTATGATGTTATGGATATATTGCTTTTCTTTTCATTCTTATAGCATGTCTTAGCATTTAGTTTCATGATCTGGCGATCATACAGATATGTGGACCTGGTTGTACTGTATATATATCATATTTGTCCCTACTCAGACTTAGAAGTTCTTGGCCTATACTCATTGGTTTTACCCTCTCTAGGGAGAATAGAGGTGATCATTCCCACCATACTTTGGCTTTGCTAGTGTTGGTCTCATTATTCACTATCTTCATCCATCCATTACCTACCCAATTTGTTATTTATCTTGACATACTACTTGATTAGTGGCATGGAGGACCTTTCTCCGCTGTAGCCTCTGTATTGGATGAGCTCCCTTGTTTATTGTGTCTCGGCTCTAAGTTGGTGACAAAACTTACCTTTGGTAAGTTGGATTTCATCATGAAGTCCCCCTAATCACTAAAGATGTTGTTGGCTAAACCTGAAACTTTTAGTGCTGCCATGAATACAAAGTATGGAAATAAAATATTGTATCTCGTATGAAAGCCCATTCATGCAATGTGTTTCTCAACACACGTGAATGAAAGGCAAGCCAAATGAAAATGGCTATGAAATATCAAATGTTATATCTATTGTGAAATCTAAATACCTAGGTAAACAAACTGTCTAAATGCACACCTAGAAGTGCTCAGGTAAATAAGTGCCTTAAAAACACACCTGCAGCAAGATGCCTAATGAAATGTAAATCTATGCAATGTGTTTATAAACACACATAGATCAAAGGCTATGGAAACTATAGGCCCAAAAAACCAATGGAACTTAAACTCTATATCAAAAAGATTGCTGACTTCTTTTGTATTATGGATTGTGCACATCTGTCAAGGTGAATAAACACTCTTTCAACAACTTACCCATTTATGAGACACCGCCATTCCCTGTGTTGTTGCTCATTCAGTATATGTTATAGTGTGTTTTCCCTTTCCCTATCCAAAGTGTCACAGTGTTAAGTCAGTAAGTCATTCCCTCTAGCCTAGCCTTTGCAGTACAATGCCTTCACCCTTCACCAGAAAAATGATCACAACTATGAAGTGAGTATGGTCTTGAAAGTCTAGTCTAAGTAATAATAATAATTAATGACTTTATATATTTGAATTTAGATCGCCAGTAATGATTACTTTTTGCTATAATTGCTATTTGAATGAATTGTAGAGCATGCATTAACCTCTAACACTTGCAGCAGCTTCTGATGATATGTTGAGTTATATTTTGGTCATGTTGGCTTGGTCAAACTCAATTTGACCAAGGTCAACCACAGGACATGAGATGGTTAGACCTTATGATGATGCATATGGATGGTATATGGTCTATATACAAGTACATGATGGTTCTATGCAGCAGATACAGGTTTATGATGATGATTTGTGGTTTTCAACATTATTTGATCATTTACAGATCATTATTATTTCATCTGTCCGGAGATATTGGATATATTATATGATCATGTCGATATCCATATGGTGTATGAGTACACATCTTAGATGGATTTGGGCTCTCTGAGTCCAACGAGACAGTCTGTTTTCAGTTCCGGGCAGTTACAGTGATGTTTTAGCCTCAATTGGCTATCCTAGTGTAGATTTGGCCTATCAGAGGCCCTGCCAGAGCAGTGATGAGATTTGATTGGTTCACCTAGGGCGCTAAACATGGAGGTGGTGGTCCAGCCACTTGTTCTTACCATATTACCCCCCTCCTAGACACATTGGTGAGCTTACCTTGACAGCGCATGCACTCCAGGAGGTAGTTTGGGCAGTTTCACACTTCTTGAGGGAGTCCAGAAATGGTAAAAATAAAAAATGGCTACAGAGGAATTCGATTTGGGCTACTGAGGCAAGGTTATGGCATGGGATGATGATTGATGATGAGTGGGATGTCTTCCACACCTTCTCCAACAGTTTTAGCTTCCAGTGGGACCCACACCCATCACTTTTGGCATTTTATGATGATTTCTGGAGCCTTCCGAGGCTCACGACTTTCCCAGAGAGGCACGACTTGGTGCTTAGATGATTATTTTGATGACATTGTGCTTAGATGATTATTTTGATCATTTGGTGCTTAGATGATTATTTTGATGATTTTGACGACCTTATAGGTTGGCACAGTCTGTATGGGTACTCATCTCTAGTAGATTTGGACCTTCTGAGTCTATTAAGACACTCAATTATCATTTTCAGGCACTCTCAGAGATGATATTGTCAGATTTCCACCTTTTGGCCAATTTGCCATGCAGAAATGGCATGTCCAACAGCAACACTAATGAGGCACATTTACATAGGGCGCTACAAAGGAGAGGGGTGGTCCAGCCACTTGTTATTACCATATTACCCCCTCTCCAGACATGATGGTATAGTCAGATTTTGTGCTCGGGCATCCGGCAGTGGGTTACGGGCATTTTGATGGTTTTTTAGTGAAATAAAAATGGAATAAAAAGGTGAATGAAGAAATTGATTTGGGCTATTGAGGCAAGGTTTTGGCATGAGGTCTGTTCATAGGTCATCTATGGTGTATCCCACTCCTTCCAAATTAGCTTGCAGCATTGAATGGGGTCCACTCTCTCTCTGGGATGCCATTTGATGCATTGTCCTCTCAGTTGAGGGGGGCAGGATTTGATCATTTAGTCACTTGGACATGTTATTGAGTCATATGTTATATCATTGTGCCATGGGGTGATGCTAGTGAAGGATAATAAAGCCTCGTAGCCCACCATGTGCTCCTACTCACTTGCCCTTGTCATCTTATTGGCACACTTATGTTTTAGTCACTTCTATGTGGTGCACATCCCCCTAGGGCCTCTTTTAGTGAGTGCGCACCCCCCTCGTGTGAGTTGATCCATGTTATATTGTAGCGGCTCATCTTAGTTGTTGATTGTATTGATTTTATCTTTTGATCTCAACCACTTGTTCATAAAGTGGTTAGGGTTTTGGTCTCTCTCTCCTCCTATTTAAGGAAGAGACCCCCTATTGTAAAGGCACCTTTGGGGCTCTGGAAATCCTGGAATAAAATACTATTTTTGTGGATGTGCTTCTCTTGCTTTGATTGGATGCTCTTGTACATGATTATTCATCTTTTTCTTTAGACATCTTGGTTGTTCACAAGTGATTTTGACAGTTACAGAGGGAGGCTGAATTGAACTGTTGCAGGGGTGTGAATTGCTTGAAAGGAAGATTGTTGGGGTTTCTCACATCCCCCTTAGGCAAGACGTTTTCATCTTGTGCTTTGTCCATTGATTTACTTCTTTTGACATGCCATGCTTAGATCTTGCTTACTTGTGAATCAAATCTCCCATTACGTAGTTTATTTTGCAAGTGAAGTGGGACGTTTTTCCTCCTTGGACTTGGACGATTAGCTTGGAACCACTTGGATCTAGCTTGGAATTGTAACTAAATGCAAGGATCATCGATGTACAAGGTAGCTGCAAGCAATTGAGGTAAGATCTACAAGGCACGTATCCATTTTCATGTATTTCACCCATTGGTAACTTCAAACCCTCATATCTCAAAACCCTCATTTTTTATTTTTTAGATCCAATGAAATCTAGCAATTGCTTGGGCTTAATAATTACAACTCACCTAGATAATAATTAAAAAATCTTGGATCTAAAGTTTGGTGGGCATCCGACTCCATTTACCCCCTCATGTAAGGCAATGGGCCTCTCCAAGGGAGGTTGTACTCGTTGGGTAGGTGGGATTTTGCTAGATCCACATCGTGGTTATTGCTTGTTCCTTCTCAAATCCATAGATCCATTGAGTAGCAAACCCCCTAGTGCCATTTCACTTTGATCTTGAGCTTGTGGGCCCCATTTTGACCATTTTCCATATTTTAAGGGTGGGTCCCATTTGGGTTTTTCTATTTGGCATTAAATCTATCTAGATCCATTTGGGTCCAAGCCCTAACTCCTTGGGTTCACTTATCAATCCTAGATCTAGATCTCTTCACTCTTAATCTCTTCCTATTTCATCTTTCACATTTCCCTAGAAGGTCTTGAGTAGGTTCGCTATCCTTCATTGGTTAGGTAAGGTCTCCCCCTTGGTCTTGCTTAGTCTAGATCTAAAGTGAAGAGTGCCTCGATTAACATGACAACCAATTGCATTGGGAACAACGGCATCTCTTGGGTCACCTCTTTAGTTGTCCAACGCCTCTACCATCCTGGATAGGATCACCTTTTGGGACAACAACAAGTTGTGTGATAACATTTTTGGCGCCGTTCTCGAGGAGGTAGAGGCTTACCTCAGGTGTTTGCGAGTGTCCGTGCATAATTCATATCTTATTGCACCTGGTCTTGTAACTTAGATGGTTATCATTTTCATCCTTAATTCAAACATAGCCATCTCATTTCACTCATCTCTCCCCACTATTTTAAAGGCATATCCTTTGGTAGACAAGATCAATAGTTTACCTTGTGACTCCAGAACGTGACTCTGCTGAGGAGCGGCCCAGTGCCCATCTTTCAATTTTGTAAATCATAATGAATTCAGACGTTTTCTTCCAAATGACAAGGTGTATGAACGAAATGTATGAGAATCTATCTCGATATAAAGGAGAATTAAAGGAAAGAGATGAAAGCAAATCAACATATCAGTATGGGGGTAACGATGTACATAATTCCTATGACTCCCATCATTCAAGTAAAAGTATTGACCCGATTGCTTCAAATAAAAGTCAATCTCAGCCAAGGCCTTGCATCCAAAGCATTCGGTTGAGTGACTCTAGTACTCCAGTTAAGCATCCAAAGCAAATCCCTAGCAGAAAGGCCAGGGTTGTTAGAAATCTAGCTAGGCCGTCTCCTTTTGACTTCTCTAAAATCTATGGGGCACCTCATCTTCTACCAAATAATTACTCCGAAAGGTTGCCCCGATTCTATGGAAATTATTAACCAGACAATGAAGATGTTTATATGCGGGCCCTAAGTGAATCATTAGGTGGAAATGTCGGGTTGTGGTTTGATCATTTAGCACCGGGGTCCATCACTGGGTATGACATGTTCACTGGGTTATTAAGGAATAAATGGGGTAGTAGCATTGAAGAATTCATTACAGATCCATCAAGCAATGATTGTGCTATTGAGGATCGGTTTGATGAGGACCATCAAGATAATGATGATGATACTTCAAATAAATTCTTAAGTAGCCCTAGTCTTGATCCTGAAGAAATTTCTGAGTTTGAGTCTTGTTATCACACAACTTTTTAGTTGCCCCTAGTGGTATCCCATCCGGGACGGTAGAGGAGATGGACAACTATAGAGGTGACCCAAGAGATGCCACGATTCCCAATGCAAGGTGGGAGTCACGCCAACCGAGGCACTCTTCACTTTAGATCTCGATGAATCAAGACCAAGGGGGAGACCCTATAACCAATCAAAGATGATTGGACCCAAACAAAGGTTCCTAGGGATGAATAAATGGTAAGTTACGGAAACCAATGCAAGGTAAAGTGGACCTAGAAATTAAAGTATGGTTGAAGGTGGTTTGAGGAATGATTAGTTTTTCAACCAATGTGTGATTTAGGCCACATGATTAGTTATAATGATAAGATATGGTACCATGTGTTACACAAATGGGTCCTACTTTCTTGGGATATGTGAAATGGCTTAATATGGACCCACAAGGTGAAATTAAGGGATGCAATTGGCACTAGAGGATATGTAATGAGTAGATCTATGGATCTAAGTTGAAATTAAGAATACCCATGTACCGGATCTAAGGTTTGACACAATTCCCAAGGAGTGCGACTTGCTTAAGGAGGACTAGTGCCTTGTTGGATGGGTTAATGGAGTCAAAATATATGTCAAAGTGTAGAACGGGACACCTAGAGGTCAAGACAAGTGGGCTAATTGAGGTAAAGTGGTTGGATCTTGCTAGATCTAGGGTTTCATGAAATGACCCAAGTGGACCACAATCCCTTAAAACAAGGAATGCTACCCCCAAGGCAGATCGTCACAAGATAATACTCTAGGTATAGGTTTCAAGGTATGCCCGTTCCAAATCCACTGAAATCTCAACTACCCAAGTCCTAGAAGTGGGCAAACTCAGTCACCCAAGGAAGTGCGACCTTGCTCAAGGAGGGCTAAAAGGTGGATAAGGTGCGTCAAACCAAGTCCAATGGCCACCAAATTGTAGATCCAAGTAGCTTAGGCACTAATCTAAGTGGATCTAGAAAATTAAGTTAATCCAAGGGTTAGACCTTACTAGATCTAAGTTTTAAGGTGCCAAGTAGTTCAAAAGGGGGTTTTAATCCCTTAAAACGTGGAATGATGCCCACAAGGTAGAAATCACCCAAGTAAAAGTCTAGGGGTAGGTTATCAAGTGTGTATATTGCAAATCAAGTGGGATCTCACCTACCCATATGCTAGATCTAATCAAACAAGCCTCTCCAAGGAAGTGCGATTAGGTTCAAGAGGGCTTTATTGCCTTGAAAAGTGTGTCAATTTTAACCCAATCACCACCAAACTATAGATCCAACTAGGGGTGGATGCTATAGGGGTGGGTTTTTAATATCTCTTCAAAAGCAAGGCTAGATCTAAGTAGATCTAAGAAAAACCAAAATGAGGGTTTTGATTAATTAGGGTTTTTATGATCTAGAAATTATGGATGATTCAAAGAAGAAGAAGATCATACCTTTGGAGCATAGCTAGATGAAGAGATGAATGCTAGTTGAGATGAGGATTACTTTTGCCAAAGATCAAATGGCTAATTTTTGAAGCCCTCTTGCAAAATCGATTTTTCCAAGCCACATATGTGTCCCTCTAACTTGTCAAAACCAAGGAGCAAAGCATCAATCAGTTTAACATGTTGAAGGTAGTTACAAGCAAGAAAGAGATAAGCAAAGAATAGTTGGTGCAAAGACAAAACCATTCCCTGTTTAACCCAAAACGTCCTCCTCCAAGCTTGAAGGGCGAGCCTCCCCACCAATTCGCACTTGTTGAAGAAGTCTTCTCCACCTATAAAAAGATATGGCAAATATGCAAGATAGCTACAATAGATCCTCCAGTGCAATGGACAAAAGCATTTACAATCAAAACAACCAACATCCACTCCAACCCAAGCATGTACTCCAAAAGATAGAAATTTTATTCCAAGAGCCAAGAGCCAAAAATCTCTAGATGATTTTACAATGAGAGGCTCTCTCCTTAAATAGGATGGAGAGAGAGCATAATCCTAACCACTTTTTACATGAGTGACTAAGATTAAAAGATCAAAAGATCTAATCAATGGTTGAGATGAGCTCAACAATAAAATACATGGATTAACCATAAAATATAACAATAAGTAGACAAAATCGCCCTAGGAGAGGGGATCCCACCAAATCATGATGACAAAATATAAAAATAAGCTTATGGTGGGTCCAAGGGGTAATTTTAGCCACCCTTGGTCAATCCCCATAGCACAATAATAATAGAATAGTCATCAATATACCAAATCGTGCCTCTATGGACAAATCGTAGGCCTCAAAAGACCTCAGAAATCATCAGAAAGTGCCATAAGTGATGGATGTGAGCCCCAATGAAGCTGAAACTGCTGGAGAAGGTGCAGAAGACATCCCACTCATCATCACTGATCATCCCATGCCAAAACTTTGCCTCAGTAGCCCAAATCGAATTCCTCTGTAGCCATTTCTACCAATCCAAAACTGCCTCGAGAAGCGTGTATCTGCCCCAAACTGCCTCCTGGAGTGCCTGCGTTGTCAAGCTAAGGGCACCAGTGTGTCCAAAAGGGGGGTAATATGGTAAAAACAAGTGGCTGGACCACCCCCTCCATCATCAGCGCCCTAGGTGAACCAAATAAAAATCATCTCTGCTCTGACAGGGTCTCCGACAGACCAAAACTGCACTAGGACAGCCTACTAAGGCTAAATCATCACTGTAACTGCCCGGAACTGAAAATAGACTGTCTCATTGGACTCACAAGGTCCAAAACTATCCAAGATGTGTACTCATACACCATATAGATCTCTGCATGATCATATAATATATCCAATATATTGGAACAGGTGAAATAATAATAATCTGTAAATGATCAAATAATGTTGATCGACCTTGGTCAAACTAAGCTTGACCAGGTCAATATTGACCAAATATAACTCAGACTACCATCAGAAGCTACTGCAAAGTGTCAAAGGTTAATGCATGCTCTAAAACTCATTCAAATAGCAATTATAACAAAGAGTAATCATTACTGGCGATCTAGCAACAAATATATAGTGTCATTAGTTATTTATATGACTCAGACTAGACTTTCAAGACCATACTCACTTCATAGTTGTGATCAATTTGCTAGTGAAGGATGAAGGCTTAGAATATAATGGCTAGGGTAAAGGGTGACTGACTGACTTAACATTGTGACACTTTGGATATGGGAAAGGGAATACACACCATAGTATATACTGAATGAGCAACAACACAGGGAATGGCGGTGTCTCACAAATGGATAAGTTGTTTAGAGAGTGTTTATTCAACTTAGGCTTCATGTCTACATTAAGTTGATCCAGGTTCATTAGGATCATTCAATTTCATTTCATGGCCTTTTTGGCCTACATAACCCTTCGGCTCTCAGGTGTGCTGATAAGCACAACTAGTTGCAGCTTGCATCCAGGGCATGTTTTTTATACATACATAAGGTCAGCAATTGTTTAGATATAGCTTTTAAGAATCATTGCTTTTTGGACCTTTCTTTTATACTCTTCAAGGAGTATTTTTTAGCAGTTCATCGCTCTTGCCTTTTTTAGTTTCCATGGGCGAATTTAGAAGTTTCCATAAGTAATACATGAGCTTTCAGTTTTAGCCAACAACATCTCAAGTGACTAGGGGGAGTTCGAGCCAATGCCAAACATCGGGACAACCGACCAGAATGATTTAGGCCTACAATCCAACTCACCAGAGGTAATTTTTGTCACCAACTCAGAGCCGAGACACAATAAACAGGGAAGCTCATCCAATACAGAGGCTACAGGGGGGAAAAGATCCTCCATGCCACCAGTCAAGTAGTAAGTCAGGGTGATAAACTAAAAGGTAGGTAATGGATGGATGAAGACAATGAATAATGGAGCCAACACTAGCAAGCCAAGGTATGGTGGAATGATCACCTCTATTCTCCCTAGGGAGGGTAAAACCAATGAGTATGAGTAGTGAACTTCTAAGTCTGACTAAGGACAGTAGAATATATATAATAAGATCAACCAGGTCCACATATCTATATGATCGCCAGATCATGACACTAAGTGCTAAGACATGCCATAAGAATGAATATAAAAGCAATATAACCATAACACCATGATATACCTGCTGAGTCATATACCCTAAATGCTCATCCTCTGAACCATCATCTGTCCTCTAAAACTGCTACTGTAACTCTGGGCACTACTGACTGCTCTGCATAAATGGTATAATGGCTACATCGGTCATCTCTCTGAGTGTCCTTAATAATTCTATCATTAGCGATCATTCAATTTCTTATCATCTTATTGGAGAAGAAGAAAACAAGGACACAAAGCAAGGCCCTTTTGAGATAATTTCACTAGATCATTGTGCTAATAATCAGGAAGTTCTAAATAAACTTGTCAATCTTCTCCTTGATCAATCCATAGAAAATAATCATTTATCCTCACATGAGCTTACTAATAAATAAATGGAAGAGCAGTCTCAGGGTCAAGATGAGTTGGAAAATCAAATTAGATGCCCGAATCATTGTTCAACTTCTTAAGGTAAATCCTTAAGTCTTCCTTTTCCATACTCATTTCATTCCATCCTCAATCAAGATAATTTGGTTCAATATTTGGCGTTGGATAATTGCATTAAATTTTGTCCTCATACAATATATTTTTCAAACTTGGAATCTCTTCCTAGAATCAAGAATAATATTAGTTGGAATGCCTCTCCCTGATTTAAAATTTCGAGGCCGAATATCATCGATCATGTGGCAGGCAAAATATGTTTTCAATCCACCCTCCCATCCCAGCTTTTCGAATCTTTTCGTTTGTATTTATGTCTAAATAATTTTTTGGGTTTCTGAGTCATGAGTCTATTGGTTGCCAAGTGGTCGATTGTGGAACTTGTTATTCTATTGTCAAGTCATCTTCAATTTATTCCATTAGTTGCTCGATTGAGAAGCTTTATAAAGATCAATTTCACTTTATCTCGGTTATAAAGCAACAATTGGGGTTAATCTCATTTATCAGGACGTTAATTTATGAATTGTTCCCAATTTGTCTTGTCGATGGCCATAATTCAAGCAAATTTGAATATGCGAGAGAAGTGAAGAAAGCAGTTTCAGTCAAGGGATATTAAATCATTCGTCACATATTTTCCCTTCATCCATCTCGAAGATCAACTTGCATAATTTTTATGATCCTGTCAATTCTTGGAGGGAGGATGTATGCATCAGTCAATCTTCTCCTTGGCATAATTTCTTGTTGCACCATTCAAACCCTTTTGCAATTTTTGAACAAATCAGAAAGATCATGCTATCAAATTCATTTATCTTTAATCCAATCCTGACTTGTTTTATTAACGAAAATCAAAGAAGAATCATTAATTTGTTTAACGTATGGTTGCACTAGATTTATGATTTTACCTAGCACTTGTCTCAATGGTTAGAGTAGGGTAGGTAGGACCAAATAAGCTCTTTTGAGCAGTAGGATTTGAGTATCTTTCTTTTTCTGAGTGCCGAGTGTCTTCTGAGTTTCATCTGAGTGTTGAGTTTCTTTATCCTGAGTTAGTTGAATCTGCTCCTTTCTAAGCTTTCTTATTTCCTGCATAAAATAAGAAATGAAACATGATAGTCATTTAATTATTATTTCCTGTTTTTAATATTATGCTCTAGATTAGAATTTCATTTCAGTATTTTATTTTATTCCATACATGTTGCTCGTGGTAGTTTGCTTCCATGTGTGTACGAATAGGTACAATTAAAAATGAATCAAAACAGTTAGGTGTTGGGGACCTGAGATTCTGAGGTTCTCAAGCACTCTCAACCTTAGAGCACTTGTCCTAGCTGGAGCCAGATCTTATCACATCCATAGTAGCTAGGCTACCATGATTGCAAACAGTTCAGTATATATTTTTGAGCTTTTCCTTAACACAGTTTCAATGAGATCAGCTATGATGAGCAGTATTACTTATGATCACTCACATCAGAGCAGCCCCAAATCAGACATGCAGTAGACCTTATGCCACGACTAAGCCTCTTGACCTTAGATTTGATGACCAGGATGACCTTTTATTCCATACAGAGCAGTGCAGTGCCCAGAGTATTAGCAGTATTGTTTCAGTGGTTACAGGTGATCCAAATCGCAGATACAGGTATATGATGTGCATTTGTTTTATTATCTTGCTCTTTTGGTCATTTTGATAGCTTGACTTAGTATATAGTAATCATGATCTGGTAGTGTATCTATATAAAATGTATACGGTTGTTATTGATTATCTAAATGGTTGTATTACTTACATGTAGAAGCTCTTGTTTTATACTCATTGGTTTTTACCTCTTAGGAGTGTGGACATGATCAATTCCCACCTTTTATGGCTTACTAGCTTAGGCATCACCTTCACTCTCCCCATCCATCCGTTATCTTTCCCACTTTTGGTTTTTACCCTGACTTACACCTTAGCCTGTGATATGGAGGACTTCCACACTTTTCCCTCTATGTTGGATAGCATCCCTGTTGGTTTGTGTCTCGACTCTGAGTTGGCAACAAAACCTACCCTTTGGTGAGTTGGATTTGATACCTTCATCACTCTAGTAATTGCCCCGATGTTTGGTTTTGATTGTAAAGAGTCCCCCTAGTTGCCAGAGTTGTGTTGGCTAAAACCTGAAGCAAACTATACTCCCATCATTTGTGGAAACTTAAATGAATAAACACCCTGAATGAAAGCTTGAGTAGTTGTGTTGCTAAACACATGCAAGATCCCCAAAAGGGTTGTGAAATTGAATGAATTGGAAACTTGAAACAAACTGGATGAAATCTTTAGTAGTTGTGCTTCTAAGCACATGTGAAATCCCCAAAAGGGTTGTCAAATGAAATGATGTGGAAACTGAAAGCACCCTGGATGAAAGCTTTAGTAGTTGTGCTTCTAAGCATATGCAAAATCCCTAAAAGGGTTGTCAAATGAAATGATGTGGAAACTAAAAGCACCCTGGATGAAAGCTTTAGTAGTTGTGCTTCTAAGCACATGCAAAATCCCCAAAAGGGTTATATAGGCCTAATGAAAGCAGTGGTTAAATATATGCAAAATCCAAAGACTGTTGGCCAAGGAAATGAAATATAATGAAGTGATTTGTAGACATTTTCCAAGGTTGAATAAGCACTCCTCTAAACAACTTATTCCATTTGTGAGGCACTGCCATTCCCTATGTGTTTATTATCTGACATATGCTTAAGTGTGTATTCCCTTTCCCTTATCCAAAGTATCACAGTGTTGAGTCAGTTGAGTCATCCCCTTGTTCTAGCCTTGCATTTCTCACCTTCACCCTTTCATAGCTAATTGATCATGTCTACAGAATGAGTATATCCTTGAGGTTCTTTTGTAAAGTAAATAATTATTTGAACTTATGATCTATGCTATTATTAATTAACTGCCACTGAAATGATGCTTACTACTTTAAGTCTTGCTATGAAAATGATTAAAAGAGCATGTCTTAACCATTTTCACTTGCAGCAGTAGGCTTTTCAAGCCCGGGTCATATTATGATCAGTCTTGACCTGGTCAAACCCAATTTGACCTGGTCAACCTTGGGATCCATGCTGAGTTGGACCAATGATGATGTATGATGATGATATATGGTCTTTTGATACACCTTTGATGGCTCCATAAAATGGACACAGGTTTCAGATGATGGTTGATGCACTTTTTTGGTTATTGTTATTTCGAGACCATTATATTATTATTGTCTGGATATGCCTAAGGCTACAGATGATCTTACAGGTTGCCACGGTGTGTATGGGTACTCATCTCTAATAGATTTGGACCTTCTGAGTCTATTGAGATACTCAGTTATCATTTTCAGGCACTCTCAAAGGTGATATTGTTAGATTTCCACCTTTTGTGCAGTCTGCCATGAAGAAATGGCATGTCCAGCAGCAGCATTGATGAGGTATGTTTACATAGGGCACTACAGAAGAGAGAGGTGGTCCAACCACTTGTTATTACCATATTACCCCCTCTCCAGACATGATGGTACAATCAGATTTTGAGCCCCGCGCATCCGGCAGTGGGTTACAGGCATTTTGATGGTTTTTCAAGTGAAATAAAATTGGAATAAAAAGGTTATTGAGGAAATCGATTTGGGCTATTGAGGCAAGGTTTTGGCATGAGGTATGTTCAGAAGTCATCTATGGTGTATCCCACTCCCTCCAGATCAGCTTGCAGCATTTAGTGGGGTTCACACTCTCTCTGGGTTGTCATTTGATGCATTCTTCTCTCAGTTGAGGGGGCCAGGATTTGATCATTTAGTCACTTGGACATGTTCATGAGTCATATGTTATATCATTGTGCCATGGGTTGATGCTAGTGAAGGATAATAAAGCCTCCTAGCCCCACCATGTGCTCCTAGTCACATGTCATTGTCATCTTATGTGGCACACTTAAGTTTTAGTCACTTTTATGTGGTGCGCACCCCCTAGGGCTTCTTTTAGTGAGTGCACGCCCCCCTCGTGTGAGTGGATCCATGTTATATTGTAGCGGCTCATCTTAACCGTTGATTGTATTGATTTTATCTTTTGATCTCAACCACTCGTTCATAAAGTGTATACGGTTTTGATCTCTCTCCTCTTATTTAAGGAAGAGACCCCCATATTGTAAAGGCACCTTTGGGGCTCTAGAAATACTGGAATAAAATACTATTTTTGTGGATCTGCTTCTCTTGCTTTAATTGGATGCTCTTGTACATCATTATACATCTTTTTCTTTAGACATCTTGGTTGTTCACAAGTAACTTTGACAATTAAAGAGGGAGGCCGAATTGAACTGTTGCAGGGGTGCGAATTGCTTGAAGGGAAGATTGTTGGGGTTTCTCACATCCCCCTTGGGCAAGACGTTTTCATCTTGAAGGGCGTTTTTCAATTGTGCTTTGTCCATTGATTTACTTCTTTTGATATGCCATGCTTAGATCTTGCTTACTTGTGAATCAAATCTCACATTACGTAGTTTGTTTTGCAGGTGAAGTAGGATGTTTTCCTGCTTGGACTTGGACGATTAGCTTGGAACCACTTGGATCTAACTTGGAATTGTAACTAAATGGAAGGATCATCGATGTACAAGGTAGCCGCAAGCATTTGAGGTAAGATCTACAAGGTACGTATCCATTTTTATGTATTTTACCCATTGGTCAGTTCAAACCCTAATATCTCAAAACCCTCATTTTTTTTATTCTTTAAATCCGATGAGATCTAGCAATTGCTTGGGCTTAATAATTAAAACCCACCTAGATAATAATGAATAAATATTGGATCTAAAGTTTGGTGGACATCCCACTCCATTTACCCCCTCATCTAAGGCACTGGGCCTCTCCAAGTGACGTTGCACTTGTTGGGTAGGTGGGCTTTTGCTATATCCACATTGTGGGTATTGCTTGTTCCTTCTCAAATACATAGATCCATTGAATAGCAAACCCCCTAGTGCCATTTCACTTTGATCTTGATTTTGTGGGCTCCATTTTGACTATTTTCCTTATTTTAAGGGTGGGTCCCACTTGGGTCTTTCTACTTGGCATTAGATCTATCTAGATCTACTAATATAAACCCCTAAGTGGCCTAATCTTTCCTTGTTTGAACATTTGTCCATCCCCTAAGACTCTTCAACCAAGCCCTAACTCATTGGGTCCACTTATCAATCCTAGATCTAGATCTATTCACTCTTGATCTCTAACTATTTCATATTTCGCATTTCCCTAGGAGGTCTTGAGTAGGATCGCTATCCTTCATTGGTTATCTAGGGTCTCCCCCTTGGTCTTGCTTAGGCTATATCTAAAGTGAAGAGTGCCTCAGTTAATATAACATCCACATGCATTGGGAACCGTGGCATCTCTTGGGTCACCTCTTTAGTTGACCAATGCCTCTACCATCCCGGATAGGATCACCTTTTGGGACAACTACAAGTTGTGTGATAACAGTCCTAATAGTCAGTAGAAGATTTCTAGTTGCCCAATGTTCGTCACCCCAACTCATATAAGCTTGATTGGATTAAGGAATCTTGACAACCAAGTGTCATCACTAGAGAGTGCTCCAAATCATTTTCCATAGGGCCTTTCAATCCTCTCTTGATTTCTATTTTCCCACCTGTAGTTTCTAGAAAATCAAATGTTAAATAGGTAACTCTACACAAATTCAAGTCATTGTGTGTTGTTTTCCAAGTCAGAAAGACAACAAAGGAAAGATCCCCCCCCCTCTTGTATACAATAATTCATTAACTCATACACAGATCTATTTGGAGGGAAACCGAAGGATTCACCTCCTTGTCTATAGGATATATGGAATAATTCTACAAAATATATACTGAAAATAAATGATTGATATAAATTGATAAGATGAGATGATAACAATGAGCCTCGTGATGGCGTACATATAAAGCATGTTTCTTTGGCAATGTCATCCTTTTCTTTGCCTAGTTTTAGTTGTTTTCCTCGATCCTTCATTTGAGTGTTGGAGAGGTTCATTTGTAATATATGTATCATACATTGAATTCGTTTGACCTGGTTTTTTATCGTAAAACCTTAATGATTTTTGGCTACAGACTTAACTTGCTTCTGTTGTTGTATGTTTGTATGTGCTTCATCTCCTTTTTTCTTTAGCTGTAATTCACCTTTCTTGAGATTGGATCCTTCAACACCAAATAATTTATAATGCCGGTGTTGCCAATTAAACTCCATGAATTGTTCTCCAAGATTGGTGGAATATGTGCCCAACTGCATCAACCATTCTGAACCTAGTACCATATCCATTTTATTGAGTGGTAGAGCATAAAATCCTTAACTCCAATTTTTGGATTTGAACTAAGATTTTATGACATCTAACTACCCTTTCACTCCTTGTCCATTAGCAACTGAAACTATGAGTTCCTTGGTAGGGTACAAAAAACAGTTTAGTTTTTTAGCTACATCGATGTCTATACAATTAAGTACTTCAGGAATCTACAAGTATCTGTACACTTCAATTTTTTACAATTCCTTTAAGCTTCAATGTCTTCAGTTCTGATTCCCTAATAATGGTTACAAGTGTAACTATAGGCTTACTTTCCCCTTTCATTGCAACATGGATCTTATCAAGCTTTCTAAGATCTAGCAAAATGTATTTTGCATTTGGTTGTTGTATTTGGCCTTTTGGACTAATTGTTTCTATTTGACTCCCATCTTCTTCAATTCTATTTTGTCGGGTGCCTGAGTTTGAACCAAATGATATTTTCGGCGGTGCTACATTTTCTATTGTCGATATTTCAATCTTAAATCTATTGGGTTCACTTGTTCTACCCTAACCTCTTTCATGATTTGTGTGCGATGACTTCAAGATTGTTAATGTAATTGTAACTTCGGAAGATATTCACTTGTATATTTTATATTGTAATTGTATTTTATTATTGCACCTCCGACGGATGTGTTTATTCCACCGGTCAGGAGAGTCATTATTGTACTTGAGTCATGTAAAGTCAGTGAGGTTAACCCTCCTTTGTATGACGAGGCATTAGACCCCAAAGTTGGGTCTTAATGGGTTATTAGACTCTCCTAGAGAAGTCGGCCTAGTCAGTTACACCTAGGGGCCGACCTGTTTGGGGTTAAGGTCAAGTGAAAGTAGAAGTATAAATAGAGAGGGTGCTCCTCTCTATTTGCTCATTCACTCACTCATCAAGTTCGCACAAGTGAGCAGGAGGACAAGTTCGCACAAGTGGAGAAGAGAGAAGTTGTCGGAGACCATTTCTACTTTTGGGGTTATTGTATGTTGCTCATTCTATCTCTGAGGAAGTTGCGGGGTTTTCTCCTTTATGGTTTCCCCGATGAAATTATTTGTGTCTCTTGTCTCTTGTGTTTGAATTATTGTGCATGTTATTCTCTTAGATAAGATCCTAGATAATCTTGAATTAAATTGAGAAAATCTAACAAAGATTACCGGTGGATATCACAAGTCTCGGGTTCTATCAATCACCCATATTTCAAATAGTTGGTCAATCCTTTTTGTATGCTTATTGATTATTACTTTTGCTTTGTCCTTGTCAAATTTTAACTAACAGAGATGTCTTGGAATCCATCTCCTATCTCGCATTTGAAGCAAATATCCCTTATTGTTTATTAATTCTAGCCACCATCTTCAGGGATCTTCAAATTTGTCTAATTTGTCCACAATTTTGTCGATTTTTTCCTAACTCATTTTCTGATTTCTCAATTCAATCCAGAATATGTGTGGCTCTATCGGAATCATCTTCATAACAAAAAACATATTCTTGTACTTCATCGTTATTACCCATTTTAGGGTTGGTGGATTCCATGTGGGCCTCACTTTAAGTTTAAGGTACATAAGGATGGGAATTAATTTTTTGTTAAATTCAACTTTATAAGACAAAGCCAACTTGAGATGTAAAATGCTATGCTAAAAATGGTTTATGAATAAAGGGATGCGACTTATGTAATGGATAAGTCAAAAGTCACATGTGAAATAAAAGGCTGCTCGAAAAAAGAAAAAAAAAATCAGTAGGAAGGTGGACGGATTGTATAGCCTTAACAGAGGAGTCCATGAGCACCGAACTGGCACCTGAAACATGTAAAGAACTGGCAGCCATGGGAGCATAGAGGTCCATAATGATGGCAGCAAGTACAGTGAATGAATAGGAATTTGCGGCTGTATTAAATTGCTTGGCAGGTGTATGGTAACCATCGTGTATGGTGGACAGAAAACAATGTGCAGAAGTGGCACTGTACACAATCAATACTTATAAGTGTACAGAAGAAACGGCTTTAATTTAAACATATGATGGATTTATTTCATGTACAACAGATTTATTGGTGTGCAGCAGATTGTACAGGCAATCGTACACAGATGTACAAACAGATTATGCGACGATTGATGTACCACCGATTGTATGGGTGATGGTACAAAGAGATGTACTGACAGGATATGCAGCGAATGGCATGGAATAACTCAAACAGCATCATATGGATTGAGCATGTACAGATTAGTAGATTGAAGTATTAACCCACAATTTTGGCCACATTTGGCTCTACCACCAATGTAAGAAACAGTTCCTGTTTCAACGATTGACGAAAGAATTCTGCAAAATATATAAGAAAATATATTGAAAATAAATGATTGATATAAATTGATTACAAGAAAAATGATTGATATGAATTGATTATCAATTCATAAATGATTGATATGAATTGATAAATGATAGATATGAATTCTGCAAAATATATAAGAAAATATATTGAAAATAAATGATTGATGTGATAAGATGAGATTATTACAATGAGCCTCGTGACAATGTACTTATACACATTGACTGGTCACGAGGTAAGCGGTGTGTCATTTGACTTTCAGTTAGCATAATTAATATTATTATTTATTATTATTATTGTTCTCATATTTATAATTATGTTTGTTACAGTCCCCTCCAGAACATACAACATTGCACTGAGTTGGTGCTTGGTTCCTAATTGACCAATTTTCTACATAATGCACCTCCACTAAGGAGACTGCAGAGATTCAACGACAAATCACACAACTATTGGAGTATGAAGAGATCGGGCCTAACACATACCCTTCTTGATCACAGGCCCTGGTGTTTCCCAAGAAGGTCCAAGTAAAGCCAAAGCAAGATAGTGGTCTTGGACTCATCAACATTTATACCAAATTTGTCAGCCTTGGACTCAACAAAGACTTGGCTAACCTGGGGGGCTCAGCAAAACTTGACTCAAGGGTCAAGACACTAAGAAACTTGGCAAATAGTAAAAAACTCAAAATATTAACTTTTGTCCAATCTGAGTCTAAGATGAGTCTGAGTGAAGTCTGGCGAGTCTGAGCCAAGTCTGGCCAAGATTGGCTCATCTTGTCAAGTACAAAGACTACTCAGTGAGTCTGAGCCAAGTACTAGTTTCAGACGTGACTCAGCCAGACTTGGCGAGTCAAACAACACTGAAGATTTTGGAAGATTTTGGCATCTAAGTCGGTGCTTCAGCATCTTGAAGGGAATTTTCCTTAGAATTCCCTTCTCATTCATAATACCCAGCACAACAATCATGTCAATAAGATCAAAGGCTGATTTGCATGATGTGATATTAATGGTTCTCCACATCAATTCATAATACATGGCTCTTTTGCCATTAAAAGAATCTGGCAGGCTTGGAAAGAGGTTGTCCAATGGCTCTATTGGAAACTCAGATAGCAGGAGGAGTTGGGACCTTCCTTCCCACCCCTTTTAGACCTGGAAGACTGAAGGTCAAAATGTCAGGCATCCCTTGATTCCAAGCTAGAAGGCTGACAAGGGCGGGCATCTCCTTATGGTGTGATCTTTGGAAACCTGACAGGAGGGATTTGTTAGCAGTTCTGTCTACAATAGGATAGCTTGTTATTCACTTTGTACAGTTCTGATTTTTTCTGTATAACATAAATAAGCAAACAGAAAACTATAATCTAAGGAAAAGGGTAGCATACCAATTACCATATATATATATATATATATATAAAGCAAACTATAATCTAAGGGTAAAGCAAACTATAATCTAAGGGGTTGATGTGCTTGGTTAAATGCCAGTCCCATTTCCTCATACATGATAGAATTTACTGGAAACTTTGCAATCCTGAAACCCTGAAAAACTATTAAGTTTATTGAATTCTGAATGGGATCTAAAATTCTACTTTTTGCATATGAAGTCTGATGAGGTTGGAATCACTCTCAAAAATCCTAAAACAATTAATGATGATGTTAAAAATGTAAGTAAAAGGATGGAAAATGAAAGATAAGGAGAATGTCACTTTTGCTCTGTGTTGCAAGGGTGCCCGTTCCCGAGGACTGGGTTCGCGTCCCCGTCCCGGGTACTGTCCCCACGTTTCGGAAACTAGGTCGAGAACCTCTCAAACGTTTCCTGAAGTCCCCGTCAAAATACCCGAGTACCGGAAACCTTTGGCAAAAAATTTGGAAACTGCACTTGGTTTGGGGACCCTTTCCCCCGATTTTGGGGACTCCGTCCCCCGATTCTGGGGACTCCTAGAAGACTTCATTGACAGAAAATTTAAAACAAAAAAAAAATTATAAATTATTTTACCATTTTGAAGAGGGAAAGGGTGGGTGTGGGTCCCACTACACTCTTAACACCATGCCCTGCCCTCCCAAAGCATTTTTTATTTTCATTTCACATTGGACTTGTCACTTGAAGAGAGGCAGTGACGGGAAAGGAAGGCAGCCTGCAGAGGAGAATTGCCATACTCTATGTTGTATGACATTGGACATGTATCAATTGCCTTCACACTCTATGTTGTATGACATTTGACATATATCATGATTCATATGAATCATATCAATATGCAAACAGTAATTTGAATTTCCACTTGGTTTATGTCATTAATAATTATGATTGTCTGATATCATGTTTAGACTTAAGGTTCGTACGTAATTTCCACTTTTTATGAAATGATTCATGAACTTTGAAGGAATGTGCATGTTACTCATTGAATACCAGTGAAAATGATTTGAATTTTAAAAAAAAATATTTCATATATATATACAATACCCCCGACTTACCCAAGTCCCCTGTTTCAAAAAGTGGCATCCCCGTACCCAAGTTTCCTGGCAACTTAGCTTTTACTTTAAGAATTTAATATTACAAAATACTACTGCGTAACTGAACAGAGCAGATTTCTTTTACAGTCAACTCGGTCGAGACTCGGCCAAGTTGACCAGTTCGGTAATGAACGGCCAAATCGGACACCAACTCGGCCGGTCCGATACCCAATTGGTCGCCCAATCCGGTTTGAAGGACGAGTCGGCTCAGTGGAGGGTCAGCTCAGTCAACTCAGCCAAGTCTGAGTCCAAGTTGACCAACTCTTAAAACATAGCCATATATAAGCAAACAGAAAACTATAATCTAAGGAAAAGGGTGGCATACCAAATGTGTGTGTGTGTGTGTGTGTGTGTTTGCAGGAAATGTCACCGACCCCAAACTTTGGGAAGTTTCCAGAGCTGGAAATGTGCCCTGAAATGACAGACCAAGTTTTTGAAATGTTTTGGCCCAAATAGGGTGTGTTCATGCCCAGAAAATGCCTCAAAGGTGCATGGGACCCAATCACACAAATGCCTAACGACATAAAAACAATGACACAAGTATATAATCATTGATCATTTTATTCAGACATTCAAGATAATGTGCTATTTAAAAGAAAGCTATTTTGGAAATATTTATGTTTTTTGTGTTTTAACTTTTCGAATACCACATTTCCAAAATTATGGGGGGCTCACATTTCCATGCCATACCTGTTTCAGAGTATCTAAGTTGCAATAAACCTGGAAACTCGTACCCATTTCCATGTTTCATGAATCTTAGATATATAGATATAGATATAGATATAGATATATATAAACGAGTCGCAGACAGAAGTAAGAACACAAAGAAAAGACAGATTGAATCAAAGATAAACAAAATCACTACTTGTATTGTACTACCATTTGAGTTTTGCAGCCCTTGAACCAATATTATAAAAATTGACGGGTATTTGAGGCAAAGATACACAAAACCAGTACTTACTTGTCTTCTACTACCATTTGAGTCTTGCAGCCCTTGAGCCAATATTGGAATAATTGATGGTAACACCCTTTCTCCCAGTTTCCGAACAAGCTCTCCAAGAGACCTACCTGCAACCTGAGAAAACGAGAAATGCTTTGCATATTTATGTCATGTGAGTTTAGAATTTCAATTGAAAATCTCAGTGGAGAGAATCAAACACAAACTAACCTGTCGTCTTTCCGATGATGCTGAAGCCAATGAAGTAATAAGGGTATTCATTAAAACTGGCATGATTTCTTTAAGTGTCTTAGGAGTATTGGCAACAATAGTCTTCCAAACATGCACTGCAGCCTGGAACCGGGAAATCAAAATATTAAGGACAATATACTCATTTGCTAATCAACAAAGCTACTTTTCAAATTCTTAATATGGGAAAGAAGGAGAACTGTGGTACAATTCAGCATCAGAAGTCCCTTAAGCATGGATAACAATAAAACAAAATTATCTTCAGAACAAGAATACCTGCCGCACTGTCAAGCTCACATCAGATCGAACCATATAAACTGCTGCAAGAACTTCATTACGCTTTTCTCTTCCAAGAACATCAATTATGGCACGCCCTTGAGCTTCAGTGCTTGCACCTTCATCATCACTTCCACCCTCCAGAATTGCTTTCCCAGATGTTCCTGCAACCTGAGTTGAAGCAAAAAATTGACAGCATTACTAGAAAGAAATATCTTGCAGTTTGGCTCCTCAAAAACATGAAGAAATTTCAACACTTAGTCAACAAACCTTAAAGAGAAGATCACCCAAAAGTTCTACAGAACTCTGTCGAATGCGCCAATTATCATTGAATATACCATCTTCAACAGCTGGAAGCAAGAGTGGTAACGACCTAAATTCAACAACAATTTGGTTAATTCCCTAAAAGTTGTTCAACAGTTCAAGTAGAAAACTAATTCCTTAAGCATCACACTAAAGCTTGCTGACATCAATCAAGACCGAGTAAAATGCTGCATACGTTGTGGCATAGTGCTCAACTAAAACATGCCCAGCACTCAAAGCAGCATCACGTACAGATTCACTCTCATCTGCAAGGCCTGTAATCCAAACAGTGAATTTAGTATCACATGTTTAAAAGCAAGACCAAAAAAAATGTTCTTCACAGACAAAGTTACATACCATCCAGTATCGCTGGCAACACACGCGACAAATAACTTTGAAAGATGGGCCCCAGAGATCTTGGAAGGTACTGAACACATGAAAGTTATCACATCACAAAATATCAATGAAAACTTGGCTTACATGTTATATTTTAGCATGGTGCTCACTCTCTGATAAAGACAATAAATTACCTTAAAAAGAGTGAGATGGCCATCTCGAACAGATGCCTTCTGATTGGAACAATTTCGAAGGATATCTGGAAGAACCAGTTCGAAGTGTTCCCGGCCTAGTGCAGCAAGCACCTGGTACATAAAATCATTAGAAGAAATGAAATGTCCACCAAATCAAAACAATAACAGTGTCCCCAAAAAGGAGGGAAAAGTTTCAAATTTCAATGACTTATATCTATTCTATATACTTTAGCACATCTCCAACCTTAATCTATGCAGTTTATATGTATATAATCTCCAATCTGTGTATGTGTCTAGATCAATTATTTAAGCTCAACCATCTGTTGCCAATAGAATAACACTTAAAAGATGCTTAAATGTAAGAAAAGATAAGCTAATTGTATTAATGTCCAACAAATGACTATTAAAATTTGGTCAAAGGGATTAAGATAGTACATCCAGTTCAGGTACAAAAAGTAGGAGCGTGAAAGCATCTCCTTGATCAATGCTAAAAGCAGAAAAACATTAAGGTCTACGAACAAACAACAATGAACAAACTAAATGCTAAATATCTAGCTACAAGATTGTATAAGAGAAGAGAATGTGCAGGGACAACAAAGATGCTAGAAACTGGAAATCTCAGTGCAGGGTGAAACAGAGAGGATATAGAGGATGTCAAGGCCTGCTGGAGCTGGCATCCATGGATGAGTGAGGGGGCTGAGATGCAGAATCGGCATCATAGTCATCAACCACTGTGAAAGGGCCGATGCATTGATTGATGATATCCTCCAATGACTGTCTGAGGCTGAGGGGGGCCTGCTGTATGATATGGGGAAGCAGGAGAGCAAGAAAGCCCAGCTCTTCAAACATCCAAGACTGGTCATATGGAATAAAAATACCTAGGAACATGTATATAAACAACTAATACTCTGAGCCCCAAGGGTCAGCTCAATCGGTTGAACAATCTGCCCTAGGCATGTTGATGACAGGGAAGCTGCATGTCACAGGTTCAAATCCAGCTGAATCAGTTGGATGACCTGCACTCCATACAGATATTTTGGGGAAGAGGGGGGGATCCCGTGAGGTTTTCCTTGAAAAACAAAGATCAACTGATATTCTAACTGCAGAGTACCACAATCAACAATTTGCAACAATTACTCATGTGCTAGTCTATACCTCTAAACTCGAACACACAGGCATGAAAGACTTAGCAAGGTACAATCATTCTTATCAATGCAACTCACCTTATCCAAAATATCAACTCAAACGATCTTCTAAGAGACAACTTTCCCTTAAACCTGAAGATAATTAGAACCAGACTAATGCTCATAGATTCTTTTATTAAATGTTGCAAAATACTATTCAAAGAGACCTAATCAATCACATTTTATTATTACAAGGCCATCTAATGTTACCAAAAAGACACTCAATCATACTATTGCTAATTTATCTAGAACTGCCAAACTGTCCACACAATTTGCTAGATGCTCTGACCAAGCTCAGACTATCAATTTCTCAAGCACAATGTGGACCCTCACACTACTTCTATTGTTGTTACCTTCAATGATTTTAATTGCTCAAATATTCCTCCTTCCTGGTCTCAACGTATCATTCAATGTTCACTAGAATGTGGAAACACTTCCAGAGGACATGTGAAGGTAGCCCGAAAAAACGTTGGGATCTACAGCATAAGGGACATTACCCCGACCAGAAACACACCAACTTTAAATAAATGAAAAACATTAATATAAACATGAGTTTGGGAGGGTGTAGAGGGGTTTATAACTTTATATGAAGTGTTATTAGGGCATGAAGGGTAGATGATTTCAATGTTTTAAAAGTTGGAATCGTTCGAGGGTCAACTCGGATTGGTTTGTAATTTAATGACTCAGTTTACAAAAAAATACATAAATTATTAAAATTTTAATGGAAAAAACTATTCAAAAGATTCCAAACGATTAGAGACCAAATATGCGAAGTCTGCTCATGTGTATACTATGATACTATGTAAGGGTGAATATATCAAAATGCAATACATATGTGAAACAAAATACATAGTCAACAAAGCTTTAAATGGCCTCTAGAATCCAAAACACAACATGCTACAAGCCTGCAATGTACTAGCCTACTACAAGTGTGTTGAGCATGATTGTCATTGATGTCAAAGGAGTTTATTAATTACAAAGGTTGTTGACATAGATGACATGGCAAGGAGGACATGATAGTTTGGGCATTGGAACACTAGGTGGTCCAAATGGTCCAAATGACCCATTTTGTGGTCATTTGTGGCTTGATGGGGTCATGGAACCCTTGGATATGGTTTGAGTCTTGGAGATGGACTTGATAATGATTTAGACATTGGACTTTGATGTCGAAAATCTCTTGGAGAAATTCAAGTAAAGTTCGTGAAGTCATTACATGCTTAATGATGCCCTTGGTGGAGTTTGAAGCCTAATGCACTTGATTATGACATGGACACTACAACCCACACAAATAGTGTTTGGACCACTTGATGCCCTTATATCTTTGATGATGATGATCATAAAGATATGGACCCTTTGGTAATGGCATATATTGTCGTTAAAACCCATATCATGTGAAGATACTCATTTTGCAATGAATTTGAAAAATGAGGATGTGGAACTTGTGTAATAAACACCTTGCAAATAGAACTAATGGTGAGGTCGGCTCAGTCAAGAATAAATAAATAAAATTGCAAATATCTAAGTCAGCTAGCCTTTATAAATTGCAATAAAAAATATAGTGGTATAGCAGGTCAGCCCAGTAAATTAATGTATGAAAAATGTGTATAAATAAGAGTTAATTCACCTCATTTCAAGTGTGAAAAAGTGGAGAACGCAGCTCTGATTATGGATTGCTCTGAGGCCACCACAGAAGTCTGAATTTCGGGTCTGATCTCAGTGGAAGTCGTGTTTCTACTCCTCTCTCTGAATTCGGGTACGACGAAGAAGGACAGCCACAGTAACAATCAAGTGTGCATTTAGTTGATGATCCCTCTCTGTTTCTCGGGTGAGTTAAGCTCAGAATTTCGGGTACACAGTTCTGAGGCAGCCACAGTCAACTCAGTAATAGCAGGTCGAAATTTACAGTCAACTCAGTAATTGCAGGTCGAAGTTTGCAGTCAGTGAAGTTTGAAGAAGTGTAGAGGGTAGCATACCTGGATCAGAGTTTTGGTCTTTCTTTGGAGGACAAATTTGGGGGTGATATCTGAGTTTAAAAATCTTTTTAAGGACAGAATTGAGCACAGTAATTAAGGACTACATTTGGCATGAACAGTTTGTAGTAGACATATTTGATAGCTCTGTATGATTGGGTGAAAGTTGACCTTGAATTTGACATGAGCAGAATATGGGCATATTTCTTAATGTGATTCTTGAGCTAGTGTTTGGATAGACACTTTTGATATCTTGGCAGAATATGAGTAAACTCTTGATGAGCAGATCCTCTTAAAGATCATTGGCATAGTGAAGTAATCAGAAAGATATCACTGAAAGTATCAATACATATTGATGTAACTGTTGTGCATAACAGTGATAGCAGATTGAGATAAAAACTTCTACATGACAGTCTTGAACTGATTTGTGATGGTCCTAGCACAACAGTGACAGCCTGAGTTGACAGATTGATATGACAGTTGACATGACAAGCAGTACTATGATTTGACATGACAGTACAGCAATTATGACAAGTAGAGAAGGTTGATGACAAGTGGCAAGTTGATGACAGTGATCGATATGTGAAGGCAAGCTAGTCTTGCAACTGAGGTTTGAACACCTCACCACTTTTTAGTTGGTGCTAAGAAAACCAGGCTGGGCCCTGTTATATGAGTTGGTGCTCTTCAATCAGTTGGTGCTGATGTAATCGGAAGATTGAAGTCTTCATTGCATTTCATATGAAATTATAAATAAAGTTCACTACATTTGCTTTGTGATTTGTCTATTATGATTTATGTTGATGACATGTTAATTAATGAATGTTTATGTAGCTTAATGTGTATGATAACCTCTGCTTAAGTTTTTAGAAGTGAAAATTGCTAGAAGTGCTCGCACACTTATTCACCCCCCAAACCCCCCCCTCTCAGTGTGGCATTGTGTCCAACAAAGTGCATATCACTGATCAACATGATCAATCATTAAACCTATAAACACAGTTGGACTTGTAAATGGGATCCTCAGCATGAGCTATAGGACCGTCCTCTGGCATGTCTATTTTTTAACAGGTCTAGATTTTGCAGGTGGCATGTAGTCAAAGAGTAGGGTGACATTTGGCATCTTTTGATTGTTTAGCGGACTTGTCTTTAGTTTCATGCAGTTCAGTTAACTGGAATTCAGAAAACTGTTAACTCTACAGAATTTTGGATGTGGTGTGAAATTCTATTTTCATTATATGAGGTCTGATGAGGTTGGAACCCTTCTCAAACATCCTGAAACAATTAATGATAATATAAAAAATTGAAGTAAAAGGGTAGCAAAGTTCATTTTCTACCATTTTACTTTAAGAATTTTATAGTCACTCTAGGTGTGCTTCTGTCACTATCGGACTTGGCCGAGTTATGTCGGACTCAGCTGGTTTGACTGGTTTGGTACTCAACCAGCTGTTAGTTTTGTACCTAGGGAAGTGTTCCCCTAGTGACTTTTGCCTAAGTCACTTAGAAGGGGGAAAAAGTGACCCTCACATTAAAAGCTACTTAATGAGACTTTATAAAGTTAAAGTCACTTTTTGATAAATCTTAAGTGGGTGAGTGAAAGTTATTTAAGTGATTTAAATAAAAAGGTATTTTCACTCTCAATGAATCTCAACCATCGGATGAGATCTAATCCCACCGTTGGATTAGAACAACCCTAGGGTTTAGACAAAAAGGCTTGAGGGAGGCATTTGAGCTCACTTTTGAGAGATTCAAGAGGAGAGAAAGAGCTGGAGAGAGCAAGAGACCTAGAGCACGAATTTCAAGAGAGCATTTTAGCAGGTTTTCAGGTGGCACGACTTTCAAGGCAGCTTGAGGACATTAAATGCAGCACGATTTTCAAGACAGTAACATTTAATATTTCAGCACAGAAACCGAGGCATCCGTACAGCAGGTTGTGGACACAAAAAACGAGGCATTCCGTACAGCAGGTTGTGGACACAAAAAACTTGGCATTCCGTACAGCACGATTTTCGAGGTGTACGGGTTCCGTATGGTACGGATTTTTGGGTACAGAAATTGAGGTCCGTACAGTTGTGCAGACTGTACCAGTTTGGCACAGTTTTCAAGGCACAAATCTGCACAGAAATCAAGGTTGGCACAGTTTTCGAGGTGCTGGAAATTAGCACAGATTTCACAGCAGTGTGGCACAGAAATCGAGGCAGCCTCTGTATAAGTACATTTTTTGCTGGAAAAAATTATTGTACTGAAATTACATTTGCTGAAGAATAATAAATCTCTCTCTCTAACTGGTTTTCCCCGTGGGGGTTTTTCCAGGGCTTTATTTTGGCCAAAAATTTCGGAGTCTATCATTTTCATGGTGTGAATGTTTAAATGTGTTTTTCAGCCTGTTAGAAACATTTTACTGTGTGTTTAATTGTTACAGTAATTTTTCATAAGTAACCTACAGCCAATGCATAACCGGCTATAAGTGAAAACCACAAAATGTTGACATAAACCAGCAAACAGTAAAGTGCAGAAATTTCTACACCAGCCAAGTCAATGCTGGTTGGTCGAGCCGGTTTAAGGACAGGTTCATAACCCAGGGGTGTCAACTCGGTCAACTCGACCGAGTCCGAGTCTGAGTTGATCGATTTTTAAAACAGTGGATGCTTTAGAGCCGGTGCTTTTTTTGTTTACTATTATTTTTCTTTCTTCTTCTCTCCGTAGCCCATTTTTTGTGCAGGGAGTGTCCAGAAGTATCCTTTTTTACTTGTGTGTGTTTCCCCTTTCAAGGGGATCTCTCCCTTTTTCATGGAAAAGTTCCCATGTTTGTTCGGTCACATACATAAATAGTACACTAAGTAATAAATAATATAAGAATAAAATATATTAACCTAATAATAAAGATAATAAGGAAACATAGTAAAGTAATGACTTGATAAATAGTAATAACCTTTCATAAAAACTGACCAAAGTCCCCACTTAGGATTATTTATACAAGGCCCACTCATTATAAAACCACTCGTTATAAAAAGCATATTATCATTATTTATCTTCTTTTACACACACACACACACAGAAAATCAGCAAAAGTAAGTTTTACGGTCCATTGGTATCAGCACCACGTCTGATCCCGGCCCTTGGCCACAACTTTTACCAGACCTTTGGTTAAATTTCCTTTGCCCTTGGCAACATATCCGCTGGCTTCTGCCCACATCAAACTTTATCATAATTTATCTAATCCCTAGGTTTTTGACCAAAAACAGGCCCCTGGCCATTTAGAATTTCCAGTAAACGAGATCGCTCCACTGCAAATTGAAGGGAAAAAAGAAAACATAAAATCCAGTTGAAAAAAAAATTATTCTGTTGTCAGTAACAAAAGAAGCAACATATTTGTAAGACGTGGCAAGACTAAATTGCAGAATGTATATCTGGGTGGACCAAGGACAGTACTCAGGGAAACAAAATTGTAACAGTCACCTCTGTCACCAATACCATTGCATGAGCACATCTACAATATCCAAATCACAGTAGAAGAAATCAATTAAGGAAAAATAACTAACCATTGTATTAAAAAGGAACTACAGTTGTGCTGCCTGAAGGAAGCTACCATTCTATCTGAAGATGCACCATTAATATTCCTGAAGAGCATGAGTTCTGCTGCTCACATAACAAGAATCTGCTGCTAAATTCACGTTGTCTAAACTCAATCCTCATCCTGCTTAAGACAAGTATTCGTTCAAATCCTTGCTCCTACGCACCTCAACAATGAATCAAAATGACTTGAACCCTTCCAAGTACAAAACTACCAATGCAGCTTCTCTTGTTCATAGTCTTTATAAAACAGCTACAAAATATTTTGTATCAATACTTCTCCTTCCTGTGCTTCAGCATGCTTCTACTGGTTTTGATCTTAAACAGGGACTCAAGGAGGGGACACAACTGTTTTTAATCCTCTCTTCTTCAACAAACCATTCTACCACTGATTCACACACTCCACTCCTAGCAAGGGGCATGGAAGCATACCAAAGACCCCCACTATAGAAAGCCTAAGGATTAATTTCTACTGTCTTAAAGGGTGTGCAACCCCACTTACAATAGGAACTGAAGACAACTTTCTCTAAGCAAGGACGAATTGATGAGATCTACTCAAATGAACATCTGTGAACCCAGCCGGTTCAGTACCAAACCAATCATCCGAGGCGGTTTGAAGGCCAGTCCAGTACTCACACTGAACAGCTCAGTCAAACCGGTTGAGTTCAACTCGAACCGGCTGAGTTTTAAACACTGCTTATGGTTGACTTGATCCCAATTAATCACTCATCTATTTTATTGCATATTATTGGAGACAATAAAAAAAGTGTACGTCATCTCTACATGTCAGCAATCTTATTCTCATACTTGCATACTTGCTCTCTTATGCTCTCTTGTATATAGGCATGTTTGCATTGTTGCTGTGTGCCCATATCAACTTCTACATCTAAGACTTTGTCCTCAGATCATCTGGAATAGCTTCTTGACACCAGTATATAAGTTCAAACTTAAAATAAAATTTCTTATCCCTTTCTAGGAATAAGTGGGTTCCGACCAAGGACCTTAATCATAATCATCGATGTATAGGACCATAATCATCAATGTATACAGGAAACTTATGCGATAAGAAGAAAGACATGGTCGATATTTTTTAGAAGATCTCTTCCAACATGAAAGGCAGTCACCATAACCAAGAACAGTTGAATAAATAAAGCTAGTTCAAAGTTGGGAATGGAAAAGAATTAAGAAATAAATTGCAGTTAACTGAAACTGGTACACAGCTCCATGTGCATAAGCACTAAAGTCAAAGATAGCCAAGGAAAGAGACTTCTTCAAGCTCAAATCTCCATGTGTTAATGTAAAATTACATGAAGGTGAGACGACACACAACCATTCAAAATTACGCAGGGAGAGAACTAAAAGGGCTTACTGGCTTTCCATTGCTTTGCTTCCACATATCTACTCTTCAAAATGTTAAATGCAAATAATGTAATACCTTCCTAAATGAACCTACCTTCTCAGTTTTAACTAAGTGGTAACATCTTTTACATACCACAAAATATTCTTGAAGCATTCTATAGCTAAATTTCAATTACCTCACTCAAGCCCTGAGCAGCTCCTGATCGTTCAACATTGCTGTTATCTGATTTAAGAGTCTCCATTAACCAAGGCACAAGATCCGGGAAGTTCTCTTCACCCATGCCCCTGATGAGCGACCCAAGAGCTCTAGCTGCAACGGCACGTACTTCTGGTATAGGGTCTACAAGAACCTGTTAAGAATTTAAATTATTCAGAAATATGCGACCAATATATTTCACTAAGACATGAGATGGGGAAATAAATTCCACTAATACCTTCTTCACTTCAGGAAGCATCAAGTTTATATATGGTAGCATATCTTTTGGCTCCGTTACCAAGGAACACATGTTTCCAACAATCTGGGATGCTTTCTTTTTGGTGTCTGCACTTCTTTCTCTAAGACCACGGTGGACTATAGGCACCAATAACGCTAGAGATGGAGCATCAATAGTATTGACAAATGTTGTCTGCAATGACAATAAGAGAAAAGGGAATACCAGAAGTTACTAATAGATAAACAATACCAAACCTCCCAAAAAATAGTATAGCAAACCTAAGATAAAACCTTAAATAATACCTGCAGAAGAATGTCAAGGGAATGCTTTGTGTATTCATTAGGATCTGAAATACTCAACAGCAATGTTGAAACTAGAGCAGATATTTCAGGATTCTTGATGACACTGCCAACCTATTAATGTAGTTAACACAGTCAAATAACAATTATTTGAATAAAACGATATATACAAGCAATAAATATTAAACAAAAAATAGATGACTGGAATTGACACTCAGACAGAGGGCATGTTACCTGCTGTAGAGCCATCTGAGCAGCAGATTGGACCTTTGGGTGTGTGTCTGTTAAAACCTGAAAAGTCCATGACAAAGCATTAGATTACTGAAACGATGGAATAAGCTAATTAGATAAAACATAATGTGATAGTGTAGAACTCCAAACAATCTCAAAGTTTCCTTCATTGGTCCAAACCTCAGTTAGTTTAGGAACAATTTTTGGAAGACACTGTGATAGCTGCTGAGGTGCACAGTAAGCCATTGCTCCCAGTAGCTGGACACTCCCCTGTTTAGTCCTCCAAGCTTTATCCTCCAAACCCTGGTGACAAATAGAATATCTTATTAATCAATTTGTAAAAGAAAGTAGTGAATTAGCATATATATATAGTATATACTTAGAGATAATATAAAAATTTGTTACTTCCAACAACTATAGGTATTTCCTTCATACTTGCGTACAGCAAAACTAAGTCATTGCACCAATGCTACAAGTACATATACCTTAACGTGGTAAATAATCAGAGACACCTCAAACAAGTTTACCCATTTTTACAGGCATTCTTCTGCTTCGCCATATTTAAAACCCCACAGAAGTAACATATATAACATGAAACAGGTAAGTGCATATTTCATAAACAAATAATTCTCCAAGTATTCACAAAAAACTATGCAGCACTATGATAGTATGATCATAGTGGAAAAATTGGCATTGGCAAAAAATCGGCAAGGGTCCCGAATACAACTTCTCGGCAACAACAATAACATTAGATAAACACATTGGCACATAAATATGGAGAAAGCACTGATATATATGATGTAGTGGATGCCAAATAAAAAATGCTACATCAAAGTTTCAAAGATTGGAAATTTGGAAGTTTCAATACTGGTTGGAACATTGGTCATTCCCGCCTCCCCTAGGCTCTAGACCTTGCCTCTACCTCGAATCTTGAAGTTAATCCTTCAAGGACATTAGTCAACACCCTACAATTTTGATGAAAATTCCTAATCCAAGCGTTAAGATAAGGTAGAAAAAGCTTCCCATGCTTAATAAGTGATTTTACTTGAATGAAGGGTATATTTTTATTAAGGTCTTGACAGAGGAGTTCAATCAACTTCAACAATTAGGCATCAGCACCACCAACATCAACGTACATACCTAGTTTGATGTGCTTGATTAAATTCCAATCCCTTACCCTCATACATGATAGAACCTAGTGGAAACCTTGCAATCCTGAAATCCTGAAAACTATTAAGTCTTGAATTCTGAATGGGATCTAAAATTCTACTTTTTGCATATGAAGTCCGATGAGGTTGGAACCACTCTCAAACATCCTGACGCAATTAATGGTAATGTTAAAAATTTAAGTAAAAGTAACATTCTCCTTATCTTGTATTTTCAATCCATTCTCCTTATCTTTTATTTTCCATCCTTTTACTTTAAGAATTTAACATTACCATTCACTGTTACTAGCTTCAATGTCTGATGTACAAAACTGATCGAAATTTTAAAACTCCATGGCGATTTTTTGTGTCTTGGTGAGATTTTTCGGGAAATCAGCGATTTTTTGACGATGTTTTTTACTATGAGTATGATAACTAATAAGCTTAAAATAAATTCACTAAATCTGAACATGGCAAATGACCTGGCTCCCACTGACATGATGAACGTGTTACCTCCAAAAATTTAAGCATTCACCATTTAGAACTTCAAAAATGCAAATGTACTAAGTGGTGGGTCAATAAAAGCAAGATGTTGTTATTACCTAGAGCAACATTCAAGTCTCTCATGGTCATCCCTCCTACCTCTATTTTAAAGCTTCCTACCACCAACTATTCCGCCCCAAGAAACGCCTCTTCATCTCCCATAGGAGACGTGTGTTAATTTTTTAGTGCAGCTGCGAGACCCATTCTCAGAGAGAATGGCACCCTAGTCAGTTAACTAGGGTTCATGGTCAAGTTAACCAAGCATAGTAAAGAGTAAGACCCTAGAAGGTACCCTAGGGCCCCCAGCTATCTCCTGGGGTTGTTCGTCAAGGGACCAAGCAAGTCGATGCCATGGCAAAGTCCCTAGCATGTGGCTAGGGCCCCTATTTGTCTCTAGGGTGTATTTTGGTCTGAGACCAGACAGTTTCTTGGTCTTGAGGACCAAGCAGATATTGCAGATTCAGACAAAGACATCCTGGTCTAGGACCAGGCAGATTCTTGTTCAAGGACCAAGTAGGTCCTGTAGGTGGTTGATCAACATTCAATCTGGGACTGAAAGCTCAACTTGAGGCTGAGGACCATTCTTCGGGAGAATGGAGGACCTGGTCAATGACCAGACAGTTGATCAACATGACTCAGTCTGGGACTAAAGTTCAACCTTGGGCTGAGAGCCATTCCTTGAGAATGGAGGTTCTTGGTCAATTACCAAGATGATGATGTGTGATGTCCTCTTCTCCTAGGTCTTCGAGATGGTTGAGTTACATGGTCTTCGAGATGGTTGTGCTAGATGGTCTTCTCAAGGGACTGGCCACCCCTTGATGGAGCCACTAACATTTGACCTTAGGAGCAGTCTAGAGGACCACACGATCACATCATCCGTGTGGACCTTTCCTTATACAGTGATGATGAACTTTCATGTTATTTGGAACAATTGTACATTTGAGAGAGAGATGATTGGTGGTGCCCCACCTTGATTGTTTAACTTTTAGTCCTTAAACCTTGTTGATTATTTTGTGGTACCTTGTGGGTAATAGGGTCAATTACTCACTTTGAGTTATCTTTTGACTTTTACCACTTTTGATGTTTTTGGTCTTATGGGTACTATGGTTGTTTGACCACATTTAAGGTTTACCCTTGTTCCTAGTGGTTATGGGTCATGTACCCACACACACCTATGTTATATTGGGTCATGATTTGACTTGTACCATATATAGGTACTTGTACCCTAACCTATTTTATGACCCTAGTACCCTACTTATGTTTTATGTGACTACTTTATTTCTTTATTTTTTATTTTTTTTTAATATTTTTATTTTACTTTTTATTTTATAAGTTTATTTTTTTATAGTGGTACTTTCCTATTTCTATGGAATCCTAAAAGGTTATTTTATTGACCTTTCTAGAATGATCTAAAGCCTATTTATTGCAGTCCCTTACTCCTCATTCATAATCAACTTCATCACAAGATCTCAGGTCCTTCTGTTCTGCTGTTTGACGCCAAGGGTTTAAGAGTTTATATAGCTGCTTGCATACCTGTGTTGAAGCCACTTTTCTGCTGAACCTCACCATTCATCTCAGATCTGAAATTATTGTTTACTAGGGCTGACATCAAGGTTTATAGGATGCTGCCACTTGTAACGTGGGTCTGTTGAAGGCTTTTCACATCTCTTTTCTGCTACCCGTGAATTTATTGAGGTCTGATAAGGTTTCTTGGTGATCCGATCTGATAGCTTGAAGTCATAGAGGTTCGATCTGTTCATTGAGCTACGTCACAGGTTCGATCTACTGGTTAAGTGCTCTAATCCTCTCCACACCTGATTGTTTGGAAGGACGTTACCCTACAGGTTCTAGATCTGACTGCTGGTGGAGGCCGTAAGGTCTTAGGGTCTATTTTTCAGCCTGCTTCAAGTCTGACCTGATTTTTACCAGATCTATGTTTCTTAAAATGCACTAAATCTGATCTGCCGATTGGTCATTTCTATACCAGATCTAAGTTTCTTAAAGTGCACTAAATTTGACCTGCTAATTGGTCATTTCTAGACCAGATCTATGTTTCTTAAAGTGCACTAAATCTGATCTAGACTTTTGAGACTCGATCTATATCTTTAGACCTGATCTACTGTTGAAAGTTTGAAACCTGATCTTTAGTATTGAGATCCTACTTTGATCTGTCGTGTCAAAGTCTGTGCCTTGTTCTGCTTGAGACTTTATCTGTGTTTCTGACCATCATTGAATTTTGGTTAAATCTCAGCCCAGTCATCTCTCTTTCAGGTTTGTACTAACCCTTTAATAGGGTCAATTGGTTCCTAGAGTTGACTGGCGTCTGAGAGGCTCAGTCTTTGTCTGAAAGTAACATTTCTGAGTATATAACAGCAAAGGCTCCACACAGGTAAGTTTCTTCACCTATCTCTTTCATTGTTAAATAAACAAATTGATTATGTTATTTTTTATTAAATGTTACTGAAGATTACCTTAATACAGTGACCTAACTGGTAGTGTTAAAGGACTGAAGATTACTTTAACACAGGGACCTAACTGGTAGTGTTAAAGGTGTGAAGTTGAAATTTAATTTCATATTTAATTTCAGTACTTGTTTATCTATTTTTGCATTAAAGTAAATTGAATTGTTATTTTTCTGCATAAAACCCTAAGTCCACCAAAAATCAACAACGTGTACTGTGAAATTCCCTTACACACTCCCCCAAAAATTTCTAGCGTACTATTTTCCCCTACCACTCCCATCTCCAGCCTGATCTTGATCCAAAATCTTTGTCTTCCCACACCTCTTCCCTCTATGATATCCTAGGGCAGCCCCTTATCAAGGCTACCTCTCCCTCCCACCCCCCACCTCTTGCTACTTATTCACCCCACATGATATATGGGCCACTGTTTGGGTTATAAGTTCCAGCAGAGCAACAAATGAAGAGGGGTTCTAGGTTGAACTCTTCTAGCATGACCTCCATGCATTTGATTGCCACCTAGCCGATTTCTTTAATAATGTGGTCTATACAGGTTTCCCAAAACCGTGGTCACATCATATTATCCAACAAATCCATAAATTGAGTACTAGTACGGATCCCAATAACTACAGAACAATCATGGATGGCCACAATGTTTCCAAACTTTACACTACCGTCCTCCATATGCAGCTTTCTAAGGAGCTTGAGTGGAGCCAACTTAGAACTTAAAGGGCAAGTTGGATTCAAACCAACACACCAAACCATTGATGACATTCTTATGCTCTGAGCCATCATTGAGGAGGCATGCCACCACTGTTCAAAGTTTATTGTTGCTTTGTAGACTTTTGAAAGCTGTTTGATTCTGTAACCAAAGTGGCATTATTCTAAAAGATCAAAGACATTGGAATTTTCGAGACCCTTATGACTACCATTATGAGATTATATGAGTGGATTCTTGGTCGTCTCCGCACCGCCCACCAGATCTCAAATTTCATCAAGAGTGCCATTGCATGAAGCAAGGGTGTCTACTATCCCCCACTTTATTTGGGATCTACATTGACGAGCTAGAGTCCTTCCTTCAAGAGCACATTCGGGACAACGATAGGTGCCTTCTCCACCACGGCTTGATCTCCATCCTGCTCCTCACTGACGATGTGGTCCTCTTGGCCTCATCGTCGGAGGGGTTGCAGAGACAACTAGATGCCTTAGCCCTCTTTTGCGATCTTTGAGAGTTGACGATAAACTTGGGAAAATCCAAGGTCATGATCTTCAATCGATCGAAGAGGTTACTCATCTATCTTCATTCCATTTTTAGAGGGAAGGAGAATGAGATCACTAGCACCTATACCTATCTGGGGGTACAATTCATAGGACACCATTTTAATCTATAGCACACCCTTCATCCCCGATCACGAAAGGTTACGAATCGGTATCCCTTCTCGGAAGATAGTGCTTCAGACACTATTTTCAAAACATCTCATCCAAGATGCCTCTCATGGACATTCTCATCCAACCCCCGATCCTCTATGGCTCAGAGGTTTGTCGTCCTTGTTTACTAAATTATGATTGGGCCCTGGCAGAGAGAGTGCAAATCCTCCTCCTACATCACATCATCAGATGCAAACAGTCAATACCTTAGCCCATTATACTGGTAGAGTTCAGTGGTCGACCTTTTCGACCGGAGGCTATGTTTAGACTTGTCTCTCTCTCTTACATCGCCTTCGTAGCTTCGTTGAATCATCCAAGCAACGAGATGGATACATGTACCTAGCCTATCTCTCATCAGAGTCCATTGCTCGGCCAACCCTTATGGCCGCAGTAGTTGTTGGCATGTAGGAGTTGTAGATCTCCTAGCATTAGTTGGTATTGCGATGGACCAACTTCCTCGATTTAGCTATTCCCTAGATGCACTTGGCCACCTCTCACCTAGCAAGCAAACGTTAAAAAAAATCAACAGAGTCGACATATATAGATAGTATATACAGGTTACTTGGACCAACCCTCATGGTAGGTTACGTCTAAAGATGGCCTTTTACGTTCTACACTTCATGTATCTAACAGACAATCTATTGTTCGGCCCCAGTACACACTCTGCCATTGGGGACACGCTCTTCGTATTCCTTTAGGCCAGTTCAGAGTGGGTTCCCATCATCTACAGGTAGAGACAGATCACTAGATCGACCGATCAAACAAAAACTGCCAAGTTTGTCACCTTCAAGAGGCTGAGACGGAGGAACACTTCATCTTTTGGTGCCCCCTTTACTATGAGATCCATGAGCGATTCCATTGTGTCTTCAGGGACCTCCTTCTCATAGAGTTTCAAACTTTGACTAGCTTCTTCAAGTATCCTGATCAGATATGTCTGGGCTTATATCTACAGGAGGCCCTTTGGCTTTGCTCTTCACCCTCCAAGAACATTCTCAGTTGAGACCAACATTCACTCAACATATTACTTTCTTCTTTTCGATGCTTCCTTCCTCTAGGGCGCCAAAAGACAAACAAGCAATGATACTTCCTTTGACCATAAATCAGTTAGGACATGGAGGACCACCTCCACTTCCACTCGAGACCAACGACGTGACCAGTCTTGATTCCATCCCTGTAGCCAGACGACTACACCTAGGACACAGCAGCAAGCTCCCCACTCCAGGAAGCAACGTATTGTTATCACGCAAATTGTAGCTCCCACTAAATGATATCCTATCCAAGATGGTAGAGGAAAGGGCAGCTGAGCCAATGACACTTCAAGGACCCTACCCACCACTACTGGAGTGGTTGTCACATCGGATGGGATTCTTGTCACTTTGTGCTATTTGAGAGCGAAGGGGGAGGCCCTTGCTAGGCTATGGAGGCTAGAGGAAAACCAAGACACACATACACAAGCTTAAAGACAAATAAAATTGGGAGTATCTTGATTTGACAAGCTTAGATCACTAATGACTTCGAGCAAGCAAGATTGGGGGAATAGACTGTAGTGTGAGAGAGATATCAGCATAAAAATAAGATTATGAGTCTTAGCAACCAATGATTTAAGCACGCAATCTAGGTTAAAATGGTACTAGGAGACAATAGATGAATTCCTACCAAAGGGGATTTGAGCTTGAGCAAAGTATAAATAGCCCAAGAGATAGAAATTGCAACTATTTGAAGACTATCCTTATTGCTTGGATGAGATATAAAACAAGTAGTCACAATCTCAAGCAAGAAACAAATCACAATTTTGGAAGCCCTAGATGGTTGGCTAGGTTGGGCGCACTTCAAGAACAGACCAGACCCTAAACTATGGGCTAATGGAGTCAAAAACTTTTGAAAATCAGTCCCTTAAGGTTTGGACACTAGCTTAGAAAAACCCAACTGCTAGCTTCTTGAAATTCCTAACGTGTAACTTGCTGAAAATTTGAAAGAGTTTTAAATTAGTTGGTGATTTTAATGACAATCAGAATGAAATTGAAACCAAGAGAAAGTAATAGGAATTGACTTATATCCCGTAGTGGAGTTGAAGAAGTGACAATTTGTTCCCGAAAGATCAAGTAGAAAGAATAGAGTGGAATCCAAGCTTTGGTCCTGTTGACCACCAAAACCGACTTGGTGGACAACCATGTACCATGCACATGTTGAATGTGCCTTGAAGATGAGAAAGAAGTACTTAATGATTTATTCAAGCGAGGAAGCTCTTTTTCTTATCTTCTCTCCATGAAATTTCCGCACCCCTGTGGGGGATTTTGTAAGGATATTGTTATCACATCCATAGTAGCTGGACTACCATGATTGCAAAGCAAATATATGAGCTTTTTTGAGCTTTTCCTTTACATGTCTTCAGTGAGATCAACTATGATGAGCAGTGTTATTTATGATCACTCACACATCAGAGCAGCCTTATATCAGACATGCAGTAGACCTTATGCCAAGGCTGAGCCTTTAAGACATCAGATTTGATGACTGAGATGATCCTTTATTCCATACAGGTGCAGTGCGGTATTCAGAGTTTCAGCAGCAATGTTCTTAGTGGTTACAGTTTGTCTGGATTACAGATACAAGTACATGACCCAGCAGGTATATGGTGTGCATTGATTTTATTATCTTGCGGTTTGAGTCATTGATAGCTTGACTTAGCATCTAGTGATTATGATCTAGCAGTATATGTATTAAAATGAAATTGGTTACTATGGATTATATAAATGATTGTATTACTAACAATTAGAAACTCTTGATTGATACTCATTGGTTTCTACCTTCTTAGGAGTGTACACATGATCATCCCCGTCTTCTTGGCTTGCTAGCTTAGGCATCACCTTCACTTTCTCCATCCATCCATTGTCTTTCCCCATTATTGGTCTTTACCCTGACTTACACCTTGACTTGTGATATGGAGGACCTCCCCATTCTTGCCTCTGTGTTGGATAGCATCCCTGTTTAAATTGTGTCTCGGCTCTAAGTTGGCAACAAAACTTACTTTTGGTGAGTTGGATTTGATACCTTGATCACTCTAGTCGGTTGCCCCAATTTTTGGTCCTGATTGCGCAAAGTCCCCATAGTTGCTTGATTTGTGTTGACTAAAACCTGAAGCAAATGGTACTACCATCATTACATATGCAAACTAATTTTATATCTATTTTGAAAGTGCTTTGAAAATAGTGCTTCTCAGCACAATAAAAGAAGGCAATGAATTGAAATGAAAAACACCCTGGATGTGAGTTGTGAAAAGTTGTGCTTATAAGCATACTTGAAAAAATCGGCGAAAAATCGTGCTTTTTTGAAAAAGTCGCGAGGTCAAACCCTTGCCGAAAAATCGGCGAGTAAAAATCGCGATTTTTTAAAAAAGCGCCGAGTTCCGACTTTTTCGAAAAATCGCCGACTTTTTGCAAAAAATCGCGAGTCGAAGGAAAAAATCGCCCAGGCAGTCATGGTCGCGGTTTAAAAGGTCAAAAGTGAATTTTTTTTGGTCATTTGTTTTGTTTGACTGTTGGAGAAGGAGTGTGAAGGGCAAGAGGGCACCATCAACTAGTTTGGAGGCATCCAAGACTCCAAACAACATCCAAGCTCACCATTATGAATATTTGTGGAGAAGGGATTCAATTTCAAGAGTCAAAACTTTGCCAATCAACCAATTCGTCTCACAGGTATGTAGTGGTTCATTTTCTTGTATTTGTTTTATGATTTTTTTGCATGTTTGCTTGCCTATATTCTTTCCTCTATTCTCTTTTTTTTTTTTTGCCATTTTTCCAATGATTTCCATGTCCATAAAATTATAAATATCAAAAAGAGTCAAAATGCAAGGGGGTTTTAGATTCTTAGAATGGAATAGCATGTTTTCTTTCTTAGATATTTAGCCACCCTCTTGTTATCATTTTTTCATGGCCAAAAATATAAATTTAGAGGTCTGATTTTTTAAGCCAAATTGTTGCAATTTTTTCAAATGGGGTTTAATTTCTTGTTTTTGTATTTTTGTGCCCTAGGTTTGCATTTTGAGGCTGCCATTCCATTTTCGAAGATGCCAAAGCCATTGGATCCGTTTTGGCAGTATGGTGAGCCCGAGGATGATGGAAACAGGCAAAATTTGAGTTGCAAATTGTGTGGGCATCACATGTCAGGAGGGGTTAACAGGTTGAAATACCATCTAGCTAAACTCCCTGGGCATGATGTTGGCGTTTGTACTGCAGTGACCCCAGAGATCATGAGATCTGCCCATGACGCAATCCATGAAAAGAATAAAAAGAAGGATGAGATCGCCGCAAACAGAGCTGAGCTTGCAGCTTTTGGCCTAGCAAGAAGTGTGGGGGCAACAGGATCTGCCACTTTCAGTGAGGGTAGTGTGAGGGGTTCCACAACCACGACAGGGGCCTCACACCATTTTGGTCCACGAACAGGAGGTGGATCACAACCTTCTATCAAGGCAGTGATAAAGAAAAATGACAAGGTAGAAGTGGACAGGGTGATGGGGAGGTGTCTTTACTGGAGTCACATACCTCTCAGCATCGTAAAAAACAATCCATTTTGGCAGCCGATGTGTGATGCCATTGCATCATTTGGCTCGGGGTATAAAAGTGCCACCTTTGATGAGTTGCGGGGTCCAATCCTTCAAGCAGAAAAGAAGGACATCGGTGCTAGGTTGGAGGAGCTCAAGCAGTCATGGGAGAGCACTGGATGCACAATCATGTCAGATGGTTGGTCAGATGGTAAGGGTAGATCCCTTATCAACTTTTTGGTACATTGTCCTAGAGGTACCTTGTTTGTGAAATCAGTCGATGCATCGGCATATGTAAAAGATGCAGCGCTCTTATGTGAGTTGTTAGATGGGTTCCTACAGGACATTGGGGTGCACAATGTTGTGCAAGTTATTACGGATAATGCAGCTAATTATGTGGCTGCTGGCAGGATGCTTATGGAGAGGCACCCCGCTTTGTTTTGGACTCCATGCGCTGCTCATTGTATTGATTTGATGCTGGAGGATATGGGGAAAGTTCCCTTTATCAAGGTGGTGATTGATCAAGCTAAGAGCATCCCCAAGTTTATTTACAACCATACTTTTGTTCTCAGCCTCATGAGGAGGCACACCAAAAACAGGGACTTGAGGCGTCCCGCAATCACACGCTTTGCCACCACCTTCATTATTCTTCAGTCCTTGCTTCGATTTCAGTTTGAGTTGAAGCAAATGTTTGTTTCTGATGATTGGCGTGATTGTGCTTACAGCAGGAGAGAGGATGGGAGAACCATTGCCAAGTTGGTGTACACTGACTCCTTCTGGGAAGGAGTGGGGGAAGTGTGCTCGATGAGTGAACCTTTGGTAAGGGTTTTGAGACTTGTTGATGGTGATAAGCCCGCAATGGGCTATTTGTATGAGGCCATGGATAGGGCCAAAGAGGCCATCCGGAATTATTATGTGGATAAGGGTACCCCGGGGCACGAGAGGCACATGTTGTTATGGGAGTTGATTGATAGTCGATGGACCGGGATGCTTCATAGACCCATTCATGCAGCAGCTCTCTTCCTCAACCCTGCATTTTCCTACAAATGCAAATTTGATTTTGATGCTGAGGTGTTGGAGGGGCTCTTCACTTGTATTCAGAGGATGGTTCCTGATTATGAGACTCGCAATGCAATCAATCGCGAGTTAGAGGTGTATCAGGATGGTACTGGAGTATTTAGCTTTGCTAATGCTATTCGTGACAGGACCAGTTTTATGCCAGGTAAGTTATTAAAGTGTTTAACTTTTATTTGCATGTTGAAATTTGAAATTTTGAATTATGATTTATTTATTTCCTTATTTGTTGTAGCTACTTGGTGGCAAACCTATGGTGTAAGGACACCAAATTTACGGAAATTTGCCATCAAGATTCTTAGCCAAACATGTACCGCTTCAGGATGTGAGCGGAATTGGAGTGTGTTTGAAAAAGTACACGCAAAGAGACGCAGAAGGTTAAAGTCTTAGACTTTAAATTTTCAACAAATCAATTTCATTTAATATAATTTGTGAATCTATCATCCTCACATATTATAATTATGTTTCATTAATTTTTTAAACTTGAACCTCTAGACTCATACAAAAAAATTATTTTCCTCTTACAGGATGGAGTTCACACGTCTCAATGATTTGGTCTACGTCCATTATAATCTCCACTTATGGATGACACAGATAAATAAAACACCAAATGCTGATGCCATCGTCTTAGACAATATTGATATTTTGTCTGATTGGAGGGTGGAGATTGAGACTCCTATCATGGAGGAGGAACCTACATGGATAGAGGGAGAGGAAGGGCAGGAGGAGGAGGAGGAGGAGGAGGAGGAGGTCAGAACCACCACGGAGGGTGATGTGCTAGCATCGCCACCACCGCCTACACCGATTGATACATCTAGTCCTCCATCCGTCACTCGTCGTCCGATGTTAGATGCAGGGGCAGGGTCTTCTGCTGCTACTTCTAGTGCTAGGGGCAGGCCTGACAAACGGCCCATGACCTTTTCTCGTAAAAGGGGAAGAGGGCATTGATATTAGATAGATAGCTACTAGTTTTCTTGAGATACATTTATATATGTGATGTCATTTTGTATTGGTTATCTACTTTTGAGTTTTGAGTCCTTGATTGGACAACTATAGTGTTTCAAACTTTCAGACTTTCAGGATTCAGTATCGACTTTGATGTATCATTTTATATTTGACATGACTACATGATGATGATATATATCAATGCTTTCTCCATATTTATGTTCCAATGTGTTTATCTGATGTTATTGTTGCTTTATATGTTTAAAATTCTGAAAAAAAATGAATGTATTTTGTATTTTTTAATGTTTGCCGACTTTTTCCGACTTTTTCCGATTTTTTCGCCGATGTTACCGAGAAATTGTTTTCGGGACCCTTGCCGACTTTTTGCCGAGTCCGACTTTTTCAAGTATGCTTATAAGCACATGTAAAATCCAAAAAGTGTTGTATAGGCCTAAAAAGCAATGCTTAAATGTATGTTAAATCCAAACACTGTTGGCCAAGGAAATAAAATGTATTGATTAATTCCTCATGCAGCAGCAGGCTTCTTTAGCATGGGTCATATTTTGATCAGTTTGACCGATCAAACCTAGTTTGACCAAGGTCAACCTTCGGATCCATTATGAGGTGGACCATTTATATAATATGATGTTGATCTATGGTCCCTTATATACCTTTTTTATCACTCCATATATTGGACACAGGTTTCAGATGATGATTGATGTAATTTTTTTTATTATTATTATTTCCAGATCATCATAATTTTATTTGTACAGGTATGGTGGATGTTATGGATGATCTTACAGTTTACCATGAGGTGTATGAGTACTCATCTCTAGTGGATTTTGGTCTTCTCAATCCATTGAGACACTTACCTTTCAGTTTCAGGCACTTCCAGAGATGATATGAACAGTTTTTCACATGTTGACCAATTTGGCCATGCTGATGTGGCCTGCCCAGCTGATGCATAGATGGTGAGTCGTTGCCTAGGGCGCTACAGAGGAGAGGGGTGGTCCAGCCACTTGTTTTTACCATATTACCCCCCCTTCCAACATGATGCTACAGTCAGATTTTGTGCTCGGGCACCAAGCAGTGAGCTGTGGGCAATTTGATGGTTATTCAAGTGGAATAAAAATGGAATAAAAAGGTCATTAAGGAAATCAATTTGGGCAATTGAGGCAAGGTTTTGGCATGAGGTCTCCTCGAAGGTCATCTATGGTGTATCCCACTCCTTCCATATCAGTTTGCTGCATCCAGTGGGGTCCACACAGCCACCATGTTGTGTCTTGATGCATCTTTCTCTCAGTTGAGGGGGCCAAGATTTGATCATTTGTTCACTTGGACATGTCATTGAGTCATATGTTATATCATTGTGCCATGGGGTGATGCTAGTGAAGGAAACTAAAACCTCCTAGCCCCACCATGTGCTCCTAGTCACTTGTCCTGGTCATCTTTTATGGCACACATGTATTATTGTCACTTTTATGTGGTGCACACCCCCCTTAAGGCACCATTTAGCTAGTGCGCACCCCCCTCATGTGAGTGATCCATGCTATATTGTACCGGCTCGTCTTTGTCGTTGATTGTATTATGTTTATCTTTTGATCTCAACCACTCATTGATAAAGTGGTTACGGTTTTGGTTTCTATCCTCCTATTTAAGGAAGAGACCCCATATTGCAAAGGCATCTAGAGATTTTTGGCTCTTGGCTACCAGAATAGAAGAAATATCTTTTGAGCACTTGGATCTTGAAATGGGTGTTTGGCTATGATGATTGTAAATGCTTTTACATTGCACTGGAGGAATTTTGTATCTATCTTGTATCTTTTCCCACTATTTTGATTTACAAGTGAAGAGGACGATTTGGAAGGAGTGCACATTGGTGGGGAGGCCCTCCCTGCAATCTTCTATCAAATTGTGGTTCAAACAGGGAGTGATTTTGTCTTTGTACCAATTATTCTCTATCCTTTTCCTCTTACTTGTATCTACCCTCGTTTTGTTGGCTAATTGAGCTTTGTATCCTTGGATTTGCAGGAAGAGAGGGACACACTTGTGGACTAGGGCAAAAACGCATAAGCAAGAGAAAATACATCTCCTTTAACTTGATCTGTGTGGAAGTAATCCTCGTCATAATTGACATCCATATCCATTATCCAAGTACGCTCAAGAGGTACATATTTTACTCCTTCAACTTATCCATTTATCTTCTAGATCTCAAAACCCTCAAAGTTGAAACCCACATTTTTTATGGAGATCTAACAATCACTTGGGCTTAATAATTAAAACCCACCTCTATATTAGTCATAACATTACCGATCTAAAGTTTGGTGGACATCCAACTCCATTTACCCCCCCCGATCTAAGGCACTGGGCCTCTCCAAGGGAGGTCGAACTTTTTGGGTAGGTGGTCTTTTGCTAGATCCCAACTTGGGTTTTGCTTGATCTTCATTGTTTCATTAGATCCATTCATTTGCAAACCCCCTAGTGCCTTTCCATTTTGATTTTCACCTTGTGGGCCCCATTTGGACCATTTTCCATATTTTAAGGGTGGGCCCCACTTGCATCCATTATATTGGCATTATATCAATCTAGATCTACTTGTTTAAACCTATAAGTGGCATTTCTTTTTCATTGGTTGAACATTTGTCCTTTCTTAAGCCTCTTCAACCAAGCCCTAACTCTTTGGGTTCACTTATCTACTCTAGATCTAGATCTAACCCTCTTGATCTTCTCCTTTGTCATCATCACATTTCCCTAGGAGGTCTTGAGTAAGTTCGCTAGCCTTCATTGGATAAGCTAGACCCCTTGGTCTTGCTTGGGCTTGATCTAAACTGAAGACTGCCTCGGTTAACATGACACCCACTTGCATTGGATATTGTGCCATCTCTTGGGTCACCTCTTTAGTTGTCCAACACCTCTACCATCCTGGATAGGATAACCTTTTGGGACAGCTACAAGTTGTGTGATAACAGATATGTCAGCATGAAGGTCTATTTTTGTGTAACTTAGTGTAATGTCCCTTGTTAGGAATTTTATCAAAATGGCAATTTTTCACTTTTTTCCCTAGTTAGACCTTTGACTAGTTTTGATCTCTAGGTCCCAAATTTGCCCCAAATGATCCCAAATCTTCTGAGAAGGTATATGAATGATATTAGAACATAAATATGTGTTTCAGGGATGCCTTTGGACCTTTAAAATACTTCTGCAAATTCTCTTTCAATTCTGGTCAATGTAGGTAACTTTACTAGTGATTTCCCTTTGACTAGTATTGGTCTCTAGATCTCAAATTGACTCCAAATCCCTTCAAATCTTCAAGGAAGGTGTATGAATGATATTAGTACTTGAATATGATGTTTAGGGATGACATATGGTCACCAAAATACCTCTGCAAACTCTCTTAAGATTCTGGACCAAGTATGCAATTTTACTAGTAATTTGGGGTTCAAATCCCCCTGAGGTAAGTACTGAAAATGGCTTCCCAAATGCCTCCAAACCCACTCAAATTTATGAACAGAGGTATGTAATGTGTTAAGTATTTTATTAAAGTCTCATATGCACCATTAATGGATTATTACAACTGTTCTCACCCTCTCCCATTCAACTGCAAAAATCCCCAATTCGACCCTTGGGGAAATGGCACTATTTCACCTCCCAATACAACTAAACTGAGTAAAAATGCTTCAAATGCTCAAGTACAGTACATGAAACTTGTAGAAGACATCCATGGCAATATATTGATCACAAATATATCAGAGAATCATCCATTTATTCGAAATCATCATCAATACATTGGCTCACAACAAGGTAGTGGGGAAATGGCATTGTTCTTGGCACTATTTCACCTCCCAATACAACTAAACTGAGTAAAAATGCTTCAAATGCTCAAGTACAGTACATGAAACTTGTAGAAGACATCCATGGCAGTATATTGATCACAAATATATCAGAGAATCATCCATTTATTCGAAATCATCATCAATACATTGGCTCACAACAAGGTAGTGGGGAAATGGCATTGTTCTTCCATTAAAAATGAGATTTATACATTTCTACTTGGAATTTCGACCTGAAACTTTTTGGAGGTGAAGAACAGAGTATTTACTTCATATTACAAAAGAAATGGGGCATTAAAAGCTTCCCCAAAGAGTACAATAGCTCACCAAAAACGCCCTCCCTCAAGGATCAAGAATATGCCATCAAAACTGGAAATGGTTGAAGGAGTGAGTTGCAATAGAAGAAACCATGAACTTCCCTGTAGATTACACCTGCAAATAAAGACTCCATTAAAGCTCCAAATGAAAGGTCTGAATGGCCTTTCCAATTACCAACTTGGATGGGAATCTTTCACCCTCGAAATTGTCTAAGGCAAGAAACTAGTCATCCACTAGCTCTCCCTCTTCACAAATGCAATTGCAAATTCTACAAATGATCAAAAGCCGGTTTCATTCTTTGTTATTGACATTTATAAACTTCTAATGTCCTCCATGGGTCGAATTCCTTCCAAGAGACTCATGCCAACTCAAGTTGGAAGAGATTCCAAAGAACGCCACTTGTACAACAATTCCTAGTCTCCCACTTCCACCAAATCACATGTGGAAGCATCTTAGCTGCCCTAACACCCTTGAGCGCCCTCTTGGAGTCTATTTTTAGCCCTGACATGTCATATATGTCATATGTCAACCTTCAGGTCTGATTTGTGTCATAGGTGTCATAGCATCTTCATCATTGTTGTCATAGAGCTAGGGAATCTAGCCCAAGTGTCTCACTAGCTCCAAATTGCCTCTTCCTCTTCCATGGGAGTTACTCTTCCTCTATATTTCGACCTTGGATGAGTCATGCAATGAATAATACCTTTTGGACTCCCCCAAGTATGTTACCATTCACCTTGAATTCGAATTGGTGAGAGAATGATGCCAAGTGTAGTGGGGAAATCTAGCCATATGTGAGTCCCACTTCCTCCATGTGTCTTCATGATGAAATGCCACTTTGATTTTCACTTGTATATATTTATTTAGCTCCTTTATTAAATATTTATTCCATTCTAATGTTCAAACATCATTTATTATCCCCATTATTCCAAATCCCAAAGCTTCCACCCCAAACCTAGGAAACCAGTAATTTTCCTCCTTGGCAATTATTTGACCTTTAGCATCAATTTGACAAACTCTAATGAATAGGGCCAATGTGATTAGGCCATTGTGACCCAATGCCAAATTTGGGACATGACACTTAGTCACCTAGAACTTTATCATTAGGGAAGTCCTTTCATCGAGTGTTTTTTCACTTGAATAATTAAAATTTATTTTTAGTGATTTTAATTATTTGAGTTTTTCACTCAAAAATACCTCCAAAGTGGTGGAAGGCATTAGTGTGATCGATTCCATGGGGTGGTTAGGGCCTAGGAGTGTTCTATATTACCATGCTAAACATTATCCAGAGTCTTGCGGAATTTCATTAGGTTTTGCATAGGATTTTTTAATTTTTGGTCATTAAAAATGTCCCTCAACATAAAATGTTGTACTATAAAAGAGGTTCACTTGGTCATTTTTTATGTTTTATAGGGGTATGGGTACTCAAGATAAATGGCATGAGACCCCCTACACCCTTGGGCCAAGTTTGAAGTCATTCGGACAAGTCTTGCTATGGTTTTGGACACTTTTTCCCAAGTCAATCATGGAAATCAAGAAATTGGGCAATTAATTAGTAAGGCACATTTTTATAAAGTGACTATAGTCACTTGGGGAGGGGAAATAGAGTTTCCTAGGGTCATAATGTGATCATAAGATGAAATTAAAGTTTAAAGGTCACCCCCGAAGCAAATGTTTAGAGTGTGGTGAAGTGCCCACTCTAACAAGTGTGCCCTCCTCTCTTTCATTGGTGGGTTGAGTTAAAGTCAATGGGAGGGGCCCCACTATGGTGGTTTCCCCCCCATTTGGCATAGCTAGAAGGTTTAAAACCTTAGAGAGGGGTTTGCCCCCCTCATTATTTGGTTCCCACTTTGGAAACTCACTCTCTTTTAGCAAATGCGCCCCCCTCTCTCCCATTTGACACTTGGCATGCATGCAAAAGGGGTTCTCTCCCTCTCTTTTGTTATTTAAGGAGGCTCTTCCTCCTCATTTTGGTTGCATTCACTCATGCTCTTACTCTCTCTCTTGCTCTCTTGCTCCCATTCTTGTCCAACAAGAGAGCCATTGTATTTTCAAGGTTTGATATGTTAATGAAGAAAATCTTTGGAGGAAATACTATCATTGGCTATGTATATGAGGTAACATTGTTCCATTCGTAGTTCGATTTTGCATTTGTGGATCTCAAGCAAATTTTTTTTCTTGATAATAGCATTGTAATAGTTTTGTTGCATGTTAAGTGGGTTATCTCTTAGCATTTGAGAAGTTAATATATTTCTAGTTTGAATATCTTGTTTCTCAAGTCTTTGTTGATCTCTCACCCCCATCTGCATGTTGAACTAGTTTGTTACAAGTTGCTTAAGTTTTGAGAGTGGGATTCCTGGGTGGAATACCCCATTGTTCAACAACTTTCAAGAGGACTTGGCATCTTCATACTAACATTCCTCTTATTATGTAATGAGACATTGCATCACTATTCGAGAGTTACATAACTATCCTCTCTCCTATTATGTAATGAGACATTGCATCACCCCAAGTAATCTATTTCCCCCTCATTATCTTGTGCATTCATCTCTATGTTATTGTGTATAAAAGCGAACACATGCAACATGAATCATTAGAAAGGAGTGTTAGCACAATAAGTGGATAGTGTATCATTAAATATAATTTATGTAGAACATAAGGAAAAACCCTATGTTGCACGAAACTCCTAAAATCCCCATGTACCAATATTGAAAACTCGCAAAAACTCGAAAACTTATAGGAAACCTCCAAGGGCCGATGAGCGGCTTGGGACCTAGGAAATCTAAAAAAAACCTAGTTTATGCAAAATGAAAACAACTTAACATCTAAATTGTTTCTAAACCTACCTAAAAATTAACCTCGCATTCTTATTTTATTGTGAGATAATGTGTTTTTAAAACAAACTATATATATATATATATATATATTGTGTTTCCTTTGACGTACCCATTTAGAGAGGGTCACATTTCCAAGCGTTCCCATTTCCGAAACGTGTACACGTTTCATGCAACTTAGGGAAGACCACTTCCATGATAAGATAAGATAAATTGAATTAACCAAGTAATGGGTCGATGGTACTAGAGATTAAAATAAGTGGCCACTAAACAGTGGGAGCATCTAGAACACTCCTAGAGCTAAATTTTCATCAAAATGCAAGATGGTGTATCCCTAATTATATAGAAGACAAGGTGAACATAGGCATGATATTGTTACAAAAAAATGGAACACGATGAAACAAAATACTGGTTTTCAGGAAACAGATGTATAGAACAAACCTTCATAAAACAGAAGACCAAAGAATGTAAGATGGCTGTCATTCTAAATTTGTAATATTCTAACAGGTCTAACAGGGACATGCAACAACAATCAATAATACTCAAACTAATCACATAGTTACCTGAAGCAAGGATGGGAGCACAAGCTTCACCCCCTGTCCACTCAAATGAGACATCATGGCACGAGCAGAACACTCAGCAGCCTCTCGAACTGCAATAACTGGATCAGAGAAGCATACAAGTAGCAAGGGAAGAATTTGTATCACATACCTGCAAGTGATGAAATGTCTACTTTAAGTAATGAATGATAAAAGAAAACCTATAAATCTCCAGAAAATGTCAACATGTCAGGATATAAAAACTCATAAAAAAGGCCAAAAAAAAGCCATAGAGCTAAAACAATACTCACGGTTCAAACAGCCGTCCTAGTTTCTCACAAAGGCATTCAAATCCAAACAAAGCTCCTTCACGTGCCTTTGCCGAATTCCTGTTGAGATATTCAGATTAGATAAAATGTTGACTCTAGGAACAAAAAGCTTATATACTAGTTCACAAATAAAATGTCAATCTTGATTTACATAAACAAGACACAAACAAAGAACTCAAACCATGAATGAAGAAAGATGTAAAGTCAATATAACAACCTCACCATAAAGATCATACATTCAAACAAATCGTTGCACTAATTGCATTCTGTTAAGCTTATGAAAGGCTTGATCAGGATATCATTATTTAATGCTGTTAGGATTCGGGTATTCTCTAGAGTTTCTAGTAAACCAGGATGCTATTCTCTCAGGTATTATTCAAGGGGCTAGCCAACAACCAGTTCTTCCATTCAAAATAACTGCACAAATACACCCAAAACAGTTGCCTAATATATCCCTTCTTATATGTTACATCAGCTGATGCACATGGGTATCTTATGACTTAGACATACCACCAAAGTAATAGGACAAATCAAGGTAATGTCTCTCGACTCTCCCACGAGCACAACAAAATTTAGCTCAGCAATTGGTCTATCATAACCTCCAATGTTTTAACACCTATGTTCAATTCCCAAGGAAATGGTGCGCATGAACCTGTGTTACACCAAGGTTCAAGGAAAAAGGGTGAGGGAATGGGGAACAAGTTTCTAGGATAAAGGGAGAGACTCCGACAACTTCAGACCCTGGCAAGGGAAGATAAGATAAGCTAAGATAATTATATAAATGTCAAACAAATGACCACAAAAGTAAGTCAATGGGACTAAGATAGTACATCCAATGCAAGTAAAAAGTTGGCATGTGATTTATGCTAAAAGCAACTCTATCTAAGAGAGAGTATAAGATAAGATGCAGGTACAATCAAACTAAAGATGCTATAAACTGAAAGTATCAACGATGAGACATACTGGAAACGTCACTCCCCACAAACCCCACAATTATTTAACAATAATAAAAATAAATGAAAAAGAAAATATAGAAAATATCAAAATACTAGAACTTACATAAATGATGAATTGCAAAAATCACAAGTGAACAAAATCAACATCTTCAATAACATATCATCGTCTAACATGATATAAAACTTACGTATAAATTTTGTAATTTTACATACTCTTGACTCTTGATACATCATGTATGATGCAAACATTAAAATAAAAAATACAATGAATAAGCCACCACTTCGACACAAACATCAATCCCATTGTCTTTTACAGTTCCAAGCTCTAGGGACCTAGTTTGCTTCTAGCCAACTGGGATGGGAGGGAGAGAGTCTAGGGCCTTCTATCGAAGCGCATTATCCATTACAAACAAATAGTTCATCAATCCATCATCTAGGTGGATTTTAGCACCCATCCCCTTTACACCTCAAGGCCACCTTTAGAATTGTTTATTTTCTTCATAATGTCTAGACTCTAAGTAACTCTACTCTCACTAAGGATCAGTACCCATACCCTACTCTTTTCTCTTCTAACCCTATTGCATCTACAAGCCCCCCTAGACAAACCTCATCCTTTTCATCATGCCTCCCTTAGAGATATTCAATGCATTCAGTGGATGTTGGTCCAGTTGTGTATGTAGCCAACCTCATCACTGAGGAAACATGTTTGGCCATCTATGGGATCCATGGATTCTAAGCACATATTTGGATACCCATTTGACCATTTATTGATGTATCTACCACCCATTGGTCACTACTGCCATAGTCCAGTGATTATTGTAAGGTGGTGGACTCATTGCACAATGTTCTGCAGTCAAATATTCATGATCATGCATGGTTTTCAAGCACATATTATTGTTTGAGTCCAGAGATGGATTTGGATACCCATTTGGCTCTTCTAATAGCCTACTGCATCAAATTGTACAATGCTCCTCCAGATTGGCCAGCTTGACCAATTTTGACTTTTTCAGCAGTTTGACTTGGTCAACATGACAGAACAACAAGGCAGATAAAAGTGCCAGCATCAGTTAGCAGTGATCTTGACTCTGAGAATCATTGTGATCCTTTTCTTCTTGGTTGCACATCAGTTCTAGAGTAATAGGCTTTTAATTAAAACTTTCCCTAAGTTTTAATATAAAAAGCCTAAGTTGGATTGGCATTTACTTTGATAATCTTCAGAGAATATTTGGACTCATCACAGACAGTTTCCCCTTTCAGTTCACATGGATTCATACATTTTTGGAACAATGGCATTTAATTAAAACTTATCCCTATGTTTTAAATTTAAAAATGCCTATAAGTATCGTTTGATTAATTATTAAGCCGTGATGAGAAATTCTCAATGATGATTTGGCATGATAAATCACTCTCAGGGATTATATGGAAGCTTCCTAGTGGCTTACAAGTCATCAATGGACTTATTTGGTGACCTGGCACCCTCATATACATGTGTCATCTATTTGGAGGCAACCTCATGAGATAATTGACATTTGGCACATGTTACTCATAAGATATTAATCCTAGGAAGGCGCAATTTGACTCTTCCTTCCACCTAGCACACAATTAACCCACTTAGGAGAGCGCACTTGTCTAGGGTAGGCGCACTTGTCTAGGGGAGTTTGTTGTATTGGCACATGGTTTGGCACAACACATACATTTTGCTCATGGTTTTGCAAATAACGCGTGGTATTTGCACATATTATAGTACAACAGATGGTTTTATACCCATGGTTTTGCATTCGCAAATGGTTTTTGCACATGGTTTTGTACCACCTATTGTATTTGTACTCATTGTATTGACACTCCTTATGCTATAAAAGGATGATATCTCCTCATTTCCAAAGTGTTGAGTTGTAGAGTCTGGGAACACTAAGATGTCACTACTCAATCTGGGAAACTGAGATCTCAAACGGCCTTGAGTCTCTATAAGTCACAAGCAACCCCAACTTCTCTATGCCAAAGAAGAACACAATTAAACAATAAACTTATATTAGAAAGCACTATAGATCTCTTACCAACTTTAAAAAAAATATGGCAAACACACATGTGAGTCTCAGAGTTACCCTGGAAACCCCAATGGGGAAAACCAACATCTATGGGGTTTTCTTCTTTCTCGAGCCCAGACAATATAATAGAGAGAATAAAACACACAGATGTTCAGAAGATACAAAAGAACCTGACGGGTCAAAACCCTAGATCTGCATGCAGACTCAACTGTTGCTCATGGGAAATGCGCCCCTATTGTCTACTCTGATCGGGATCTTTGAATATGATTTCATGTATATCATTGAATGAGTTGAATGTCCTCCTTGAAGTAGATTAATATAAAGATTATTTGACTCATTTGAGTTGTCTCTTACAACATTGAACTCCTTGAGATCTTTGGTCAAAGCCATCTTAAGGCTAGAGGACAAGCTGGTTTTCTCCCAAACTACCAGACGATTGATCACATCTTCATACTTCGAGCCATTATTGACGACCCCCGCCATCGCTCTTCGAAAGTTTACAATTCCTTTGTATATTTTCGGAAAGCGTTTGACACAATGTCGAGGAAGGCGTTATTCTAGAGACTCCGCGACATTAGCATATCTGAGACTCTCCTAGCAGCAACCATGAGATTCTACGAGGTAGTTGTGGGATGCCTTAAGATGGCACATGGTCTTTCTAACTTCATCCAGAGTATCATTGGGGTAAAACAAGGATGCAACCTCTCACTGACCCTCTTCAAGATCTACATTGATGAGCTAGAATCTATCCTCCAGGAGCACATCCAAAGAGCGCAATGGTTTACTTCTACATCGGGTATTGATCTCCCTTCTCCTTTTTGCAAATGACTTGGTGTTGTTGGCCTCTACTCCTAAGGGACTACAGAGACAGTTTGATGGCTTGGCTCGCTTTTGTGACCTTCGACAATTGACAGTCAACCTAAGTAAAACCAAGGTTATGGTCTTCAATGCATTTTTACTTCAAAGGGGAAGAGATCAAGATCACAACATCTTACATTTACCTGCAAGTTCAGCTCACGGGGCCTCATTTTGGCATGCGATAGGCCCTCCAGCCTCGGCTTAGCAAAGGGTACAATTACCTAGTAGTAGAGACAGTGCTTCCAGAACCAGTTTCAGGACATCTCGTCCAAATCTCGTGGAGAAGATTATTAGACCCACAGTTCACTATGCCCCTGAAATATGGGAGTCGAGCTTGGTACAAACAGATTGGGCCGAAACAGAGAGAGTTCAAACCCTGCTTCTCAAGCTCATCATCTAATGCAAGCATACTATTTCGCATCCCATTATTCAAGCAGAGTTCGACGACCACCCCTATCGCCTTGAGGTCATCTTTCGTTTGGTCTCTTTCCTTCACACAGTTAGATCTTTCAACAACTCCACCATAGGGAGAGAGAGATACCACTACCTTGCACTTTGCTCCTCAGAGGCTCTTGCCTCAAATCACCCCGCAGGACGTGCACGTGGTTGGTTTTCAGAGGCATCTCGAATTCTCCAGTTGATGACCATCTCTATAGAGTGCCTCCCCCCGTTCAGATTCTCCCTAGAAGCACTGAGCCATCTCTTGTTGCTTAAACAGTTACTGAATCAATCCATCACAGAGGATATCTATAGATTGTACATCCAGTTTACGCGAACTTCACCTCCAACAGGCTTGGGCCCAAAGATGTTCTTCTACCTTGAGCACTTCTTAGAGCTGCAGAATGGCATTATTGTCGGACCCCCATACACACGCATACATTGGATGCGCTCACTCAGGATTTTGTTGGGACAGCTTTGAGTAGGTTTTCATCAACTTCAAGTGGAGATTGACCACCATCTACCACGATCTGATATGACCTTCCAGGTGTGCCACCTATAGGAGCCTGAGACAGAGATGCACCTTATTTTTAGGTGCCCTTTGTTGAATAAATTGTCATTGATGGCAACAGGTGTGTGTCGGTGTCTCTTGGTCCCCCTTGAAAAGCCCCTGAGGGTTAAGCAGTTGTCAATGTCAAAGGAGACTTTTTGACCTTGTCCAAGCCCAAGTCTGAAGCCCTTGGAGCCCTTTGGACATTGGCAAAAGCCCTGAACACCCTTCAGAGTGTTTAAGTACCCCTAAGGTGTTTCTATGGTTCCCCAGTTGTTTTCCAGTACCACAATCTATGCCCTAATACCCTAGAAAGTGTCCTTGGTGGGTTGAAGAAGTGAAGAGTCCAAATGACCCATTATGTGGTCATTTGTGTTTGTAATGAGGTCATGGTACCCTAGGTGAAGCCTAGGCACCCCCATACTTTGTGTCAAGGTTCTTGGTAGCTAGTAAAGCTCACCCTCACTTGTAGTGACTATGATGACCTATTAATAAACCCTAAAACTCTTACCTTTGGTACTTAAGCCTATAATCTACCCTATAATGTATGCCTTGCCCCTAAAAACACTAATAATACCCTAATGTTGCATTAATGCCAATTGCACCTTTACATTAACACTTGAAGCTCTTAATGGCATAATACACCCTTGATAGTATAATGGAGCATACCTTTGCATATGATAACCCACACAATGATTGGCTTGATGTTGAATTTAACAATGGTTCATCTGGTGACAAACTTGAAGCCCATGATGGCACCTTGCACATGGCATGCCATTGAAAGCCCTAGTGGCTTGAATGCAACCCTGTGATGATGTGGAGGACACACTCCCATGAATTTTAATGATATGGTTAACTATTGAAGAATATAAAATAATAAAGATAATGAAAATACATGTAACAAGCCTTAATGGCTTAATGACTCCTATGTTGACCATTGAAGTGATAATTCAAAGTCCAAATAAAATTCAAATTAAATATTTAAAATAAAAATACTTACCTTGGTCACCCTACAAGTCGGCTCCATAAATTAAATTAAAAAAAATATATAAAATTATTGCAAAGTCGGCTCAATTTTTTTTGGGGGGGAAACTAGTATAAATACACCTGTTCTCCCACTCAAAAATATGTGAAAAATTCGGACTTGCTCTGAGGAATTTCGTGGGGTTAAAGGACAGCAGCAGGAGCAGCAAATCAGCAAGGACAGATCTGTGGGAGCAGCATGAATTTTAGTTTTTATTTTTTTATTTGTTCTCTTCATAAATTTGGGCTTCACTAGGGCATCCGAACAGCAGCATTAGACAGTGCAGAATCAAGTCTGGAAGTTGTAGCAGATTTTACTGCAGACCCGAATTTTAGAGACTGTATATTGGTTTTTGTGTTGACTGCTGGTTGAAGTAAACAATTCGTAGGAGCAGAGAAGAGAACTCGTTGAACAGAACAGTCAACCCTACACCCAAGTTTTTCCACAGTATTTTCAATCTGATTTTTATCATTGGTTTCTTCTCCGTTGGATAGTGGACAGAGTTTTAGTGGGAGCAATTTGCAGCAGCAGAAGAAAAGTCTGAGTTGGTTTTTCTGCTATTGTTTCAGCAGTGGTTAAGTTTGACTTAAGGTCTTCTACAGTATGTACACAGTCCATTTTTGTATCATCACCTACAGCAAAGGTATGTCGACATGACATTGTTGTACAGTATTTACATGTAGAGTGGTATAGAATGTAAGTGTGCACGATAGAATGTAAGAGTAGAGTGTACAGTGGAGTGTACAGTGGTCTGTATAATAGAAGTATACAGTGGCATGAAGTGGTATAGCAAACAGTAAAGTGTGAAGATGTTACATGCTACTGCATGATGATCCATGCCTTGTGACAATGCTGATGATGAACGCCATGATATGATACATGAAGATGATGATGTGATGATACTTGTTACCTATACTATGAAGATGCACTCTATAATGATGTATACACTATATTGTGACGCATAACCTACGATGATGTTCAGTAATAGAAGAGCAGAGATACTTCAGTGATTGGGTTTGACGAGCAGAGTGTGGCAGTGATATATATATACAGTGATGATTTGGCAGTGATCAGAGAGCAGAGGTTATCAGCAGCAGGAGGCTCAGGGTTTGGTGTTTGACAGGTCCACAGGTTCAGCAGTCTTTTTCTTCAGGGTGGTAGGGTGGTGATAGGGCTCACAACCTTGTGAGTTAAGCTGTTGTAGCAGCTTGTCAGTTGTAGCTGACGAAGCCTAAGGGGTTGTAGCCCCTTCCAGTTGTAGCTGGTAAAGTTGTATTAAATTTGTTTACCCCAGTTGTTGCTGGGTCAAATTTATTTCTAAAAAGGCTTCCGTGGTTTTACCCCCAGGACTTGGGTTTCCACGTCAAAAATATTGTGTACTGTGCATCTTGTTAGTTTCATGTACATTGATGATATGCTATGATTGGTGATTAGCAACTTGCTCTTGATTAAAAAATTTATATTGTGCAAATACTGATTGACCCCCCTCTCAGTATTTCAACACCCTTTGTATTATGAGATCAGAGGACGAAATCACTACCTCTATAGGGACTCAACAGGATCCTTCTCTACCTTTTTCCGATATTGGGGCCATAGATGTCTCGCCCTCTTAATCAAGGAAATATTCACCCTAAGTTGCACGAAAAAGGAAAACGGGGACGAAACGGGGAAACTTTGAAACGAGGGAAACGTGACCCCCCAAAATTTTGGAAATGGGGAAACGCGATATATATATGAGCAAGACCATTAAAAAAAGAATGTGAAATATAAATTACAAATCATACATGTCGGCAAATCATTTCCTATATTGGGATTCTATTCATCAATAGCACCCTATGCCTCCCTCCTCTAGGCTCTAGCCCTTGCCTCTAACTTGAATTTCAAAGTTGACCTTCCAAGGACATTAGTTATTTTGATGAAACTTCCTAATCCAATCATTAAAATATGGTAGAAAAAGCTTCCCATGCTTAACAAGTGATTTTGCTTGGGTGAAGAGTACATTTTTATTAAGGTCATGACAGAGGAGTTCAACAATCAACATCACCAACATCAAAAGACATGTAGGGGTTGATGTGCTGATTACATGCCAATTCCATACCCTCATACATGATAGAATCTAGTGCAAACTTTGTAATCCTGAAATCCTGAAAACTATTAAGTTTGATGAATTTTGAATGGGATCTAAAATTCTACTTTTTGCATATGAAGTCCAATGAGGTTGGAACCACTCTCAAACATCCTGAAACAATTAATGTTAATGTTAAAAAAAATAAAGTAAAAGGATGGAAAATAAAAGATAAGGAGAATGTCACTTTTTTAACATTACCATTAATATTACCAGATACTATTGCACCATGGTGATATATTTTTCGGAAATGCGACCTCATTGATTGAATCCATACCGGAAACGGGTTTCCGTACGGACGAAATGTGTTTCCATCTCGAAAACATGTTTCATCCATACAGAAGCAGTTCTGAGCCGTACAGTACGCGTTTCAGGGTTTCGAAACAACGAAACACTGGTAACGGGGTTGGGACCCAAGTTTCCTGCAACATAGATTCAGCCACAGGTCCCAGCTCCTCCACACCCCACCCCTCCTTGCAAGGAACAGGATGATTGCCTCCTACTTTAGTGTTTATCCATCGGATCGAAGCAACAAGTGGCAAGCAGACTTCCAGAGTACCCCCAAAAGTAGAGTGGTGAGACCTCGAGTCTCCGCTAAGCCTCCCCCTCTAGGAAACCGATTGATCTTATTGACACCGGTTCGGAGTTGTCGAACTATACACCACTGCACTCATTCTCAGGGTGGCATACGAACCCAGAGCGGGGCGCTCTCCGCCCGCCATATTTCCTCCCAACCCCAGCAGGGTCGCCTACGGTCTATCCAGAGTTTCTTTCCTTCAACCTCAAATGTTAGGAGTATCCCTCACTCCTACATCCCCCCAAGGTCATACATCCAGACATTCTGATGGCTCCAGAGAGCCCCAACAGCAACAGCAAGCAAGTGCCTCATACATCCATCTTCAGCACTCCTTTGTGTTCTTCCTCTCCCTTGACGTGTTTCTAAGTTCTATGACTTGTCCAGCCTCGGACAAACTCACATTGTATCTTGCATCCCGTAACTTTGATACGGTTTTATACAATTTGATGAGGTTGTACTAATGCTTGTATCTTTCTTTATTTTATTTTAGCTTCAACACTTTCTAGGAGCTGTGTTTGCACTCCCACATTGTACTCATACTTGATGTATCTTCTAGTCCCATTGACCTACTTTTGCGGTCATTCATTGGACATTAATAAAATTATCTTATCTTATCTTATCCTAGCCTAACTAAGATACTTAGATTTAACTTGTTAATCTCCCTAAGTATCATTAGTTTTGAGTCAAGTGAACTTATTTACTCACCAATTTTACCCCAAGTACATTTGGCTTCCATAAATCAATTAAGGTAGTACTATTGTTCTAGGTTTGCTCTTAGGGTTTCCCAGTAAGTACTTGTGAAACTTTAGTTGGGGTCACCTCCCTTGGTTAGTCTAGTCCTCCCTTAGAACTAGGGGACCTAAACAGAGAGGATTTTCCTCGCCAGTGAAACGTTGGAGGAAAATCCTGAGGTTGTGCTAGTTTGGTAGCTAGTTTTCCTTTTTTAAGATGCTAAATTGTGCATCAATGGTCCCTTGCTAAATTCCAGAGAATTCATGGCTGATTTCAAAACACAAGATTGTTTTGTGAAGCTTCATCTACTTATGAAAAATTACACATCAATTGAACGAGGACCTCATCAAACATGCTCAACCTATATCCCTGTACAAGAAGTGGAATAAACATTTTCCACAACTAATATGTTATTTATTGATTTCATATTGTATACAACTCAATTTTCAGGTAAACTTAAATAAATAAATACAGAAAATATGGCATCGTAATCATACTACAAAGACAATCCTACAAAATAGTTCAAGTGAACATTCAAAATCAATATATAGAGCAGCATCGCAAGAGCATCAAAAAACCCTTGATGAAGATAATGTTACCAAAGAAAGAGCAATAAGTTTGTCCCTTCTAAACAACTTTTGAAATATGACTAGACAGCATTAGCTAGGGGGCACACAAAAAGCATGATTGCTAAAATTCAATCTTGAAAATATAGCCCAATATTTTAGTCATTACATTTTTCAATTATTATGATTGTACACATCAAAGCAGTTACAAGTCTCTAATTACAAGCATTAAACAAGCTACACTATTTTATAGGAAGTTTACATGTCAGTTTTTACATACCATATCTGGAAGATTGTAGAAATAAATTTGTTCAACCTGTGGTCTAGTGATTGAGATGGCCATCACCATATTGATGACCCAAGTTCAAACCCCAGTGGGCATAGAACCCAGGATTATAAGTTAGTCAAGTTTGATATGAAACATTAATTCAAAACAAACCTCTGGAAATAAGATACATGGCATAGATTATCTCAAAAATTGTGTGGTTCTACAAACTCCATAAATGGCAGCTCTTTTAAATGAAAACCTTTTATATTGAAGTTAGACCCTTTGGAATGAACTTACACAAAAGGTCAAGCAATTCAAATAATGGCAAATCCAATCAAACAATTATGAAATAACTTATGCATCTCCTATAGCACTACAAAATCTCTAGTTGTCAAACTACAAAACATAGTTTTCAAAACCAAACCTGTCTTCCAATCCAGCTTTAAGCGCATCCACAATCTTATAATTCTTAAGGCTTGTGATGCCTAAGCCCTTGGCAACTCCAGCAAGTCCAAATGCTGCTCCACGGCGTTCTCCATATTTCTCACTTTGTGTCAATTGATTTAGTAGCCTAGAAACCAATACCTGAGCATTCACCTGTTCAGAAAGAAATGATAATAGTTTCGTTGTTTAAATGGGTTCTCAATTATGTACATCCTAAGTTATCCCACCCGCTCCTCACTCCCCCAACCACCAGAAGCACAACCTCAAAATCATCAAACAAATATGTAATATAATATTGGCAGGAAAATAAAAATTAAGACTTTGCCTCTTTGTATTCAACAAGAAATGACACTGAAATTTGTCATGAAAACTGAAAAGGAAACAATATTAACTTTAGCCCTTCAGAGTACATGTTCTTTAAAATCAAAAACATATGCCTATAAAATGAACCATGACCCTTTTTCAAAGTTGCATCAAATATCTTGATTCACCTCCTGGGATTTCATCAGAGGTGGAAAGCAATTTGATACTGCACGCTGAACTGATTCTGATGGTGTGTTCAATACTTCTAGTAACTTCTCCAATATAACTGATATTTTTGGATCGTCCTATTTAACAAAGAGTGGTGTAAGTAAATAATGATTACTATGATTTACTAAAAACTAAAGCAAAAAAAGCTTCAATAATCAGAAACGATCCTCAGCAAGCAAGGGTCTGTGTGTACCATAGAGAGATGTTTAGCAAGTGATCCTGTATATACAACAACACCCTCACGTACCAAGTCATATGTCTCTTCATCAGTAACCTAAGTTAAATGCAAATGAAAGCATTAGGTTTTATACCGATACAGAAACCAACAAAAATTCAATAACTTTTTCAGATTAAAGAAATGATTGCAAATGATCTTATGGAATATAACATTGGATGTTCTCAATGAGGGCAAACACATGACAAAAAAAAATTAAAAGTCAAAGTAAAAACAAACCTACCTTTTTATTCAAGTAATTCTCAAAAATGGGAAGCAGGAGGGCAATGTTAGCTTTTCCTTGCTTATCAATAATTACTAAACCAGCATCTATCATTCTTGATCGTACATCCATATTGTAGTCAGCCTGGATACAAAAAAAATATAATTACAATTCAGGTTCAACAAAAACGTCAAAGTTCAAACTGAGAATCTATGCTTGATCTAAAGCATCACATAAAAGATATAATTACACCAGAAAAAAAATATAGCTGCAATCAAGCCATTTGAAAATGAAAAATGAATTAATGGCCACTTTCTATCATTGAGATGAGCACAATTAAAAAGCATGGCGCTATTCTTATTTTTCAAATGTCTATTTTCAATTTCATGTAACTCTAGTTAAAGGGACCACTTATTATACAATTTTCCACCTCCTACAGCTCCAATGCCATGGTCCTAGTCTGACAGCCTACGCTGTTGGAAGCAGGGAGCGGGAGAGGAGCAAAAAGCGAAATTTTCAAAAGCTCCCGTTTCAGGAGTGTTTTTATATAGTATATGTTTTAATATATTTTGATGGATTTATATCTAAAAAACATGTAGGATGTTGAATTAGACCATATAACATCAATCATCTAGTGGTTATAACTTGTAACAATGTCATCAAATGATCAACCATAACAGATTTTATAGAAGCTTGGCAAAGAAGGGAGGTACCATAACATTCCCATCAAATGATCAACCTAGTATAGGAGAGGTAGGGAGCGCCTCGGGAGCGCTCCCAATACTGGGAGCGTTTTGGGAGCAAGCTCCCAAAGAGAGAGAGCTTCAGGAGCGGGAGCGGGGGTGCTTCCCACAGCAGAGTTGTCAGCATTTAAATTAACAAATAGAACCTAAGTCTGTCAAATCTAAAGTGTTGTAGAGACTGCCTTCTGCCTCTAAGGTAATTGATGGAAATTTCAATAGTAAAGGGAGAGAGGCATAGTTGTCAGTCAAGTGCCAATTCCCCATGTAGTTATGTTCCTACAAAGCACTTGTTTGACAGGGTCACAAGAGGAATATCCAGAACTTGGTAAGATGTAAATTTGAATGAGGTCAACTCTTGATGCAAGTCCAACAGAAACCAAACAGGAAACTTTTCCTTTCCTCTTTACAATTCACACCATTATCCTATGTCTCTCAGTTCAACATGTACCATTTACAGGGAGCACTATTCCCAAGGAGATCCCAGACATTACTGATTGAGTACTGATTACATATTACATACAAAACACTTGTGAATCCCGACTAAAGCATAATAATCATTCCAAAAGATGATGACTAATCACAAACACCCCTAGTATTGCCAGCCAAACCACTAGACAGAATCTCCAGTTTGATTGCATGTTCCACACAAACATCAACCACTACATACCTGGAACCAATGTTATCGGAACCGGTAAAACCGGCTGGTCCGACCGGTTCACAGGCCCAACCAGTCCAGTTAGGTGCCTGAACCGGAAAACCTGCAAAATTGATTTGTAACGGGTTGTGAACCGGTCGGTTCAATATGGAACCAACCAAAACCGGCCGGTCCATACTCTGCTTGGTTTTTGGACTCTAGGGGCCATTTAGAGACTCTTTATTAATGTATTTTACTTCAGAACTTCAGAGAGGTATTGTACTTGGTGCTATTTTGGTTATTTGCACCCGTACTTGCTATATATATATGAGAAAATTTTCATGTTTGTGTATTAATGGTTTTGATTCATATGTATGCACATGAATATATATGTTTTTTTACAAAATATGAATAGTTTATGTATTTTTGGTCGAACGGTTTTTTTCTGGTTCCAGTCCGGTTCACATTTTGGGCTCTACCTGTTCGATCACCGGTCCAGTTCTGATAACATTGCCTGGAACGTACACTCTGGGCACAAGCGTGATATATATAATTGCATCCTCCTATGTATTTTTTGCTATGCATCACAAAGAAAAATATGCTTTATGAAATTAGAACTAAGTAATAGTGAACATGTTGAAGCAAACATCTGCTATATGTAATATACCCAAGTATATTACCGAATTGAAGAGCATTTATACGTAATCCGTATTTGTTCGGATCATGTCTTCTCGGCTCAATTTCTACCATTTACAACGAGCACTATTTCCAAGGTGGCAATAAACCTCTGGCTGGGGACCACTCACTTCTCAATCTTCCATTCTTAGTCCACTCGTCACCTCTTTTCCACATATTTTGTTATGCATTTTGCACAGTCATTACTCTGCCCCACACAACCTGCTGCTATTTACCAGATTGATATAATGAACAAGAAAAAAAGAACAAGACAAAGAAAAGAAAAGAAGCACATTGAAGGATGTTAAACACCATCAGGATGAAGTTGCATCAAAGGAGATAAAATGCCACAAAGAAGTTGCATCTAAGAAACCACCACTGTTGACACACAAGAAATTGCAATTATTGGTGAAGATATAAACGCATTATGTATTAGCTTGAATAGCTAGAAGCTTAGTTCATAATCTTATGCTTACATTTTCTGATTTTAGCATCTTTCAACGAATTGCTTTTGCAGTCCCACATTGTACTTGTTACTGAACGTATCTTTTAGTCCAATTGTGGTCATTTCTCAGACATTGATAACACTCTCCAATTTATAGATTTCAATGCAGAAAAAGTTGCTTGGCAAAAGCAAAGTGTTATATCGACCATGGCCCACATGACACAAATATTTATGGAAGAGTATCAGGAATCCCTTGAAAAGTGTGATTTAACAATGGAAAACGGTACCCCTTGTTTGGAAAGCCTATCACTTAAAAATTAAATGCAAAGTAGATAATTATCAAAAGATAAACAAAAAAGACAGGAGCTGCAATAGATAAAGCAAGATATCAAGAAAAATCTGCAAAATGTTGATAAAGTTTTCTCATGAAATAGATAAGGAAATCACTCGTCTAAGAAATCCAATTCAAACCTAGGTTTACATAGTAATATAAAAATGACAACTAAGAAAATAAAATGAAACTGTATTAATGTCCACTGATGATCAAAATAGGTGGGATGGGATTCAAAAGTACCGCAATGAATATTGCAATATAATGAGTGCCTAGGCAATCTCTCCCTAACAGAGAAATAAACAAATAACAAAGTAACAAAAAGAAGTGGGGTTAGACCATAGTTTTAAAACTCGGAATCGGACTCGAAATCGGTCGAGGGTCAACTCGGAATCGGAATCGGAATCAGCAATGAATAGGTCATGACTCGGACTACTCAAAAATACATAAAATATTGAAATTTTAAAGAAAACAACATTTTCAAGATTCTAATCCATGATTCCGAAGCATTAGAGCCAAAATATCAAAAGTCTGCTCATGTATATACCATATAATAAGAGTTAATGGAAGAATGTTTGGAATATATGAATAGGTGAATATTCATATTGACATGAAAACATTAATATATGAAGTCTTTGGATAATGTTAATACCCCTCACAAAGTTAACATATGAAAACATCAATACCCCTCATAACGTGAATGTTCATAATTGGTGAATATGACATGAAAACATGAAGAATGTTATGAATCGATGAATGTTCATAACATGATTGGAAGAAATGAATGGTTGGAAACTTGATTAATCGGCTACATTACCGGATTCGACCTCCAAGCCTCCAAATTAGTATCTGAATCGCACAGGAATCGGGGATCTGGAGAGTCGATTCCAATTCTGGGAGGATTCTCGAGATTTTTCAGGGGATACAGATCCTCTTTTCGGATTCCGTTCCATTTAACGATTCGTTTCCATGATTTAATGAATCGGTTCCTATTGGAGGAACCGATTCCTGAAGAGACGACACATGCCTTCATTGCAGAGTAGGCCACATGCATTCGCCTAGTGAAAATAAGAGGAGCAATGGCATCATGCGAAGCTGCATTAGAACCCGTGAATTGGTATGTGAAGCTCCATTCAAGAGGGAACTGTGAACGTAAGAAAGAGTCTACCAGTGTCGATCCAATGCATTCCAAGCAGCATATGGACCATCGCAATCTCATCTTCCCAAAAACTAGAAAATTACATTAAATTATTTTACTCTGTCTAGGTTAAGTTCATAAGCTATCTTTGACATTTGATTAAATTTTATCCAAATGTTTTGAAGAAGTCATATTTTAGGTGGCTTACAAAGGAATGCATAAAGCATAGTCAAAGGTTTTACATATAAAAACAATATATGCACAAGTTTTAAAGAAATCACTTTTGAGGTGATATATGCACAGGTTTTAAGGAAATCACTTTTGGGGTGGTATATCAAGTAAAGCATAAAGTATATTCAATGTTTCAAAAATATTCGTTTAGATATTTCATATTTAGAAAGGCTTTTGAATGGATCATTGCTTTATGACATGGACAAGAAAGTGGGAGCTATATGAATAAGAAAAAGGGAGTTATAACAGTGGAGGAGATTAGAAGTGTTTTAAAGGAGCTTGGAGATTAGCTTTTTCAAACATTGAGAAACTTAATAAAAGTGAATATTTTTTGGCTGTGTTCTTGGTCTGTCCCAAAATTGAATAGGGAGATCAAAGGAATAGTGTGCACTGGTGGATGATTATTGATGTTGCTCTTTTTTCGTATCTAGTTTTGACACAGTTGCAATTTATCATTTGACCATACGCATATGGAGTACACAATAAGTTAAAGAAATGCAAGCATACTTAATGTCAATCACTTGTGCCTGATCGACATTAAGTATGATCATGTCACAATTACAACTTTGAAGAGTTTGAATGTATGATGTAAATCAAAAGGTTAACTAAAACTTACATGTATGATATTGATCAATAATGATCACTGATCCATGATATGTTGATGATCCATGAATCTATAATGCAGTGATGACAATGTTAATTGTTACTTGCAAGGATGTGCCTGTATATGATTATAAATTTGTGATTTTTTATAAAATTGTAGATTTATAATTTTAATTTTTAAATATATATTAAATTATTATTATTATTTTATTATATATATATATATATATATATATATATATATATATATTATAAAAAATTAGGGTTAGGGTTCCAAATCCCCGAATCCTAATTTTGGACGACTGTCGAACCCTGTATCTGATTCTTCAATGGAATCTGATCGCACCCATGGTTCATGTAACCTTGTTAACCAACGCTTGACCCATATGTCACATTTGATATAAAAGTTAGATATAAATTATATAATCAGTAACAAATCGTAACCTGTAAACAATGAAAAAACAATAAACTGTACGGCTAACCGTGTAGGCTACACTTTGTCATTAGCTTCGACCCGGAGTAGCGTAATGATGAATTTTAACTTAGCAATATAATTTTCATCTCTTTCAACTTTAATTTCATAATTCATTTCATCCCACAATTAAAGCATCATTCATTTGCAGTGGAAAATAAAACAAGGATAATTGAAAGATAACCATGCACAACAGACACAAAAAATTATCCTAGGAAACCCAAACGGGAGAAAACCCAACAAACTTTTCTCAAAAGAAATTAATCCAATACAAGAACAATACCAATCATAAAGTTCAACCCTAACACAAGATAGGTTTGACCTCCTGCACAATAAACCCTAGAAAGGGTAGATAATCTTCCAAGAGAATAAGAGAATAAGAGAAACCCCAAAATTATGCTTCTTGCACTCTTCACTTGTTCTCCTTGAGAAGTGCGCACCAATTGAGAGAGATGAGCTTGCTTGAATGTGACAAATGAAGTGTGAGACACTTCTATTTATATTCTTCAATTGACTTGAAACTTCCTCAATAGGGCCGACTTGCTAGTTTTATTTATATTTTATTTATCATCAAGCCGACTTGTAATTTTGTCTTCTAGGGTCAATTTACCCTTTTTACTGGGGCAATTGTGCTCTTTCTTGCCTTCCACTTCCTCTAGGACTTCTCCAATGGATTGTTTTGACTCCTTGGTTATTTCTTCATCATAGAAAAGTTCTCCTCGTTGATATCTCCTCACATGCGGTCAAATTCTTTCAGTAGAGCTCTAATGTTGGTTGGACCATACTCTAAGAAGTCTCGGACACTTCTTAAAGCCAATTGTCCAATTCAACATTAGATTAAATTTTGTCTAATATACAACGAGATAAGATCCCCTTGTAACATAGACAAGTCATCTCACTCCACAAGAATAGATCACTTCGGCTAAGGAGCGCTCCCACTTGCAGTACGTAATGTAACCTCTAGCCTACTACCACTCCAGTCAACACATGACTGGACGAGGCTAAGCATCTGAGCCATAAGACACACAGTCAAGGGCTACGATGCGGAAATTCTCGCTTGGTCGCGAGCCCATCCAAGAGAATGATCTGCAGAATGTTTACCTGATGCTGGAACCATGGAGAACATCAACACGTAACCCTGCACTCTTGCTAATTCACTTCAACCCCTTCCAGCACACTTTATTGGTTCAGAATCGATGAAGAAAACAGCCGAATTTTTAAGTGATTCGACCAATCTGAATCAGCCGATTCTGAAACCGATTTCTCCGATATTTAAAACTACGGGTTGGACCTATGATGGGCAAACCTTTAACAATAACATACAATCCTGAGAAGAAAAAAGAGTAATGTATGCCACAATGAAAAAGCTGGTCAGCAAACCATGAGTGAGAGGCTGAATAACAAAGTGGTCTCTAGTCAGCCACTGAACAAGAGAAGAAGCATGCATCCCTATTAATCACCAAGACGTTACCAATACTATGTCTGATAATGTCACGTGGAGAGTATCCTTAACTATATGAGCTGGCTCGGCTAATAGGGGTAGTCTGGAACTTGTTATTATTTCTTCAATTATTAACAGCCATCATTACCAATACAATCGTATCAGAACTGCTTATACTACAATGAGATGAACCATTTCCTTCCAATGTTACAATGCCAAAGACAGCATGTAGTTGTCAAATCACAGCCACAGTAAATGTAAACAGAAAATTGAATGGACTCAAAAGAAGAAGCCTTGGTACTAACCAAAGCTCGAGAAATCAGGAAGGTTATAACCACAGGAAGATCTTTTGCTGTTAAAATGTCGGCTGCTGCATTCAAGGCTAGAGCTATGCCCTGTCTTCCAGGCCAATATGGATCAACACCATCACGTCCTGCTGGAGCATCCCGTGCGTAGAGATAGAACAATTGTGACAGAGTTTCCTGCGAAACGGGATACAAAACAAGTAATATGATATATAATGTTCAACCAATTACACCTAAGCTATTTAACACAATAACATTGAATTCTGTTGACTACCTCTACGGTCTCGGGATTTTCATCCATGGCTGCAGCAAGTGATTCTGCAGAAGCCTGACGAACATTAAAATTGACATGGGAAAGAGCAGCAAGAAGACCAGAATAGTCTGTCCCAATATCGAATCCGCAAAGATCCCAGAGTGTCTCTGCTGACTCTGCAATTGTCTGCAATCCACATGAAAGGTTAGATGCAATTTTGAAACTATAAGCAAATCAATATAAGATATGAAATTAGAATGGAAGCAATGATATTTTCAGCAAATGAAAATGAAACTATGCAATAAACTTAAAAAATTCAGTGTGATAGTATAATAACAATCAGTATCTAAGAAAATGATGATCTATGGAAACAACTAAAAAATATGACTGTTCTTTTTGCTGGCTTTGATGCTGCTTTTCTTCTACTTTCAATGAGATCAGAAAATAATCAAAATATCTATTGAGAAAGTATAAACTTCATCCACACAATTTCAAGCATAACACCTAATACTATCAACAAAGCTGCCAGGCTGCATATTAATTGTTACAGCCCAGGAAAACAAGTCAATACATTTAATATTATGAGACAATCAACAATGGGTATCATCTTTTGGACTATATCTTTTTCCTTCAGTTAATAGTTCCTGGAACGGCAAGAAGGGTGCATCCACATTCTCCAAAACGAACCTCGAAAGTTAACGACAACTAACCGAACTGCATCAAATAATCAACCACAAGAGATAGTCATTACAAGCAATGTTGCAAAACTCGCGGTGAAAAATCAGCAGGTGTTATAACCTCTGGAAATTGGCAAAACTCTGCAAGTGTAAAGTTAGACCTGAAAAACTTGGACAATCTCTGAAAAATGGGTAACCTGAAAAGCTAGGAAAACAAATTGAAAAGAAATCAGAGATTTTCACAACACTGATTTTCAGTTATTAATTATACATTTTGTGTTGACAATGCTCTTAAGACAAACTTAATCCCCAGTTGGGAAAAGCTGCAGACTAACCATGCCATCTTGACCAAGCTTGCTTTTCCAAGCCAGAAACCACTATATCTACACCACCACCCATTCAACCATTATTCTCACTCGCATTCTCCTGACTTACGAGCCCTTGTTCAACAAGTGTGGAAATTCGTCCTTAGTCCTACTGGGGATAGACATTGGATCTTGTAATGGGAAGCTGCTATTCGGAGGACAGTCAAGTTCATGAGAGGTCGGGAACTTATGATAGCTCACAAGCATAGACGGAAGCTTCAAGAGCCTAGGCAGAAGTTGCAGCCAGTTTGTGTGTTAATAGAGGAGGATTTACATAACACTGTTCTTTAGGAGGATGCTACTCATTTGGAAATGGTGGTGTGTGGAGCAGAAGCGTATATAGCCAGAGGGGGCCGAGTTCGATCTTGCTTGCAGTGGACACAAGAGGTGGATGAGGGATTCAAATTCTTCGTTGGTATTTCAAACAAGAAAGTAGTAGCCGATAGGGTTCTCAATCTGCATAGAGCTGATGATTCTTTATCGGAGGATCCAGTAGAGACTCAAGGTATTTTTGAAGATCATTTTCAGATCAAGGTATGTTTGCAACACTATTTTTCAGTGAGTTGCATGAGGCCATGTCATTTTAGTGTAGCATTTGCTCTTTTGGATTTTTCAAAGATACATGGATATCCCAATTGAATTCCTTCTAATATTGGGAAAGGGAACTTCCAGAATTTACGGTGATCCTTATGACACTCAAAGTGCATCCAAGCATGTTTCTTTGGTTGAAGAATATATTTCAGATTGGGATGTTGAGCATGAAAATGTGGCTATGGGGATATTTGCTAGATTGAATGTTACATTTATCTTGCAGACGAATATATTGCCGAGGATTGGGAATCTAACTTACGGGTAATATAAGGGAAAATATCAGAAATTTTTGATAAACTTGAAAAAAAATACTAAAATAATCATCAATTTTTTTAACATCTAAAACAACAACATCAAACAAACACATTGCTACATAAATATGAAAATATCAATTTATCACAATAAATTCCAAAACCTGAATTTATCGCGATAATTAATGGCAGTAATATCGCTGACCCCCGAAAAATGCAACACTGGCTAGATCTATACTAGGAAGTGCTAAGACATGGTTTTATTCTTTGGAAAAGAGAAAGATTTCATCTTATGAAGAGGTGAGCAAGAGGATGAAAAAATTGGAGATCATGCACAACTTGAGGACAATCATGAAGAAGCCTCTCAAGCTCCCATTTCATCGCCTCATGAAAACAAGGGTTGGTAAGTCAAACTCTTTTTAAAAATTCTGAATTCATTGACTTCTCTATGGTTGATTTTGAGAAAGATAATCTAGAAGCAAAATCCTTGGAGGGTGAAGATGTTGCAAATTTCATTGGTCCGAATTTTGATGATGATAAGGATAGCCAAGGGCATGTTATTATGGTGACTATTTTCAGACTTTGATCATGGTTTGGGTAGATATTATTGGAGATTCTTAGGAGACTCAACCTATGACACATCCAATGAAGGATGTGCAGATTTTCAAGCCTTTGGACAGCCTCGTATAAATGAAGCAACTCCAAAATTTGCTCATGTTCATTTTCAGCCATCTATATGTGCTAATGATGCAGATTTGGGCCAGCATTGTTTACTCTCTTCTAGAGTGATTTCGGAGCAGAAATTTCAGCGACATTTCCAGCGATATTCTTCTAAATCTAATGCTGGTTTTTCTCATGATTTGGGGTTGTTTTGTAATGCGATTTATGCAGAAATTTTCCAGCCACAAAAACCTTTGAAATTCTGATCCATTTCTATATAAAAATTCAGTAATAAAATATGCTTTTGAGGCTGGAAATGATGGGATGCAGCAGAGTTTTTATTGCAGAAATTTCCAACCACCCTCCTATCCCATTCTCTCTCATATTTTCATCTATTATCAGCTGGAAACAATAGTTTTAAGCTGGAATTTTCACAGGGCTGCAAGAACTTCATATTGAAATACATGGCAAAAATTTACAGGCATCAACTTCAAGCCCTAAATTTGGGGCTGAAATTTTTTCCGATTATAGAATATTTCATCACACCTCATGTGTATCATATTTGGTGAATGATTTTGAAGACTTTTGTAGTTTTGAAGAGCCCTCTATGCCCTTGTTGCTTCAGGGGAGTGATGATGATGAGAGGTCCATTTCTCGTTATATTATGTATATGCTAGTCCTATCCAGTATTGGACAAAGGAGTCTTGTATCGGTGCATCCCCTTCTTGGTATGATGTTGGGGTACATGGCCATCTTTACAAGCTTATGGCAAATTTCAGCCCTCATTCCATGGACATGGCAGCTTTGATCCACATGATAGTATGATGATACTTGATGTAGCCTTGTTTTGAATCACGACCAAAACCAAGGGAAAAAACCATGTCATTGATGAAACACTCAAGCGGTTGCATTGGGTTTATAATTTTACCTAGCATGCTCATTCTTCACATGTGAGTAAGTAGGTAAGAGAAAGAATAAGCTCTTGCATGAGCATTAAGTAGATGTATTTATTTTCGTAACCTCTTTGGCAGCATTAGCTTATGCCCTTTCATGTAAAGCCAATTTTGGGCCACTTAGATGTATAATAAAATGGATATTGTATGTGGAGTTTCGGGGATGTGAATTGTTGATGTTTATGCAGCATCGGAATATATTCTTAAGAAGTCCTAGATAAAGTGGAAGAAATGAAGAGCACAATTACCCCGATAATGATGGGTAAAATAACCCTAGAAGATAAAAAGACAAAACGGCTAGAAAGATAAAATAATATAAATAAAATGAAGAATATAAACGAAACTTCTAATGAAAAGAAGAATATAAATACGGTTCTTTCACACTTCATTATTACGACAATGAGTTCATCTCTCTCTCAAGTGGTGCGCACTTCTCTAGGAGGACAAGTGAAGAAGACAAGAAGCAAGAAGAAGTTCGCTCTAGGTTGTAGAAGACTAATTTCTGGGGCTCCTATTTTTTGTATATTCTCTGTTTGTGATCTATCTTGTTCAAGATCACTTCTATATCTGGATGTACTTGTATTATGTACTAAATCTCTGAGTAAGAAAGGTTTGATGGGTTTTTCCCGAGTTTGGGTTTTCCCAGGGTAAACTATTGTGTCTCTTGTGTTCTTGTGCTTGATTACGTGAAAATTATACTGCTATATCATTAAAATCTAACAAGTTATGGGCCCAGCACACTTCCGCTGCATGTAAAGCACTTAGATTTACTCTGAAAATCTAGGGTCCGAAAATCAGGAACAGAAAATCCAGGGTGCAAAAATCAACAGACGAAAATCTAGGGGCCGAAAATCAGGGGCAAAAAATTGGTGGCCAAAAATCTAGGGGCTTAAAATCAGGGGCCAAAAATTAGGGGCCGAAAATCTAAGGGCCGAAAATCCATAGTTACAAAAATCGGCCGATTTTTCGCGCTACAGCGATTTTTCGCGATTTTTCTAAGCCACCGATTTTTCAAGGAAAATTTGGGCAAAAAATCGGGGCGATTTAAACCCGAAAAATCGTCGATTTTCTCCCAATTTTTTGTCGTCGACTTGCGATTTCCGAGACAGTGGAGAAATAAAGTGCGTTTTGGCATTTTAAAGCCAGCGGGAGCATTCCGTTCGAGCTCACAGCTTGCTCGCTACAGCCGTGGAGAGGAGGAAAAATTACGTTTTCGGTTATACTTCTCACTTCTCACTTCTCCCCGAGTCCCCACCACACTGCTCACTGTGCCTCTCTCCGCGGCTCCCACACTGCTCACGCCTCACTGTGCCATCACTACCTCTCTCTACGGCTTCCAGCCCACTCCGTGACTCCATAGCACACTGCTGCTCACGCCTCACGCACAATCCTGACTCCCCAGCCCACTCCACGGAGTCCAGACCCCACCACAGTCCACGACTACGGAGTCCCGAGACACTGCTCACTGCACGCAGCACATTTGCTGCACACTGTGCACACTGGCACAGTCCAGTAGTCCACGGCCACGCTGCTACAGTGCTAAGTTTTTTAATTTTTAGGTTTAAAAAATTAAAAAAAACCTTTAAAAAAATGTTGTTTTAAATTTTAATTCATGTTTTTGTTATTTGTAATTAGTAATTATTAATTTTGCTTTTGTTGTTTTTAATATTTTATTTTTAATTTTTTTAATTTTTAAATTATATTTCAATTTTCATTTGTTATAAGTTATAAGTTATATTTTTTATGATTCAGACATTCAGTATTCACTATTCAAGAGTAGGACTCGGACACGATCCATTTTGATGTGTGATGCATCTCTAGACATCTTATATATCTTATATATCAGTTTTCTTTCCATATTCATGTGGCAATGTGTTTATTTGATGTTAAAGTTGCTTTAGATGTTTAAAAAATTGAAAAAAAAATGAATATTTTTGTGTTTTTTAAGTTTGCCGATTTTTGCCGATGTTCTGCCGAGATATCCCGAGACGATATTTCTTGGACCCTGCCGATTTCTGCGCCGCGCCGATATTTGTAACACTGCGAAAATCAGAAGCTGAAAATCTAGGGCCGAAAATCTAGGTCTGAAAATCAGGGTCCGAAAATCAGTGTCCGAAAATTAGGGGCTGAAAATCAGGGGCCAAGGGTCGAAAATCTAGGGGCCGAAAATCAAGGTCTGAAAATCAGTGTCCGAAGATTTTGGGCCAAGATCTGAAATTTCAATTTTGGTGAAGTTTAAATTTTCTGCAGAAACTGCAGAAATGAGGGTTTCAGTTTACGAGTTGTTATGCCCACGGATACAAAAGAAAAGGAGGTCTATCCAACTTGCCTTGGGAGGGCGCATTAGCCTGTGGCTTCAATTTTATCAAAGTCCAAGTTTCAATTTTTGACCCTCTTTTGCTAGGGTTTCTACACCAGATCTGTCATGATGGTTGTTGAACTCAGAAATATTCCTGAGCCAGAGGGAGCCCGAGACAAATTAAAACAACAAGAAGAAATCTGAAAAGATTACCTTCATACTATTCTCTCGGGCTCTGTTTCAAACAATGATGCTCATGAAGATTCGCCACAAAAGAGGTTAAGGAATGCATAAGATGATCTTGAGGGAATGGCAGAAGATAGTCGAAAGGAGTACTTCCTCTAGTACACTCTATGAGTGCACCAATGATTGTTGTATCAAGATGATGTGATTGTCATTGTTGATGAATGAAGATCCAATCTGCAGAAAGAAGTTGAAGATCTGAGTACTCTTGTGATTTTTGCAAGGAAGCAGAGAACAAGAGGGAGCCCACAAAAACAATAAAAGATAAATATTTGTATTCGGATTATCATTTGTCATTATTGCTCTTGTAGATCAGATCTGAATGTTCATAACAATTGTATGCAGATCTGTATTCTTAGAATCAGGAAGTGTGATATGCATGTTATAATGTAGCATATGATACATATGACTGAGATTGACGAGTAGTAGGCTCTTATAGTGCATGTTATGTATATGTTGAGTAAGCAGCCTGTAGCGCTGCACAACATTCCATGAACCCTGGATGGAACTAGTCAAGGATGAAACCTCTTTGCCAACATACTGGAGCAGTGCATGCTCCTGACAGTATGTTCTAGTGGAGATGGAAGGCATCTAGATAGTCACCAAGTATGTTTGGCCTATGGATGGATGTTGTGCTGAAGCATTGGCTAAGATGCTTACATGACTATGTGAACTATTGTCATTGCATTGAAATATAATTTGATCTTCGTGATTATGCAATGTTGCTGACTATTTGACAAAATTTGACTTGTAGCGAAAGATCAAATGTTATGGCCCACAAGAGAAGGATGATGCGACTTGTTTTGAAGAGCAAGTGATGGACTTATAGTCAGCCAGATTAAGATCTCATTGATATTCAGTATTTGGGAGGAAGCAAGATGCCCAAATGCAAATTGAGCAAGATGCTCAGATGCAAAGGGAGCAAGATGCTCAGGTGTAGCGCAAGTAAGATGCTCGGATGAAGAGGGAGCAAGATGCTCAGGTGCAGAACAAGAAGGATGCTTAGATGCAGAGGGAGCAAGATGCTCAAGTGCAGAGGGAGCAAGATGCTCCGATGCAGAGGGAGCAAGATGCTCACAAAGCAAATAAGAAGCTTGAATGCAGAGGGAGCAAGATGCTCAGGTTCAGAGCAAGCAGGATGCTCAAATGCAAAGGGAGCAAGATGCTCAGATGCAAAGGCAGCAGGATGCTCAGATGCAAAGGGAGCAAGGAGCTCTACCATAGAGGGAGATGTGATGAGCTTGAAGAATGATGCTTGCAGCATTGGGCAGAAATTTTCCCCAATTTAGCCATGTGGCTTGGCTAGGGGTGAATGGTCCAAAGTCAAGGCAGTATCAGCTCCCATCCACCCTTGGACGGGGTGGGGAGACTAGCCCTTGATGAGTAGTGTTGATGCATCAAGCACTCCCTCAGTATTAGCCATGTAACTTGGCTAGAGGTGAAGAGCTCAGAGTAGGGCAGTGCCTTCCTCCAAACCTACTGTGACGAGGTGGGAAGATTAGTCCTCAGTTGCACACACTATCATCCTAGAGGTTGAGCATCGAGCATTTTCCTAGTATTAGCCATGTGACTTGGCTAGGGGTGAGTCAAGTGGGACAATGCCTTCTCTCGGACACCAAGTAGGGTGGAAATTTTAGTCCCTAAGACAACTCAGAACAAGGTAGTGCCTTCTCTCGGACACCAAGTGGGGTGGAGAGATTACTCACTAATGCTCAGAGCGAGGCAGTGCCTTCTCCTTGCCATCCTCTGACGGGATGGGAATATTAGTCCCTAGTTGCTCACTCATCAACTCATGACTCAAAATGAGGCAGTGACTTCTCCCAGCCATCCTGTGATGGGATGGGGAGATTAGTCCCTAGATGCTCATTCAAGCTTATGATCAACCTCTCCAGTGCAAGAAGAATATGTTGATACTTCAAGATGTATTCATGAGAATGCCTCCCTCATTGAGAGGGAGTGTTGATGATTGCAACATCGATGAGACATTGATGCGACTCTCTCTTGAGAGAGAGAGAGGAAGATTGATACTTCACAATGGACTGAGTTGTGTTGAAGACCTTTCTTATGATGACAAGATGTACGAGACAAGCCATGACGATCAGAGAGAGTGTTGATGTTTTCATGAATTCCAGCCCTGATTAGCCATGTGGACTAATTAGTAGAGGGATCGGATGAAGAAAAACCTTCAGAAGACAATCAATGTTGAAGATCGTGTAAAACGAATACACTAATCGCTAAGAGGAAGTGTTTTTTTTTGTAATTGCTGCAAATTCTATTAAGCTGAAAGAAGTAGTGATACAGAGGAAATTACATACTTAGGTGGTCTTATCAGATGCCAACCTTGAAAAACATCATTATCAAGGCCATACAAACCCAAAAAGATCAAAAAGACCCTGAGACCAGGATGCGATTTCAGAGCCACGAAGGCTTTCGATAAGCTAACAGTCTGATACTTAACAAAAAACAGGAAAATGAAAATGAACCACATAAAAACCTTGTTAACCAACTTCGGCATCAAACAAAATTTCTTCAAGGATGGGGCAATTGTAGCAGGTGGCGTCCTCCACATGCGGTGCAGGTGGCGGGGTTCTTTTCATAGTTGGCAGGGAGTTCTTCATTGAAGTCTGTGTGTCACGCAATGGGAGCTTGATGGGCGGAGGAGACGTTTTCCTCATTGCCGAGATGCCTCTGTTAGGTTCATTGCGAGTGCATTTTGCCAGAACCGGCCCCAGAGTGGAGGGGATGGGAAAGGACACGTGAGCAGGTTCCTTATCTTTCTGCGGGCTACCTCGTGGCTGGACCAAATTAAAACTAACTGTAGTGTTCTGAGCGCTGCGAGGAGAAGAATCCAGAATGCCAGGTGGAGTGGCGTTTCCAGGAGTGGTAGCCAGATTGCCAAGTGTAATGGCCCTGGAGCTCAGAGTCGTAGCCAAAGTGCCCAAGCCAAGAGAGGTGGCCAAATTACCAAAGCCATGAGTAGTTCCCAGAGTGGTGGCTTGGGTGCCAAGGCCATGCAACATAGCTGAATTGAATTCGTTTATGGGCACAGAGGGCATGGTCGAAAAACCAGGTGCGCTTCTACTAGGTCGGAGGTCACAACGAAGGTGCCGAGCGGGAGCGTAGGAGTATCAGCCGAATGTCCTCTCCAAGTTGCTCAGAATCGCTGCCATATTGGGCAGGGAGGCACTCAAAGACTGAGTGGCATGCCTGGTAGAGGCCCAATTTGACAGCATATCTTCCATTAAATCTCCTAACATGTTTTTTGCAAGCCAATAGGGGTCCCTTGCAGAGAGAGTCTCAGTGATGAGGCGAGCTTCCCAATTATCTATTAGAAGACGGATGGAATGGATATTTCAGGGTTGTAACCTTTCCTGCTCTGGTCGGTATCAGGAGTGTCCTTCGTCTTTCCACTCTTGGAACCTTTCGGCCTGACCATGTTGTGGGAGTCACAAAACCTTTCGAACCGGAGCTTGGGAGACGCTAGCACGGGAAGAAGAGAAGCCAAGAGCAGAGCAATGAAAGCATGAATGAGATGGGCGAGGAGCCGAGGCGAGAGCTTGAAGGATGGTCGTTGAAGCCAGATAGCTGGCTGGCAGGGCTTCACACGCCTAAACGCCATGGGCTGGTGCAGGACAGGCAGTGAGGCGACGTCAAAGGTCGAGAAGTTTAATGCTCCCGGTGACTTGACGTCGCTTCAAAGTCATGTCGACCCCCCTGTCTAGCTTCGGCGCCTCCATTTGGGTGGGGCTCGCTTCTTACCTCACCAATGCCACTTGGGATGGGTGCTGTGATCTATTTAGTCCTGGTGATGTGTCCACCAGTGTCACTCACACCTGTTTGAGCCCTCTTGTATCCACTTGTGTCACCCGCATCCGGAGTGTATTCTTAAGAAGACCTAGATAAAGTGGAAGAAATAAAGAGCACAATTACCCCAAAATATTGATGGGTAAAATAAACAATAAAATAAGATAAAAGTCAAGGTGGCTTGAAAGATAAAATAAAAGATAAATAAATAAAAGTCAAGCCGACCTAATTGAGGAAACTTCTAGTGAAAAGAAGAATATAAATAAAGTGCTTTCACCCTTCATTATTAAAACAACAAGTTCATCTCTCTCTCTCTCAAGTGGTGCGCACTTCTCTAGGAGGACAAGTGAAGAAGACAAGAAGCAAGAAGAAGTTTCCTTTGGGTTGTAGAAGACTAATTTCTGGGGCTCTTATTTTTTGTATCTTCTATGTTTGTCATCTATCTTGTTCAAGATCACTTCTATATCTGGATGTACTTGTATTATGTACTAAATCTCTGAGTAAGAAAGGTTTGCTGGGTTTTTCCCGAGTATGGGTTTTCCCAGGGTAAACTATTGTGTCTCTTGTGTTCTTGTGCTTGATTATGTGAAAATTATATTGCTATATCATTAAAATCTAACATGAATTGAGCCATCGCACCACGCAGTTTCTCTTACTCTCTTTCTCCCTCTTGTAGCAGGTACATGCAACATATTCTTAGGTTCTCATGTACTCTTCTCCAAAGAGAACATGTCCCAATGTTGGAGCCCAATGTTACCCCTCCTATTGTATGAATATCACATGTGATTTTTATCACATCGCTTGTGAAAATTTTCACAAGGATTGAGTGTGCAGTGCTTAATGGATAAACATTTAAATGGGCAAGAGGCACACTTGTGTTCTTGACTCGGAGACATTGCTTCTTCATGGTTGAGTGGTGGCCATGGTATTTGACTAGGAGGTATGTTGTGATGTGTTCTCATGTCTTCATGATGATTATTAAACAAGCATCATGTGCCTAACAACTGAAAAAGAGGCTCCAGAGTATGCCTACATGGACCCAAGTAAATGCCTGCAAAGACTCAATAAAATGGCCTTTTTACATGCCCCAAAGAGGTCCTTCACTTGCCTTTTGGATGCCCTCACAACTCCTTAGAGATGACCGCAAGGTTGTCTTATAGGATGCCCGCAAGGGGCCTTTAAAATGCCTGCCAAGGCACCAAACTTTGTCCTCCATGTCATTGCCTTGTCATCCTTTGCCATATTTGTCCATGCTTATCACTCTTTGTCATGTTTGCCATATCAACCTTAATGCTCCTCTGTCCTTTGCCATTAATGTGTTGTCATCAATGACAATCATGCTCATCATGTTCTTGGGGTGGCCTCATTTTCATCTCACAAGTCTATCAATCAAGGGTGTCCCTTCTAGACAATTGATGGTCTTGGTTGCTTACTAGAATCTACCTATCAACAAGGTTGCTTATGGGGTGTGTCTTTGCCAAATGGTTTAGAGATGATAAATAATTGTTATGTAGATAATTCACTCTTGCTTGTATGAGTTGATCAGGATTTGGTGGTTGGTGCTAGAAGATGTTTGTTTGCATTATGTGAGGCCTCTAGAGCTATTATTAGTGATCATAAGATTGATTACTATTTCACTGGTAGTGAAGAACCCCCTCCATGGATTCCTTCAACAAGGTCTCAGTATCTCGTTTGGTGTTGGTTTGTCTTCGATGGCTATGTCAGAATGGTGTTTGGAGAGGTTGCAATGGAAGCTTCTCTTCTGGCATAACAAGGAATTAATGTTTGATAGTAAGTTGACTATGGTGAGCAATATTCTTCAAGCTTCCTATATATATTATGTGTCTTGTTTGCGTCTTAGTAGGACTCAGTTTCACCAGTGGGGAAGCTCTTGAGTTCCTACTTGTGGGCCATGTAGGATGGGGCTCGAAGTCTACCTACGGTTCTTTGGGATGTGTGTTATGCTCAAGGTGGAGAAAGGTCTTGGGTTCATTGATGCAACTACTCAAGGGAGCATTCTAGCAACTAGGTGGGTGTTTTGATATTTGGAGAGGTTTTCTCCTAGGTCATGTTGTGGCATGGGCTACTAATAGCGTAGCATGCTAGAAAATTCAAGGGGTCATTCGATTCATGTGATATTGTTTCAACACCTCATAACTTCAAGATTACAAACTCCGTCATTCTCAACAATATCTGGACAACATGGAGGAAGGATGATAATTTGGTATGGTTGCAAATGTCTGATTGTCAAGCAGAGTGAGATTTGGCCAAAAGATCATTTTAGAGTTGGAAGGTGCAAGGCATTTGTGTTGCATATTTGCCACCTTTACAACCCTGTGTCGTATCCCGCAAGAGGATTTGCATTAGGTGAACATCGATATATCGAGTCCCTTTTGGTGCAATTCGAAGTGGAGTTTTGGGCACCCCCAGATACGGATATTACATGCTCATCGAGCTAAGAGTGGCCTCTTTGATGGGATTTTCACTTCCTACCCCAAGGGGGAAATAGTGAAGCACTTATTGTAGGATCTATGTTGTTGGGAGCGAGGAGCGGGAGCGGGAGCAGGGAGCGGTAACGGAGCGAAGAGCGAAATTTTCAAAAGCTCCCATTTTGGGAGCGTTTCGGGAGCATTTTTTATGTAGTATATATTTTAATATATTTTAATGGATTTATATCTAAAAAACATGTAGGATGTTGAATTAGATATAGAAAACATGGATTAAACCATATAACATCTAGGTTGCATGGGACCCGCCCTCCCCAAAAAACATTTCCTGCGTTTCCTACGTTCCCGCATTCCGGGGACTTTGGAACTCCTTGTAAACTTCCCCAATTCATCGAGGACTCTGTTGGGGACTTGGGAACTTTTGAGCCGTACCCTAAACATACCCATCAAAATCGAGAACTTCTCAGGAACATCCCTCAACCAATCAGGGACTCCTAGACGTCCCTTAACCTGCACAATTAAAATAAAAATAAATAAATAACTAAAAAATTAAAAAATTTAAATTAGAAACCTTACCTAACACCCCCAAACCTAACCCGCAACCCCCTCCTATTCCCTCTACTCTATCTTACATTCCTAACCTACACTCCAACTCACTGCACCCGCGTAACCCTCTGCTCTACCCATTACTCCAACACTCCAAGACCTACATAACCCTCTGCTCTATGGTTCTACCCATCACTCCTCGCACCGCTACTTGCTAAGTTGGCTCCCGTATGTAGTCCCCCGCACAACTCCCCTGCCTGCAATCCCACGTGTGCCCCTCTCAGCTTGAGGACCACAGCTCGCGGCCCCCTTTCGAGTCTCAGGCTCTCAACACATGCTCAAAGTTTGATTTCATGGTTCAACACAAGCTCACAACCACAGTGAGTTTGCCCCTTCTCAGCCATAACACACTGCACAGCACAGGTATTTCATATTTGATATCTTACATTTTATTTTTTATTTCTTTTGGGTAAAATTCTCAGCACATGCTATTATAGTTTTATAAAATTATAATTTAGTATTTGCAAATGTCAAATTACAAATATAAATTTATTTGTTATTTAAATTTCGAAATGATTCATCATTCATGTACACAATGTTGTAAAATTTTAAATTTTTGTTACTGTTTAAACTTTCAAGTTTTAAGTTATGTTTAATAGTTAACTTAGAAGTTCGAACCATTTAAAGTTTTCAGTTAAAGATATTAGGCATGTATCTCGAGTCTTCACTATTTAGTTTTGACAATGGACAATGATGATTGGACAATACTTTATGTTTCCTTTTCTAGTTTGGATTTCATACTTTATATTTTTTATTTTAATATATATATATATATATATATATATATATATATAATTGTCGTCCCCAACCTGTCATCCCCTGAAAAATTAGGGGTGCACTCTAGCCGTCCCGGAAACTCGTCCCCGCATCCCCCCGTTCCCAAGGCCAGTGCAACATAGTATAACATCAATCATCTAGTAGTTATAACTTGTAACATTATCATCAAATGATAAACCATAACAATTTTTAAAAGAGGTTGGAAAAGAAGGGAGGTACCGTAACATTGTCATCAAATGATCAACCTAGTATAGGAGCTTTTAGTATAGGAGAGGTAGGGAGCGCCTCGAGAGTGCCTTGGGGGCGTGCTCCCAAAACTAGGAGTGTTTTGGGAGCGAGCTTCGGGAGCAGGAGCGAGGGGGTGGAGGGTGCTCCCACGCAACAGAGTGTAGAATTCCCCTTTTTCCATGTCGTTGGGAGTATCTTCAAACATAAGAAGTTGGTATTCCTCAACGCAGATTGTATTGGAGTGCAATGTTGTTGGGTGACTCCAACGCTATAATTCGATCCTCTCTCAATGATAATTGGCATTGTTCGAGGACTTTTGTCCTATGTAAACTCAAGTGCATAAATGTTTCAATAACGAGTTTTGCTCTTTGACTACCTTCTGTCATATGTGGGAAGAGAAGGTATGTATGCAATTGTTAACAAAAGGGATTTTATTGATCAACAATGCCAAAGTGTTACTCTAGTGGCTAATCAAAATTTATTGTTGTTCTTGTTGCTTTAAGAAAGAGGGTGTAAATACCATTATATATACCCTTCCAACTTGTGTTTTTTTCCTAATAATTATTTTATCAAAAAAAGACAAACTTAAAATTGTAGAGCATAGAACCCCTACCATTTCTCTAGCTCTGAACATTCAATATAGTGATGAGTGGAAGATGCACACAGATGGTCGAGAATCGAGGAATGAGCAACACCACAACTGGTTTCATAGCCCTCCAACACAAACATTGATAGCAAATTTTGGACCCTTGCTTTCCCAATCTCAAAGAATAAAAGCGGTCTTAAACAATGGATGGCATATATCTCTATTCGTAGCATGTAGTAAGCTAATGTTGGGTAGGGCCCCACTCTGAACAATAGATGATCCTACATACTCCTGGCAGTAGCATAAATGATAGCTTCGGTTTATTAACATATGTTGTCGTCATTCTTGGTGTGCATCATTCGGAAAAATATGTATATTTTGTTGTCGAGCCAAGTATATCTATAAAGACATTCAATATAATTGTTGTATGGCCTGGTCGAAATTTTTGATAAGATATGTGATCAACTTTCACTTGAGCCCACATTAAGCCCTCTTGATTGTCTAGTAGGGAGATTAGACTACATACTATGTGCGTGGTTGTATTTCCCTCTTTCAGTGCAAGTACATCTAGTGTAGTCTTTGATTTATCTAAGCATGATCCTACCATTACCCATCTCCAAATATCATATCTTTGTAAGCTTGTTTTCCTAAGGAACATTTTCTCTTTGAATTTTCACTCTAAACCTTTAAAAATCCTAATTTTAGGGAAGCCTCCCTTGTGCTAGAGTAGAACTAGCACTAAAGAGAAGAAGAGGGTGGTGAAGTGATAGTGACACCCTCTTAAGATCAAATTGTCTTTCACCTAGTGAGTTAAGGCTTTGTCACTTAGGGTGTGAGATAAAGTTGAAACAAACCCATGAGATACAATAAACTCCCAAACACCCGATTAAGATGCAACAATCCCAATCATTAAATTAATTCAAGATTATCCCCTAATAATCAAACTTGATTCTCCAACCTCTCAAGTAGACCATGCTCCTCAATCTCAAACCAAAAAGGCCTAGCTTGCAAACAAGAATATGAATAGGTTCATGTGGTGTAAAATTCCTCCCAGAATAGCAAAGCAGTACTAACTCCCAAAGTCCAGCCTACCAAAATCACTATTGAAACAGGTTTTGTATTGGACTGTAGGAAGGATATTGTTCACCCTTCCCAAGCCTCCTCTTCTTAGTTGGGATGAAGGGTCCAATCTCAATTTCATTGTTAAAACCTTAGCCAAAAGGCCAAATAAATTTTGGAAAGTATAAAAAGGTCAATGCCCTCATGAATGGGTACAAGACACTACCACAAAAAGCTTGGCCTCGCCAAATTCTTTCAATGCACCCTCTAAGTTGAATAGCAATAAAGAAGAAATGGGCTACCTCACTACCAACCCAAATGAAGATGTGTCGTGGAATATCAAGGGGATTACATACCCCTACAAAAAATCCATGGTTCGAAGGATTCAAAACCCTGTTGCGTGGGAGTGCCCCCTACCCCCTCGCTCCCGCTCTCGAAGCTCGCTCCCTTCCAAATCTCGCTCCTAGAACCTTTACTGCGTGGGAGCACTCCCTACACCCTCGCTCCCGCCATCAAAGCTCGCTCCCAAAACGCTCACAGTTTTGGGTGCACACTCCCAAGGCGCCACGAAGGCGCTCCCTACCTCTCCTATACTAAAATCTCCTTTACTAGGTTGATCATCTGATGACAATGTTATGGTACCTCCCTTCTTTGCCAAGCTCCTATAAAAGTTGTTATGGTTGATCATTTGATGATAATGTTATAAGTTATAACTACTAGATGATTGATGTTATATGGTTTAATCCATGATTTCCATAACTAATTGAACATCCTAAATGTTTTTTAAATATAAATCCATCAAAATTTATTAAAATATATACTATATAAAAAACGCCCATGAAACGCTCCCAAAACGAGAGCTTTTGAAAAAATCGCTTTCCGCTCTGCTCCCGCTCCGCACTCCCAACAGCATAGCCCAGAACACTCTCGAGCTCCCCTACCTCTCCTATACTAAAAGCTCCTATACTAGGTTGATAATTTGATGACAATGTTATGGTGCCTCCCTTCTTTGCTATGCTCCTCTAAAAGTTGGGATGGTTGATCATTTGATGATTGGTGCTCCCTTCTTTGCTATGCTCCTATAAAAGTTATTACAAATAGATGATTGATGTTATATAGTTTAATCCATGTTTTCTATGGCTAATTCAACATCCTACATGTTTTTTAGATATAAATCCATCAAACCATTTTAAAATATATACTACATAAAAACGCTCTCAAAACACTCCTGAAATGGGAGCTTTTGAAAATTTCGCTTTCGCTCCGCTCCTGCTCCCAACAGCTTAGATTCAAAACCTCTCTGGTTTTGGATATTCTTTTTCTGCAAAAAGTTGAGGTTTTCTATTAAAAACGACCTTGGTTGTTATATTCCTGAATGCTTATATTCATGTCTCTAACCATGTAGAATGCAAGGTAGGTATGGAAACTTTAATCTTGCTAAACCTAGCACTAGTTATTGTTAGTTGGCATTCTGACCCAACTCAACAACTAGTGGACGATGAAAAGCCTGGATGGTTGTATTTAAGGCCAAAGCTAACTTATATTCTTCAAATGATACAAAAGAAAGAACGACCTTCTAGTCCTTGGAGTCTAACAAGCTGCTAGAGGCAAACTGACTTGTATGTGTGGATTTCAACATCATCAAGACTCAACATGACAAAGAGGAATGCTCCTCTTCCAAATCCCACAAAGAGAGCAGGTCACCTACTATAGTTGAAGGCCAAGTTGGGCCTGTATGATCCCAATAAATTGAAAATACATGTTTCCTCTATCCAAAGTTTCCTCCATTCGACCTCAAATGTTAGGAGTATTCCTCGCTTCTACATCCCCCCAGGGTCATATAGTCGGACAACCCGATCGCTCCAGAGATCCCTGACAGCAAGCAGGCTCCCCGTTCGCCCCCTCGCCCTTGCCCATCAAACCCAAGAGATCTTGGCATCACTACATTCATTAATAGTCTCATGCAATCTTCCTCTCTTCACAGGATCATGACTTGTTTGAGTTGTCCAATCTTGGACAAACTCACTTTGTATTTTGCATTTCATACCTTTGACACAAATAGATACATCTTTATGTGGTTGTACTATACTTGTATCTTTCTTTAATCTATTTTATCTTAGTTTCAACATTTTCTGGAGCTACGTTTGCACTCCCACATTGTACTCATACTGGATGTATTCTTTGGTCCCATTGACCTGATTTTGAGGTCATTCGTTGGACATTAATATAGTTTTAAAGAGGCTTAATAGAGTCATTCTCTCAAAGAGTTTCAATTCTAACAAAGGCAGGTCAGTGCAGGTCCTAGGGGAGTTAACTCTCTCTGGCAATCAACCCATTGTATTTTCCATTTCTTAGGTGGGTAGGAGAATGCACATTTCCATTTCCATTTGTTTGTTATTGCCTTTGACATCAAATTTCACCAAAAAAAATTCTAACTTGTGAATACAAACTCCCTTCCCATGAATTTCTTTCAGGCTTGCTCTCTTTAAGTAACTGCTTCAACGACCCTTCATACCTTCTTCCTAATACACCATTTGTCAGGATCTGATTCTAGAAAATATAAAAAAAGAGACTGGCTCCCATCCTAGTTGCCCTCTTGATAATATATTTTTTCCACCAACACTATTCCAAACTATCAGTGGTACCATGTGCAATGAAATCAAACTAACTTGTAAAAAGCCAGCTCTTTTATCAAACTTGCATATCTCCCACAACAACGTTAATACTACCAATTGAGCAAGCAGGTAAATTCAAAGATTTAATTTATACATCTATACTATAACAACTTATGTACACAGTACAAGGACATTTTGAACAGCAAATGAGATAAAAACAGCAACAATAACAAACAGATAAGAAAAGGAATATTTACAATGGGACCTTTTCAGGGTCATGCAATGCAATCCACACACTAGTTGCCACATCAACACTTTTAGGGACAGCTCTCTTTGAAACTGCTGGGGTACATTTAATTGCATTCAAGCAAGCCATCCGTACATGAGCATGTTTTGAATATATTCCACCAAGTGCCTGGTACAGACAATCAAATTAAATATTTTGAGATTTGAAAAAAAAAATCAAAAATTACAAAAGCAACCCTACAATAACAATAAATATCTACAAGAAAAGAAACCATCGTTAATTGCATCTAGATGTAAATTATTTCAATTTATACCGGTGCTAATTCATTGGGTTTAAGTCCTAGGCACAGCTCATTTAACATAGGCCCAATTGATGCTTGGTAGGCTGGCATGTTACCAAGAACGTGGTACAGAACCTGAAATAAAATCCCATACAACCATCAGTCACAACAGAAATTTGAAGGTTCTATGCATTGAATGCTAATCACATAATGCAAGACAATTAATTACCCATAAAATTCTCAAAATTAAGAGTTCTAGTACACCACTAACCTCAATCATCCTGAGTCTAGGAAGTGGCACAACTGGATCTAGATGCAAAGAAAGAATCCCCAGCACATCATCATGCACTTTTGTCTTCTTTGGAGATAAAAGAATCTGTTCCAAGATCTGTTTCACAAAATAATAGACTTCTCTTCAGAGAGATCACTTGAACAATAAACCGACCAAACAAAAACTAGTACCTACAACCACTCAAACTTAGGAAACACCAAAAATAGTCACAGAACTGAGGAATATTCAACTAAATTACCGGGAAAATGAATGTAAAAGAATCAGCTGGGAGTGGACCATCTTTACATGCTGTTACCAAACCAGCTACTATTCTTTCAAACACTCCTGCCACCATTTTCTCCTTAACATTTGTTTGATCTGAAGATAAAACCAGTTCTTGTACGATGGATGCCTTTGATGTAGCTACAATTCGTAAGGCCACACCAAGGTCAAGAGCTAAATCTCTGACAGGAGGTGCAACGCATCTGGCTAATTTCACCATAGTTTCAAATGCATCGCTGTTCACTATAGGTGAACTTAACAATGGCATCACATAGTCTTCCTGTTTCAACAACAACAGAAAATTAAGGTTCTCTCAACCAAAAGAAAGACATTATCTTGCCTGCAGAAACAGCAAGACCATATAAACCTGAATGAAAGAAAATGTGAACATGATGGAATTCGACTAATTGCTAAAAATGTTAGAAAAATGTATCTTCCTTGTTCTAGACACACTCTCAATGTTAGAAAAATGTATCTTCCTTGTTCTAGACACACTCTCAATGTTAGAAAAATGTATCTTTCAAAGTGTGTCTTATTTCAGTCTTTCTAATCCTAGACACACTCTCAAACCAGACTAGTACTTGTGAAAGCCAGCAACTGCTGGTTAGTTACTATTATAAAGGAAAGTCTTGGGGTTTCCTTCCAATAGTGACAGATCAAGCTAAGGGATTTTTATTTCAATAATAAATTCTAATAAGCCCTTGGCTCAAGTTCAAAGTGTGTCTTATTTCAGTCTTTCTAATACTAGACACACTCAAACCAGACTAGTACTTGTGAAAGCCAGCAACTGTTGGTTAGTATAAAGGAAAGTCTTGGGGTTTCCTTCCGGTAGTGACACATTGGGTCGGAGATCACAAAGTTCTTCTGGGTTAGCAGATGATATACCTTGCAATTTCCAAGAAGCATAATAATTATTTATCTCATATTATCATCGTATGCAACCTATTCAACAATTTCCATGGAGAAGTAAGATATGATTATGCTCCATGAGTGTTTATAAAAAGACTTCCGATTGTGGAGACTTCTAACAATATGATTCATGTTCACACACTGAAAGTGTATAAAACAGTATTGTTGATATTAAAAACGTAAAACATGATAAAAATTAAAATCAGCAGCTCATATAATATAGTCTTTGAATTGTAGAGATAACAAGAAATCTAACTCTTCCTCTTACCAAGAATGGCAACTGCCCATGGGCAAATACCGGATTAGCTATAGCAATTTCACCAAGAGCTTTCAACATCAGTGACAATTTGTCCTGTATGTATTTGACCTTCAAACGAACAGCCGATTCCTCCTTAAGCTGCAAATCGCGTGCCTCTTCTTTTGCAGTTTTTAACTTCTCTCCATCACCTGTTTAAGCATACAGGATTGTGTTACTAGCTATCTAAATGAAATATATTGACAAGGAAAGAGATAAAATCATATTTCTAATCTAACAATCAAGGGAAATATCTAGTGCCATACCCAGCTTCTTTGTTGCCTTGGTACCATCCTTTTTGCCCAAGTTTGGTGTCTCTCTTTTGGCTGGAACTTGACGAACAGGTAGCCCGGATTTAACAGGCTCCTAAACAATGAATTAAAAACAAGTAAATACAGGGAAAGATTTACTCAAGGAAAATGCCAAATGGTCCACTTACCTGACTAAAAGCTGAAGCTAAAGGAATTTCAATGAAATAAAAAGATCAGAAATCAGAACTACATTGAGCATTACCCCATCGGCCTGGTCATCATATGATTTGAATCGTCCTTTTGCTTGTTTTATATTTTTATCACTCACTAGCTCTGCAATATAAACACCTTGTTCACTAGACAATGTACCTTCTGGTGTGTTGAATATCTGTGAAGATCCAACAAATGATATTAATCATAAAAACTAGCATAGTTTACCTGCTTTAACATGCACCAGAAAAATAAATAGATAACTAGAAAGAACACTAGGATATATAGAAGTGCCATGGGAAAAATATAGACTTCAGGGATACATTGCAGATTAGAAAAAGTTTAACTGAGCAAAGTTGCATACAAGTTGCAAATTTAAAAAATTGTGGTTGCAATAAGTCATGATATAAGAAACCTGTGCTCACCACAAGATTAAGCTGTGGACCCGTGAAAGCCCCAAATGCTTACGATGCACACCATGGAAAACACTGTAAGATTGGGTTGCAGAATGGTTGAGCTGCAGAACTTAAAGGAGTAGTGAAATGTAGGGTTGTAGACTTAGCAAGTGGCAAAACAACCCGACTGCCCAGCTATGGTTGGCTTAGTGGCACACCTGACAGCCCCTTGATGTGGTGAAAGTTCCCCATTATGTTGGACTTTTATGCCCATGGGTTGGTGTCCCGTGTTACTTGGGATGGTTCCATTAGGACACATGGCTTAGGGGCTCCTAGCCACACTTATTTGTATGATTTATAGAGGTGATTGTGCGTGTAAGGGTTGTCATACCCGTCTTAGCACATCTCATTGATGCCCACTTTGGCCTATTTTTCTCACATGAAATCCCCCCTCTTGGCTCGAGCATGCCAAATTGCTGATGACACCATCCTTTTGAAGAGGCTGTACCACCTAAAGGAGGAGGACATTGAGGGCGAATGCACATCGTTGGGGTTAGTTGGGGCATGACATCCTCCTTCCATGCTCAAAGTTTCATCAAGTTGCAACAAGTCATCATTTTTGTCATTATTTTATGTTGTATGAGGCAAATTTACAAATATCGGCGATATATCGCCGACATCACGATATATCGCGATGAGATCTCCATGCCGATAATATTGGCAAATATCGCGTCGATGTTTAGGGCGATTTTTTGTGTCGAAAAATCGCGAAAATATCGCGATGTTTGATAAAAAATCGCGAGTCGATGTTTTGACATCGCCAGTCCGCCCACGGGGTATAAAACGCTCAGATATACGTTTTTTTTTTTGTTTTTCTTGACTGTTTCGTTCTGTTCGTGGTCACCGTTCACAGCGTATTCGTGGTCGCCATTCAAAACCCCGTGGTCGCCGTTCACAGCCGTTCGTGGTCGCCATTCAAAACCCCGTGGTCGCCGTTCAAAGGCGTTCGTGGTCGCCATTCAAAAGCCCGTGGTCGCCATTCACTCTCACTCTTGGAGGTAGGGCAAAATAACACCCTGGTCGCCTACAGCTAACTCTACCTACAGCCTGTTAAGCTTGTATTTAATGCATGAATGTGGATGATAGAAGTGGTTGAAATTAGAGCTAGTATTGTTTGCAATTTCCACACATCTTTTGGATTATCGTGTTGCAAATTGCTTTCTTATTGCTGTCAATGCTCTCACATACAGTCTGAAACTCGCTCTATTTGGCTGTTATAAAGGGGTGGTTAGTTGTTAACTTGTTGGTTCCTCATTGGATATTTGGAGTGGAGTGTTTACATTATCACATTGGGATGCAGATTCCAAAATTAGAGGGATGATCACTGCATATGAGGGTTTGACGTTTGTAATTTTATACACTCTTTATTCCATTAATTGAGTGTGCATTTTTAAGCATCTTTCTCTGATTTCGGGTATCTCGTTGAAGTCTGAGGCAGCCGCAGTCAAGGTGAAAATTTAAAGTTTGAACATCTCTGATTTTGGGTATCATTTACTAAGGCAGCAGTGAAATGTTTTCTTGCATAGGGTAGCCACAGTAGAATGGTCTGATCTGAGGAGGCATCCGAATAGCAGCAGCCTCTACAAAAGACTAATTCAGATTTTAAGAAATAGAGTCTATCCATTATGTGTAATTGTAGAAAAGCTTTGACTGTTATTGATGATATGAGCTTTGGGGATGGCAGAGTATGCAGACTTTGTACTATTCTAGTCTATGCATAGTGATATATCCATTCAGGCTAGCCGCTAAACACTCTGTCTTAGGTGCTTATGGTTAGGGCGTTGCCTTGTAAAGTGTAAACCCTAGCCTTCTTGTTTTATAATAATTGGCAAGGTCTTCACTTTTTTTTTATATACACAGTTCGGGGGATTGAATTTTGAGCCATAAGCAACATTGTAATTTTTAATGTGTTAATAAAATACAGCTGTACAATTGAGAGTTCAGATTTGTGTACCCTGGTATTTTCAGTGTGAGGTGTTTGTAGGATCTAGCATTCATAATTTACAGTTTTGAGAAAAATGATCAGCTTCAAGTTTTCTGGTGTTTAGGTTGTATTGTTTCATCACATAATACTGCTGTTATTGAATGACATATTCTTACGTGTTGATGTTATGGTGTATAATGTCTAATTAGAATTTAGAATTAGAATTTAGGATCCTTGCTAAATTAGGAATTTAGGAAATTAGAATTTAGGACAGCAGAGCAGCAACATGCAGTCATGCTCATTGCAATTATTTTGAAAATTTTGAGGTTTAAAACTTTAATAAGTTAATAAATTAACAATTAATAATTATTAATTAATTTTCATGTTTTAATTTTATGTTTTATCATTTTCTGTTTATCATTTTATGCTAAAAGTAAAAATCTTTTTTTTATGTTGCAGCCTTGCAGGTTCAAACTTTTTTTTTATGTTGCAGCCTTGAGAGGGTTTTGAAAGTCGACTCTCGTCCAAGTTTTCTGGCGGCCATGGATCCTTCCATGGCCGATCCAATCCTCTCCTGCGTTGGCTTCCTGTCATAGGCCGACGTATGGTTTTTTCCACCTTGGAGCGTCTGCTATTGTCTTGGCGCGGCGACCCATTGGGGGCTGGCTTCTTCGGCTTACCAGTGGCGGCGGCGGAAGCGTTTTCGATGGATGTTGGTCCGGGGCGAGGCGTTTTTCGGCGGATGGTGGTGGCTGCGAGGGCAGTAGAGCAGGGTTCCTGCCCTCTCGTAACCTTGCTGAGGACGCTGTGCGTCGGGGCCAACCAGGCTCGTCAATGATCGGCGGTGAGCTCGACTTCTTTCCGGCGGCGGTCGACTGGGGAGCTCCGTGCTGTCACGGCTGTTGTTCATCACAGCCGCTTGGGCGAGGAGTTTTTCGGCGGATGGTGGCGGCTGCGAGGGTAGTGGAGCAGGGTTCCTGCCCTCTCGTAACCTTGCTGAGGACGCTGTGCGACGGGGCCAACCAGGCTCGTCAATGATCGGCGGTTCTTTCCGGCGGCGATCGACTGGGGAGCTCCGTGCTGTCATGGCTGCTTGACTTGGGTGTTCATCACAGCCGCTTGTGGCATTACATACATTTCAAGGATTCTGGGAGGGTTTTTTTAACATTGGCTTTTTCTTGATGTTTTGTGCATCTCATGGATGACGGGAATTGGTTCTCTGTTGGTTTCTTGGAGGCCGGTGGATCTTGTTCTGTCGGTGGAGGCGGATCCTGAGGGCTGCGGTCGGGATGAGCTGTGTTCTTTCTGGTTTGTGGATTTCGTGGATAGGATCGGTTTTCTGCTCATTGTTTACAGGGTTTGCTGCCTCTTCTGGGTGCTGCTCACTATATAGTTGCTGCCTTCCTGCTCGCGGCAGGGAGCTCTGTCATATCCCTCTTATTGAGGCTGGACTGCCTTTGATGTTGGGAGGTCGGCGGATGCGTACGGGAGTGGAGCCTGAGGAGTGGAGGCAGATCCTGGGAGCTGTGGATCTCTTGTGGTTCCGGTTTTTGGTGGGTTGGAAGCCTGTTTTAATTCACTGGTGTTCTTTTTTTTTTTTGGGGCGTTTGAGGGTTTGTTCCCGAGCCATGGGAATGTAAATATGTGATAATGTAGGGATCTATGTGATCCTATTACATGTGCAGAATGTAATTTTAATCATCTTTTTGAAATAAAATTACAGACTTTTTCCAAGGAAAAAATCCAAGGAAAAAAAAACTTTAATAAGTTAATAAATTAACAATTAATAATTATTAATTAATTTTCATGTTTTATCATTTTCTGTTTATCATTTTATGCTAAAAGTAAAAATCTTTTTTTTATGTTGCAGCCTTGCAGGTTCAAACTTTCAAAGTTCCAAACTAGTTTACAAAGTTGCAAACATGCCGAAGATTTCGGATCCATTCTGGGACTACGCAGAGCCTCTTGATCCACAAACTCGCCAAAAGCTAAAATGCAATTTGTGTGGGAAGGAGATGACGGGGGGGATAAGTAGGCTCAAATCCCACCTCGCACAACTTTCAGGGCATGAGGTGGATATTTGCAAAAACTCCACACCTGAAATTATTCATAGGGCCAAACTCGCAATTGAAAGTATTGGCAAGAAGAAAGATGAAAGGGAAGCTCTCAGGCAGGAACTTGGAATGAGAGTGTCATTAGGATCCGGGACAGCCAGACACACTTCAGGGGGAGTGGGGAGTGAGACCTTTTCCTCATCTTCCGCCATGCCTTCATCAACATCTAATTACCATGTTCCGAGATCCGGGCCTGGTTCCCAACCAGGTATAAAGTCAATGTTCAAGATAAATGAGAAAAAGGAAGCAGACAAACTTGTGAGTCGGTGCCTTTTATGGAGTGATATACCATTCCACTTTGCGAGGAACCCATTCTACATTCCTATGTTTGATGTCGTTGCTACTGTTGGGTCGGGGTATAAGCCCCCCACTTATGAGGAGCTGAGAGGGCCCCTTCTTGATAATGAAAAGGTTGATTGCACTACTAGGTTGGAGGAGCTTTGAGGTTCATGGGAGTTCACGGGATGCACAGTGATGTCAGATGGTTGGACCGATACGAAGGGTAGGACCCTTCTCAATTTCTTGGTTCATTGTCCCAGGGGCATAATGTTTATAAAATCTGTGGATGCATCTGCACATATCAAAGATGCAGCATTACTATGTGAGTTGTTGGATGAGTTCATCCAGGAGGTAGGACCGCAGCATGTTGTCCAAGTTATAACGGACAATGCTGCGAATTATGCGGCAGCTGGCAGGATGCTTATGGACATGTATCCTTCTTTGTTTTGGACCCCTTGTGCTGCACACTGTATCGACTTGATCTTAGAGGATATGGGAAAGATTGAGTTTATCAGGGATGTCATTGATTCAGCAAGAAGCATCACCAAATTCATATACAATCATGCTTCTGTGCTTAGCTTGATGAGGCAGTTTACTCATGACAGGGAGTTGGTTCGTCTCGCCCTCACTCGCTTTGCCACTTGTTTCATCTCTCTTCAGTCTCTCCATACTTCTAAGTGGGACTTGCAGACTATGTTCCTTTCAGCTGAGTGGCGTGCTTTATCGATTAGCACTAAAGCGGAGGCACTTGCCATATCCAGACTAGTGTCATACCAGGAGAGCTTATGGGATGGGGTGAAGGAAGTGTGTGCCATCTGTGAAACTTTGGTAAGGGTTCTTCGCTTGGTGGATGGAGACAAACCCGCAATGGGCTACCTATATGAGGCCATGGATAGGGCCAAAGAGGCCATTCGTGCCTACTGTGAGGACAGGGGAGAGGATGGGCTAGCGAAGCAACAATTGATATGGGCGGTGATTGATCAGCGATGGAACAACACACTTCATCGCCCCATTCATGCTGCAGGGCTATTCCTCAACCCCGCATTCTCTTACTCATGTGGCTTCCGGTTTGATGGAGAGGTAGTGGATGGGTTCTTGGAATGTGTCGAGAGGATGGTGCCAAGTGAAGATGATCGTTCAGAAATTTCCAAAGAGTTGGATATCTATAAGAGGGCCATGGGAACATTTGGGTTTGCTATGGCTATCAAAGACAGGAACAACAAAATGCCAAGTAAGCTTCACCTTGTTTCAAGTTCAACTTTCAAGAATGAAAAAAATTCAATTTATTTATTTCTTTGTTTTAAATTTTAAATTTTCAATTTTCAATGTCTTCTCTTATGTTTCTAACTTTCTCCAATTCATTGTAGATCATTGGTGGGAAACCTATGGCGCACGAGTACCCCATCTCCAAAGTCTTGTTGTTCGGATCCTTAGCTAGACATGCAGCTCTTCTGGTTGTGAGCGCAACTGGAGTGTATTTGAAAAAATACACACCAAAAAGCGCAACAGGTTAGAGAATTTGAAATTAAATTCGAAATTCATTATCTATTGTAATTTATGTCCCATGGGTAATTATAATTTATGTATTCTAGATTCTAATTTAATAAATTCACTGTCCTCATACAGGTTGGATACCCAACGCCTGAATGATCTAGTGTACGTCTCCTACAATCTCAGGTTGTGGGTGAAGCAGCTTCAGAAAAAACCTGATGTGGAGGCCATTTCATTGGATGACATTGACACCACTACTGCGTGGAGAGTGGAGATTGAGGAACCTGTTATGGAGGCAGCCCCTGATTGGTTAGAGGATGATCATGATACACAGGATCCCCAGAGTGAGATATGGGAGGATGAGGGGTTTGGCTTTGTGAATGTGCCACCACTGGAGCCACCAGTAGACTGTCCAGTTGCACAGCCACCGGTTGCACGCCCACCGGTTTCACGACCACCGGTGTCACGACCACTGTCTCAGCCAGAGGGACCCAAATATAGGGGCAGTGGTAGCAGTAGCAGTGGTAGAGAACTTGATGAGCGTGACGTAGTAGTACCTTATTAGTCTTCTAGTTCTTCTATATTACATCCGAGACCAGGCACTTCTAGAGGCAGAGGACGCCATAGTCCACGACGACCCCCACGAGCACCTGGGCTTTCTAGCTCTAGAGGCAGAGCCATTACTAGAGCGATTACCTTTACCCGTAGAAGGGGTAGAGGGAATCCATAGTTTACTTTATTTAGTTTATTTCATTGCATATGACAATTGACTCTATGAGATACATTGATTGTATTTTTTTGGTGATTCATGAGTCGGGGACTCAAGATCCTGGACACGATTCATTTTTAATGTGTGATGTCTAGACTCTAGCGACACGTCTTATTATTTATGCATCTTATATATCAGTTTTCTTTCCATATGCATGTGGCAATGTGTTTAAACTTTATTTGATGTTCTTGTTGCTTTAGATGTTTAGAAAATTGAAAAAAAATGAAGGACACGATTCATTTTTGATGTGTGATGTCTAGCAATACGTCTTATACATCTTATATATCAGTTTTATTTCCATATGCATGTGGCAATGTGTTTATTTGATGTTCTTGTTGCTTTAGATGTTTAGAAAATTGAAAAAAAATGAATATTTTTGTATTTTTTTAAGTTTGCCGATATATTGCCGATGTTTGCCGACATTTTCGCCGATAAATCCGATAATTTCTTTTTGGACCCTCGGCGATATATTCGCCGACACGATATTTGTAACTTTGGTATGAGGTTTAGTCCCCGGCTTGTGGGTGACAACCCTTAAGAATTCATTGAAAAATCATTTTAAGTCATTTTAGATATTTTTAGGTTGGCCGGCCTAAAATGGAGGTTTAAGTTAGCCTAGCAAGCATATAAATGAGGCTAGCCTCCTCACTTGTTAATTAAGATCATGGGATCAAACAAAGTTATTTCTATTTTTCTCCTTGTATACATGGTTAACTAGTGCGCAACTCTCTCCTTGGGCATTTTTTCTGGATTGCAAAGATTTAATAATATTAATTAGGAATAGGTGCTTCTAAAAGGCATGACCTTTTGTGAAAGGTCAACTTACAAGCCTATATAAGGCTACACCAATTCATCATTGTAACACATCATTCATTTTATATATATCAAACCTTTATAAATATATTGTCTTTTGCACAATACTAAAACCAATATTTCAAGCTTCCGCATATAAGCGTAACATTGGTAGCACAATTTCACACTCCAATGGGTAACACGAGAGATCCAGGACCTATTAAAAAGATTAATAGAGAGCAATAACCGAGCAATCAAAAGGGACCGTGAAGTTCTTAAACTAATAAAAAAAATAAGAGAAGGTAACTTAAGCATGATAAACACATGTCAAGATTCAAAGGTGACACCTATTCTAGAAGAAACTGACTCTAAAGAAGGTGATGATGAGACATGTGTTGTACAATTAGAAGTAGCGTAAACCCTCACAGAATTCTAGTGAGGACAAACGCTTTCGGCAAATGATGATGAAGATGAATCTTCAAAATTTCGTAGCGAGCGTAGCAATGTTGGAAACGATGAACTTGAAGGGAGCCAAATTCCCGAGAAACTTGCCAACAAAGAGGACGAAGATTTAACTAATTTAATTAACAACGAGTATCGAAGGTATTTCAAAGCAAAGTCCATTATTATGGCTTTGATTATGGCATTTCATTACAACATTCAATCATTTTTCCAAAGAAAACCCCAAAGGCCCAAGACTACCCAGAAATGGAGCCGAGGAAGGCCAAAGCGATATCCCAAAAGAGAATTATCCATTGTAAGGGAAGAAGGTCTGGAGACAGTTAAAGGCACAGGCAGGCCTCGAGGAATGTTTCCTTTAGCTAAAATTTCATAAATCCTTGTAAAAGTCGGGCATTCTAATCATACTACTACTAGCACATTACCAACAGCAGTCGACAAGCCGATCGTGGTGATTTCACCTCTACCTGATTCGCAAAAGGAGCGAGAGCACTTACGTAACATGTTAGAGTTGGCGTCTGTGCTAAAATTGTTTCACGTTTTTAGAAAAGTGCGCTAAATAAAAATATGGATTTTTCAACCGAGCTCGAAATTGCTCTATTACGCCGAATAATATTTTGAGTCGGCCGCATATATAGCTTCTAAAAGTATAACACCAGTGTGCAAGACATTAGGGAGTAACTTGTGGGTAATGGCACTACGCAAGAAGCTTGTTGATTGGTGGCCATGGGTTGGTGAAAGTGAACTTCCACTTGTTGCATGTCACGGGGAGGATATTGTAGCATATAAAAAGTTGGATCCTTGCACCCGTATGTTGATTTTGAAAGCTCTTTGTGAAATTTATCTAAAGCAAGATGACAATTGGAGGTTTATCCATGATTATTTTAAATATAACCACTACCAACTTCCTACTTCCAGCAAGGAACAGTTAGGGGGAGATGCACAGGGATCTTCGTATTGGTATGATGCAAAACGCCCATATCTTTCAACAACAAATGAAGAGTACCAGATTATGAAATCACAATCACAGAGTATATCACAGACACAGTCAAAACAGTTCTCCAAATTCAGAAGGCGGAAAAGTTGTATTCAAAAGCATGTGGGCATGAGAAATCCAAAGCGAGAAACACATAGAATGATAATGGATGGAAAAAGGAAGGGTGGCGATTCAGGTTCTAGGAAATTCAAGTTAGGGACTCCATCAAATGCAAATTACCTATGTTGCACGGGGACCCGTCCCCGCCAAAAAAAGCCCTGTACCCGCCGTCCCCGCGTTTCGGGGACTTGGAGACCCCTAGGAAACGTCCCTAATCTTTTGGGGACTTCATGAGGGACTTGGGGACTTGTTGGTCGTACCCAAAACGTCCCCCAACAGATTCCAGGAACTTCCGACAAGATTTTGGAGACATTCCAAGTAGATTTTAGAGATGTCCCGTTAGATTTTGGAGATGTTTTGGTCATGTATCTTTAGTTTTGACAATGGACATTGATGATTGGACAATATGATCACTTATCCCATCCATATTTTTCATATTATTCTAAATCTAAATCTGCACAAGTTGCATCTCAAAATATGGGTTGTGTATGATGGATTTTGATTTGGGTTTCTGGTGATTTAACTGTTGTCCTTTTAGCAACATCATTACAAGTAGCAAAGCCTCCATGTCAACAAACTAAGAAATGCAACAACTGAAAGGTTTGATCCTTTTGGGTATTGCTCTTGATCTTCTCATTTTTAGGGTCATCTTAGCTTTAACATATTGTACATAGGTGTCCACGAGTTATTCAAGATTTAGATTGGGTACTAAACATTTGAATAATTCCTATTGAATAGCGTTCTTAATCTAAACTATGAATCTAATCTCTTTATAGAATACAAGCATGTATATCCCAAAGTGTTTTGTTGTGGTTTTCAACACGGCTGTAAAAATCTGTAGAACTTGTTGTGAAGGGAATGCTTTTTAACCCAATCATTATAAACAAAAAATTTAAGGAAGAAGAGTTGTTATAGAGACTAGCATTCTTCTCGTAGACCCTTCATGGACCTTAATGCAGATTAAAAATAGTTAAACTTAATTTTCCTAGAGATAAACTACATTTTGTTCATGTTCAAGTGCCAATAATGGTCACTCGGTCCTTTCCTTATTTGCCTAAGTTTTTTCAAAACTACCAAGTGTAAGGGATGTGCATAATACTATAAATTATAAACTATTGTGCTTATGGTGAATTCTAACTTTTAAAAGTTATATATATATATATATATATATATATATTATTGTCGTCCCCAGCCTACCGTCCCTTGAAAAATTGGGTTTGCACTCTAGCCGTCCCGGGGACTCGTTCCCCCGTCCCCAAAGCCAGTGCAACATAGCAAATTACAGCCGAAGGTTTCGATGTCGAGGTCGGCGACAATGTTATGAAGGACGCCCTATTTGAAAACCAATTTTTTATGGATATTCAATCTTCAAGATGCCACTACCAATTCAATTCAATGTAAATTGTGGTTACGATGCTACACTTAACTGGTCGTGACCTCCACATGTGGCGGTTCACAATTAAAAGAATAAATAATAAGTGAGTCATAAAAGGAAATAATATTTATGTTTTTATGGATGAGAACCACAACTTCATATGATTTGTGAGTTTTCAATAAGGAATGGTCACTTTTAAATATTAGAAGAAAAAAAAGTAGGGAGATATTTTAAAGAAGTGGAGGAAAAGTATCATTATTTAGGTTTTTAGAATTAAATTAATAAAGGATCATTTTAAGGTTATTTAGATATTTAAAGTCTACATAGTAGGAAGAGGGCTCGGAAGTAACGAGACAATTATTAAAAAAAGTATTAAAATTATTATCGAAAAGAAGATAATGGGAAGGAAGACAAATCAAAAAACGATTATTCTCAAGAATTTCTAGAGCAAATAATCTACAACGCTTCGAGGACAAAGCGTTCTTAAAGAAGGAGACAATGTTGTGAACATAAAGTAGCTAGTACTTAATAACATTAATTAGGAATAGGTGCCTCTAAAAGGCGTGACCTTTTGTGAAAGGTCATCTTACAAGCCTATATCAGGTTATGTCAATTCATCATTGTAACACATCGTTCATTTTATATATATCAAACTTTTATAAATATATTGTCCTTTGCACAATACTAAAACCAATATTTCAAGCATCCACATATAAGCGTGACATAACCCTAGCTAGGGTTTTTATTGCAATAAACATTGTTTAGTGAAGTGGGACGCCTCTCCTTAGAGAGCCTCTCCCATTTAAGGCCTTGGCTTCTTTATTTTGCGCTAACTAGGTCAAGATCAACACAACCTGGGGTTTCTTGATCTTGCCCTAGTTCATACAAAATTAATTTGCCAGAGTTTGAGATCTACATTGACTACGATTCCTCGTGCCCAAAGGGAAGAGACTTGTTGTGTTGATCTTGACCTAGTTCATACATAATTAATTTGCCAGAGTTTGAGATCTACATTGACTACGATTCCTCGTGCCCAAAGGGAAGAGACTTAATCTTGTTTCCCCTATCTTCAACAAAATCTCTTTTTATCACATTCGTGTACTATGTTATGCAAAAAATACAAAAATATCCAATATTTTGAAAAACCCTAAAAGTTATATTTTTTCAAATCTAGTTATTAAGATATTGCAGGTTCATTTCATCAAAAAAGTCAAACTCTAAGGGTTTGAGGAAGAATTGGCCAAATCCTAGGTAACCCAAAAAGACCTTGGGGAGATTTGAGACCATCATATATCCCAACTAATATATTTCTATTCTTGTGCAGACTTCATGAAGTTGTTGTTCCTTTGATGTCTCAATACCCAAAATTAAAAGATAATATGATTGCATGAACCAAACTATGATTGCATGATATTGCATGAGAAATGCATGGGGTTGCAAACTTGCATGAACCCTAAAACCCAAGTAATCAGATCTATAACATACAGAAGTTCAAAAGAGATGCATGTACATACCAATCTGTTGTGCTTGCCCTGTAGAATAGTATTAAGTTGACATGCAAGACATGCACTGAAGCTAGGTCAAATAGCGTGAGCTTGCTCTTGAAGAAAGTCGCCCATGCAAGAAAGCTACACCCTCTCAAACTTCAAATCACTGTATAATGCTCTAGAAGATGATGTAGACTCTCGTAATCAAGGGTAAGGCTTATAATGGCCCTTTGAACGAGATGGAAGAAGCATGGAGCCCATGCATCAACACTAGGTCAAGTTATGAATGTGGATCTTAATGACAATTTTCCTATGCAAAGTAGGGGCGCCCTCCTCAATCTCTAGATCAAGATATAAGGCTCCAAAAGGATGATATGAACCCAATAATCCACAGTAAGGCTTATAGTAGCCTTCTCAACAATATAGAAGCAACATGCAGACCATGCATCAGTGTTAGGCCCAGGTATGAGTTCAATGTAGTATGAGTAATTCACCCATGCAAGGAAAGGCGTCCTCTTCTTCCTTTGGCTCGAATCTCTATGAAGACAACTGAACCTTTGTTGTAATGATGAAGAACAATGATAAACATGTATGATTTACCCTTGGAAGTGATTACGGCAAATAAATTTCGCTGTCGAAATGCATCGGTTGGTTAAGGAATGTGCCCTCAACCCTAGTTTGGCTTTCTGAGTTCTCAATACAAATCTCATTGACCAATAATAACATTAGCATGTAGAGCAACTCGCTTTTTCCTTCTTTTTTCATGTTGAGATTGCACGCCCAGGATAACTTTTCTTTCTTTTTTGACATTGACGTTGCATGCACTCACCTTCGGATGCATGCAGACACTTTAATTATCTTCGGCCGCATGCACTATGAGTCTGGCTTGCATGCAATGCATGTCGGTTGTTATTTGCCCCGCTGGCATTTTTTTACCTCCTGATGACTTAATATCTAAGTTGCCAGGGTACTCAGGTATTGGGACAGGTACAGTACGCCACTTTTTGAAATAGGGTACTTGGGTACATCAGGGTACGGTAGACATATATATATATATATATATATATATATTATTATCTCAAAATTTATCTCAAAAGAACAGTTTGGTTTCTTGGAAGGTCGACAAATTCATGAAGCCATTGGGGTTGCACAAGAAGGCCTACACTCACAAAAGATCAAGGGCTTAAAGGGTGCTATCATAAAAATCGACCTCTCCAAGGCATTTGACTATCTTCAAATGCTCATGACCCACCTAGGATTTGATTATGCATTCATAAAATGGGTAATGAGCTGCATCACCACTGCCTCTTTTGTTGTTCTCATCAATGGTTCACCTTCACATTTCTTTTGTGCGGAAAGAGGACTCCGACAGGGCTGCCCACTCTCCCCTCTTCTTTTTCTCCTGGTGGCAGAAGGCCTCAGCCAGGCTATCATAGATGCCATTCTACAGGGTACTTTCCATGGCTTACAAATCACAAATAATTTTCGCATCTCACACTTGCTTTTCGTAGACCAACATAGATCCATCTTAAACCCGTATCTATCAAGAACCGAGAGGGATCCAATTTCTTGAGGTGTATTGCTCTTTTTAAATTTAAACTCAAGAAATTTGATCTCTCTTGATTTATAGATCCGCGTTTAAGTTTTAAGCTTTTATTTTATAAACAAACATCTATTTTTTAATTACTTTTCATAATATTTTAGTCGACATGAATTTTTTTAATTATTTTTTAATTAAAAAAATTATTTTTTACGTTAAATTACTTTTTACGTTTTATTAGATGTAACGGTACATATACGTTAGAACATCTCCCCCATACTGGGCTGTAGAGCACCTCGTTTCACTCGATGCAATGACATTCTTATCTTCTGCGATGGCTCCATCGAGGATGCAAACCAACTACATCATATTCTAAATCTTTTCCAAGCAGCAACGAGGATGATCATAAATATTCAAAAATCCACTATCACCCTCCATCCACTATCACCCTCTATGGCCTCAATGCAGAGGAATTCACCAGGTATTCAACACTTTTCCCATACGATTCTCTCTAGCCCTGTGATGGCATAAAATATATGGGATTCCATTTAAAGCCAAATGGATATAAAAATTGTGACTGGAATTGGCTCATAGAAAAATTGGAAAAGAGGCTTATGTCTTGGAGTCATAGATGGCTCTCAAGAGCAGGCCGTCTGACCCTTATAAAATCTGTTCTCGAAGCTATCCCTGTATACTAGATGTCACTAGCTTGGATCCCCAAAGGGATTAAGAACAAGGCCAGGAAACTTTGCTTACGCTTCTTATGGTCTAGACACTCAGAAAACACTACATCACCCTGGGTCAAGTGGGAGCGGATCGCATTGCCAAAATCTCTGGGCGGCTGGGGCCTTAAAAATATACATCTATTTGCAAAATCTCTAGCTGCTAAAGACGGTTGGCGCCTCATCAACACTACAAACCTGTGGACGGAGGTGGTCACTCAGAAATACATTGCTCCATCCACCCTCCTTCACTGGATCAGAAATCCAACCAAGCCACAAACAGGTGTATCAGTGATCTGGAAAGCGGTGGTAGATTCTCTCCCACTCGTCTCCCAAGGACTTGCATGGAAAGTGGGATCGGGCTCACAGGTACACATTGGATCGGATCCTTGGATCGGATGTCAAAACAAACATATTCTGTCGACACCACTCATTAATTCTCTTAATCAACTTGGTTATTATCATCTCTCCCATATTGCCGACCCTGCTACTACAGACATGTGGCACCAGGGTTGGTTATCAGCGGTGACTCTACAACTCCCAGTGGTACATCATTATCACTGGGACAATTATATCTCTGCTTTACAACTCTCACACGCCCGCATCTCTGACCTCGATGATGAACTTCTCTGCACTCTAGCCTCAAATGGGAAATATGCCCCAAAAATAGGATATAAATTCTTAATGGAGCAATTAAATTTTGGAACCAATCAAAAATGGTGGTGGAAATCCGTCTGGAAGATACACTGTCGGTCTAAAGCAAAAATTTTCATGTGGTGCACAATTGCAAACCGCATACCCACTTGGGACCGCGTAAAGAACAAATGTATAGAGGGACCTGGATGGTGCATACTTTGCAAACAAGCCGACGAATCTGCTGCTCGCATCTTCTTGGATTGTGCTTTCAGTGTCAACATTTGGTTATCCATAACAACATCTCATTAGGTTGTAAAATTTTGGAAGGGTCCCTCTATTGAAGAGGCCTGGAAATTCTGGAACGATTCCCCATCCACGATCTCCATTAGGGCACTCCCTCTGCTCATCTTTTGGGGCATTTGGCTCGCTCGAAACCAACTGATTTTCAATGCAAAACCCACCACCCCCTCTGTTCTGATCAGCCACACCCTCTCTATCCTCCATCATTTCCCTCAATCACTCCCCATTCACACATCAACGTAATCCCACTGCTGAATTCATCCTCCCAAACTTACCTTGGGCATACTTCGATGGTGCATCACAAAATAATCTTTGTGGGGGGGGGTGCCATCCTACACCTCTCGAACACACACTCGTTTAAGCTCCACATGGGATTGGGCAGTGGCACAAATAATTATGCTGAACTGCACACTCTAAAACTGCTCCTTCTATTTACTCTCGAACAACAGTGCAATAGGCTACAAATTTTTGGGGACTCGCAGCTTATCATAGGATCAACAAAAAACAGCAGTGCCATCAAATGACTCTACATTATTTACTTGTAGACACACTCAACATTGTTGCACTTTTTTACTCTCTCTCTTGCAATCATGTCTACAGGGAAAGAAATGTGGAAGCGGATCTCTTATCCAAGAAAGGACTGACTCTGCTGCATGGTCAATGGATGATTACAGAACATCAAAATGATACTTTCCATGAATATTTTCACAGGCCATTCTACGAACCACCACCACCCGCAGTACTTATGTGAATAGTCATAATTTTTTTGTATTTAAATATTTTTTGTTGGAGAAACTCCTTTATATAGCAATGATACATGATATGGATCCTGCGTGATCCACCATATATATGCAAATATTTAGAGACTTCTTGATACTCGAAGCTGAAAAGCTACTTAACGGAAAAAGCTCAGCGAAGCTTTTATACAATAAGTAATTTTGTTATTTATAAAAAAATTACGCTTTTTTCCAAGGAAAAAAAATATATAATTTTCAAGTTTAAATTATAATTAATAATTATATTAATATATTTATTATTAAGTTAATAAGTTTTCAACAAGTAACACACATTTGACATTGGTATTGTTGCTTGCACATTAATTCAAATTACATATATGATATTGATATTGATATGAATCATTAGCACAATAGCATGATATATGTCCATGACTCCATGAGTCCATTGTCATACTACACCCAAAATTTGGCAAATGGCATGCCTCATTTGCCATAGTTCCGAACATGAAATCAAAGATAGTCAAATATTTTGAATTAATGCATCACAGAAGATTGAAAAGCCCTGACACATAGAGATTGGATAAGATATTTAATAACTTATAGCCAGAACTTCCTTGCATCATTTCCATTAGAAGATTCATTGCCTTGAAATAGATAGCATTAGTTGAACTCAGCATTCCAATGCTTGATCTGAAATTCCTCCAAATATAGTATCCAGAAGTTGACATGCAGATTTTTAACTCACTGTAAATTTCCCACATTTATAAAATAAATTAAGTTTCAGCCACTAGTCTTTTTTAGCAAAAGAATAATCTCTAAAAGTAACCAGCTGTGACAAGGCACACTTAAAAAAGTAGAAATGAAGAGACATAATAGTAAAGTCCTGTTATGGGCTAGTACAATACCTAACATTCACCAAGGCATTCTAACAATACTGGAACATATAAATACAATAGATACCATCCATAAAATTATGATATTGCTAGAATGATATATCCATCATCGAAAGATTCCATTTGCTCCCCATAGTATGCTTTGTCATCCAATACGGGTAAGGTAATGTTGGAAAGAGGGGTTATTAGATTGCTGTCAAAAGATGTTCAGATATGGTCCCGTTGTATACACCTTCAGATTGAGTCATAAAATATTCAAATTTTGACGATAAATGTTAATTTCTGTAAGAAGATATAGCTGATATAGCTGCTTGGTACTGCTTTTTTGCAATGTTGCTTCCTGAGCTTCGTGGAAATAATCAATGTACTGATACTTAAAGCTTGTTCGATGCCAGCCCTTGATTGCAGAGGAGATGACTATCACGGAAGGAGGTTAATGGGGCATGGAACTTATGGGTGTTTTGGTAGTTAACCAACTGGACGGTACCCATGTTGAGAGCAAAGCTTGCCAAGAGTTCGAAGTGCTCGCCAGAGAATTTAAAGATAATTTGTGCTGGCAAAATTCTGAAAGAGCAATTGGGCGGGGTTAGTTTTGTTAGGATATTCCTATACTCCATCCTAGTCCCATGAGTATTTTGATCATTTACATTTTCAGTCATGCATGCACCCTTAGGGTTTGCATGCATCCCAGTCATCAATCCAGCACCTAGCCCTCAGTTAGCCAGCCCCCAGGAGCTTCTCACTATTCAGTTTTAGCCCTCCAGTTGCTTAATGCGCCCTTCTTCCTTGATTTTAGGGAGCAACTCGCCCTTCTTCACCTACCAATCCAATTGTCACTCAGTTACAGTCAGTTACAGTCAGTTACACTTAGTTACAGTCAGTTACACTTAGTTACATTGAGTTACACTCAGTTACACCTACCAGAGTTAGTTTGACTGATGGTTGATAGTTACTTGAGCATTGATGACTCCACTGATGATGATGAAAACTTCCAGTTGCGCTCCGATGATCATGAGGACACCTAGTTGTGCTCCGATGACACTCTATTGATCTTATGATCACTCTGAGAGGCTAATTCGAATTGCCACCTTAGGTATTCGAATCCTCTCTACCATTGTACTATTTATTTTTCCATACTGTGATTAATTAATTAGTGTGTGTGAAGTATTATTGCTTCTATCTGAGTTCTACTGTACCATATTATTATGTTGCTCATTATACTGTATTGTTCACTCTTCTTCTATTTTCCTGCTTAATCATAATTACTCTTGTGAGTTATACATCATCTCTTAGATCTATTGTGAGGATTTTCACAAGTTTCATGCCCGGAAGTAACCGCGAAGTACCCAGACTCGAGGTCCGCGAGCCCTTTTGAAGTTTCCGTACCCTCAAATCAGTAACAAAGTACCCGATACTTGGGTGAAGTACCCGATACTTAAGTGGTACTCCTAGAGGTACCCGTTCCCATACCCGGTACTGGTACGGGTGCCCAACCCCCTGGTACAGGTACCCTGGCAACTTAGCTTAATATCATTGCTGAAGATCTTCTTTTATTCCAATGGCATTAGTCCTCAATTAATTCCTTGATTGTCAGTACCCACTCAAACCTATGGGAATCAAATAGGTTAGCGGGAGGGTTCTTAGTGCTTAAGCAGAAGAGGACATTACAGACCAAGAGATTTTCTAGTTGACCTTGACTGCAGTAAGATTTTCTAGTTGACCTTGACTGCAGTAAGGCCTCAACATCCTCCTTTTTAGCAAGGTAAAGCCTCTATCAAAGGATGTCGTCGTCATCATTCTAACACAAGGAGACCAAGAGGAGGGGTAATACATCAAAAGAGAGGTCCAAGTGGGCATAAATGAGGTGTGCTAAAGCGAGTATGACAACTCTTACACACGCAATCACCTTCTTCTTTTCTTAACCATGGGAACTTAGAAACCTCCTAAGAGTATCTGCAACAACCCACAAGCCAGATATACCAATAACTATTAGATCAGCCTGGGTCGAGACCTCACATCAAGGGGATGCCTACCCTTTCAACTTCACTCTGACGGGTCAATATGTGCAGCCCTACCCCCCAGCGGAATTGAACCTATGACCTCCACGGAGATAATACACGTTCTTAACCATTGGGCCCACTCAAGTGCACTCTCACCTACTACATAGCATAAACATAAGTGTGACTAGGATCCCCTGAACCAAGTGTCCTCATGGGTCCATCCCAATAAGCACCGAAGCACCCACCCAGGGCATAAACGACCAACATGATAGGGGACATCCGCCCATTAAGGGGTAGTCAGCAATGCCATTAAGTCAACACTCCTTGAAATGAAAACCAAAAGGACCTGTCATGACCAGACCAAGGATCCTGAGCCCCGCTAGACCAATTCACTTTTACATAAGAAAGCCAAGACTTGGCCTTTTACAAGGGAAAAAGACCCCCTCACTCTAGTAAATCTTGAAAGGCACGTAGCAGACAATCTGGAGCGTAACACTACCAATGGCAGAATGAAACTGCCCACGGGCTGGTAAATTCCAACTTCCTCTTATACAACTTGTGACAGCCATTGCAGTAGGCATGTGATGCCCAAGCCATTCATAAGAAAAGGGACATGCCCATATTGTCCAAAAGGACAAATAATGATTAATAAATGTGAACAATACAAGGAATGGTTGATATGCAGTGAAGAAATAGTCATATATATACTGTACCTAAGTGGCATGAATATGCTAAAGGAGTCAAGGACACAACCTTACATCAAAATAATTAAAATATAAATAAAATAATTTAGGTATTTTACATATTATGTAATAACTTTTGATTAAACCAACTATGAATAAAGACCAGTGACATTTAAGTTGAAGCACAAACTCTATTTTTCCCATATTTTAAGAAGGACCCTATTGAACATACTTCAATCCTGTCAATACTCCCCGGTCTCCTGCAACTCACATTCCCATTTCATTAATTAAATTTGAGACCTATCTCCAAGTTGTAGCCAAAACATATAACCATGATTCTCCGACCTTCCATCTCCACAGGTAGTGATAACAAGGCCATAAATGTACCTCTTGGAACTTCAATATTCTTCTCTAGAATGCATAGACATGCAAAACCTTTGGCCATTTACAACAATCAAGCCTTGCAATAAGTTAGGTATGAAAGCAATGTAATAACTTTTTTAAATTTGAAGTTTTACAAATCTGATAGAGTGAAAATTAAGATCCTAATATACCCTGCACAAACAAATAACAACCAAGATAGTTACAAGTTAGTTATTTTAATTATAGAAAAAAAGGACAAGTTAAACAGGACGCGTCCCACAGGGTCGGGGACGCATTTCTGCGTTTCCACGCGAATCGGGGACGGCGAAACTCCATGCGAAACGTTTCGGAACGTTTCGTTTTGGGCGAAACATTTTGGTGTATGGCAAAACTTGTTTCTCTGTGATGAAACTCGGGGGGACTTCCTGGCGTCCCGCACGAAACTCCGGCGAACCTTCTGGGTGTCCCGCACGAAACTACAAACCTCCAACGAAGCTTCTAGGTGTCCAGGTAATCATATATAATCATGATGAATAATGTAACGTGTTTGCATTATTAATTTATCAGATTCTAAATTACATTGCATGATTGCACAATGATGAATGTAGTATTTAGTAATGTTACAAATATCAGCCAATTTATCATGAGTCAGCGATAAATCACGATTTTTTAGGAGCACGGAATTTTTAAACAAAAATCGTGCCGATTTTTGGTCGATTTCTTGTTGATTTCTCCTGAGTCAAGCTATTTTTTGACAAGCGGCGGAAAGGTGGGTTTTCAAAGGCCACGGGCTCCGTTTTAGACATTCATTTGGACGATACAGCCCCAGAGAGGAGCTCCAAGGAGTATAGGAGAGCTTTTAGTTTGCCCAAGGAGGATTTTAATCATCATTTCACTCGTCATCAATCATCAGATTTGAAGATTGGAGCTTTGCATTTGGAGCTTTTTCCCAGTTTATCACAGCTGAAGGTATGTAAAAAAAATTGCCCATCATTTCTCATTTTTCCAAGAGGGTTCATGTTGGTTTCCATTGGCAATGATTTCTCCGTCGTCATTATTGTTTTCTAAAGGCTCTTAAACAATTTTTTTCCATCTAAATGTAATTTGCAGCCGTTATGTAACACTATGTTAGCCAAAAAAACGTTTTTAAATTTTTTCTTGCCCTAAATTGGAAAATTTCTATATTTATTTTCCCTCATCAAATCAAAGGTTGAATGTATCTCGATTCTCTGATTTTCTTGTTTTTTAAATTTTTTTTTTATTTCCATCAATCACATATGCTAATTTTAATTTTTTTTGTTGACCTAGGTTTACTTGAAACTTCATTTTTTCCATATATAAGATGTCGAAAGGTTTGGATCCATTTTGGGAACATGGCACAGTTGTTGAGCCAGAAAATCGACAAACTCTCACTTGCAATCTATGGGGGAAAAGAATGACGAGTGGGATAAGCAGGCTGAAATATCACATTGCACAAATACCAAGGCATGGTGTGATTCCTTGCACCGCAGCAAGCGAGTATCACATTGACAAGGCCAAAAGAGCAATTGAGGGAACTTATCTAAAGAAACAATACAAGGAGGCCGTGAGAAAACAAATTGCCTCAAGATCCAGGTCCGGAATAGGAGTGGGGGCTAGTGGGACGAGTCTGGAAACCTTCTCCACACAACAATCCACAATGCCTTCACCTTCGACTACATCACCATCACCTTTCTTTGTGTCGAGAAGCACACCTGGCGTACAACCTTCTCTAAGGTCCATGTTGAAAGTAAAGGAGAAAAAAAGAAGCAGATAGACTTGTAGGTCGATGCTTGCTATGGAGTGATATTCCATTTAACTTTGCCAAGAACCCATTTTATGTGTCCATGTTTGAGGCAGCTGCTATTGTTGGACCGGGGTATAAGCCCCCCACTTATGAGGAGTTGAGAGGACCCATCCTCCAGGATGAAAAGGCCGATTGCACTCTCAAGTTGGAGGATCTTCGAAAATCATGGGAGTTAACAGGATGCACAGTGATGTCAGACAGATGGACTGATATGAAGGGTAGGAGCCTTCTCAACTTCTTGGTTCATTGTCCTAGGGGCATTATGTTTATGAAATTTGTGGATGCATCTGCACATGTCAAAGGTACGGCTTTACTATGTAGCTTGTTGGATGAGTCCATCCAAGCGATTGGCCCACAGCATGTTGTCCAAGTTATAACGGACAATGTTGCGAACTATGTGTCCTTCACTATTTTGGACTCCTTGTGCATCCCATTGCCTTGATTTGATGTTAGAGGATTTAGCCAAGATTGATTGGATCATGGATACCATTAATTCAGCACGGAGCATCACAAAATTCATATACAATCACGCAGCGGTGCTTAGCTTGATGAGAACTTTCACAAGTGACAAAGAGTTGGTGCGTCCTGCCATCACACGCTTTGCCACTAGCTTTCTTTCTCTCCAGTCCCTCTTGGGTTCTATGTGGGACTTGCAACAGATGTTCCTTTCACCTGAGTGGCGTGCTTTATCATTTAGCACTAGAATAGAGGGGCAAGCCATATTCAGGCTAATTACATACCATCAGAGCTTTTGGGACGCGGTGAGGGAGGTTTGTGCCGTCACTGAACCTTTGCTAAAGGTTCTCCGCTTGGTTGATGGAGAGAAGCCTGCAATGGGCTACCCTATATGAGGCCATGGATAGGGCCAAAGAGTCCATCCGTGCCTATTACGAGGACAAGGGAGATCAGGGGCAGGAGAGACAACAAATTCTATGGGAGTTGATTGATGCGCGATGGAACCACACACTCCATCGCCCCATCCATGCTGCAGGGTTATACCTCAACCCTGCGTTTGCTCACTCCTATGGCTTTAGATTTGATGGAGAGGTTATGTCTGGATTCTACGAGTGTGTCCATAGGATGGTGTCGTCTTCAGCTGATCGTGCAGAGCTTTCCGAAGAGTTGGAAGTATATAAGAGAGCCACGGGATTACTTGGGTTTGATATGGCAGTATATAACAAGACCAACCTGATGCCAAGTAAGCTTCACCTTGTCTCAAATTCCGTTTTCTTTCTCTAATTCTTTTTTTTAAATTTCTTTGCCTTTTCTTATGTTTCTTTAATTCGTTGTAGATACCTGGTGGGAAAACTATGGTGGTTGCGTACATATTCGACACCACTGCAGCTTGGAGGGCGGAGTGTGAGGAGCCTTCTATGGAGGTAGCCCCTCATTGGCTAGCGGATGATCATGATAGTGATCATGATGATGTTACAGAGGCTCCATATGAGGGTGATCCAGTTCCACAGGAGTTCCACACTGAGTCTGGGAGTGTGCCACAGTTAGAGCCAGAGCCACAGTCAGGGTTAAAGGGAGATAGATCTAATAGTAGCACTATTACTAGTAGAGGAGTAGCTGTAGGACCTCCTCGATCTCCTTCTTCTTCAGAATACCAGTTTCAGCCACCTTCAGTTTCTAGAGGACATCATTTTGCAGTGTCTTCTTCTAGAGGACGTCAGATACCAATACGAGGCCCACAAGCCTCGAGGGCACCTAGTCCTAGAGGAAGGGCAAGGGCCGTTTCCACAGCAATTACCTTTTCTCGTAAAAGGGGTGTAGGGATTGAAAATTATTTACTTTATTTCACTGTAGATGACTCATGAGTCATGATGATGATCATGAGATACATTTGTTATAACTTATATTTTTGATGATTCAATATTCACTCTTCAAGAGTAGGACTGGGACACGATCCATTTTGATGTGTGATGTATCTCTAGACATCTTATATATCTTATATATCGGTTTTCTTTCCATATTCATGTGGCAATGTGTTTATTTGATGTTATGGTTGCTTTAGATGCTTAAAAAGTTGAAAAAAAATGAATATTTTTGTGTTTTTTAAGTTTCCCAATTTTTTGCCGGCTTTTGCCGATGTGCTGCCAAGATATACTGAAACGATGTTTCCTAGACCCTACCGATTTTGTCGCCGCGCCGATATTTGTAACATTGGTATTTAGCAATTTACTAATTTGCATGGGATGAATTGTTTTTGTTGGGATTTATATTTTTCATATTTTTTATATTTTGAGAATTTTTTTCTGACCCCAGCGTCCCGCCGTCTCCCCCCCCCCGCCCCGGCCCCGATTTTTCCTAAAATTTGGGGGTGGTCTCCACGTGTCCCGAATGTACGTCTCCCCGCTCCCGCGTCCCTCCGTCCCGGAACCTTGGGGGAACATTGGAAGAAACAGCTCTCATGCTTAAAATGCAGGAAACAATATATCCATACAAATAATTTAGCAGGAAAATTTGTTTTTACAAGTTTACTCCATAGTCCGATTGTAAGGATCCCATACAACAGAAATCACATGAACTGAATGCAAACTAAAATAAATTGTATCATAGTATAATAGATACCACATAGAATTTATATGGACCCTTGGAATATTTTAATACCTTGATATCATTTTCTGAAAGCCCATCATGCAGACTTCGCTCTGGAAGCTGTTCCAACCTCTGAAATGGAGACCAAGCAGACATCATCGAATTGAATTAAAATAACTAACACTAACAGGAAAAGTATTCATTTTCCTAGAAACAGAAAGAAATCAAAACAACTGCAGGAAAGTTGAAACCCCAAAGAGAAATGTATTTACCTCTATAAATTCAGTAAAAATTTCTTTAGGAATGATTTGCATTGCTGTTGATAGAGCATAAATAGCAGCTTGAGATTCCAAGCATCCCAAATTCATCATGCCTGTAGTTCCTAGTAGTATCTGAAATCAACAATATAGTAACTATCCTTCAGAAAAATGAAAAATGTCATAACCTCTATCTTCTCAGCAATTAAATGAAATTGTCAAAACTTGTCAAACAAATAAAAACCGATGCATAAGACTACCCACTACTACTTTAGACTGGGTAGTTGAAACTTAAAGCAGCTATTGGTCCTCCACTTCACAGGAATGGATTTCTGACTCTGGAGCTACCAGGCATATCACCTAGCACCAACAATTCCTCTTTGATTATTGACAGGAGCACAATAGCAAGAAAGTGACTATTGGTGATCCCGATAACTCAGCCTTACCAATTTTAGGATTTGGTGATGTCATCATTGACACCGCCAGGTTTGGATAAGTCCTTCATGCTCAAGGAGTTCAGGCCAATATTCTTTCTATTTACCGCATCCATCAAAAAGGCAGAATTTCACCTAAATCAATGGCTAATAAAAGACATAGATTGTGGTTTTAAAGTGGTTGCCTCAGGTTATTGTGATGAACCCAATCTCATATGTACAAGCTGGTGAAGACTCCTTCCTCTAAATGTAAAGGGTTTCTTGCGATGGTAGCCAATGCCAATGACACTAGCATGTTATGGCATCAACGTTTGGGACATACAAACCTTGGATGCTTGTGACATATAAGTCGTCCACAGATGGCTGATGGCCCTCCAGTGGTGTCTGTGAAAGGCATAGGTTGGGTGTACACCATCAAGAATCTTTAAATAAAGATAAATGTAAAGGGTTTCTTGCAATGGTAGCCAATGCCAATGACACTAGCATGTTATGGCATCAACGTTTGGGACATACAAACCTTGGATAAAATAAAGACGGAAGATGGAAGATGACATGATAAAGACAGAGAGGATAAAATAAAAATCAATGGACTCCTCTTATACCTGGTAATTAATACATGTACAGAAGGCGTCCATCCCAAATATTCCTCATCAGACTAGACAGAATGCTCAAGGTGAAATAATATCCCTATTGTATTAGAAATTATGTTAATTCAAATAATTCCATGGAAACGTACTAAGCTACAACATAGTGTATCCTTTCTTTGAACTTGTTTGCATCGCTTGTGGAATACATTTTCCCTCTGTAAGCTTCCTTCTTCCAGTGCATTTAATTATAATAAAATGCAAATGTGACCTTCAACAAATACTAAAACTTTACAAACAAAATTTCTAAGAAGCACTTCCCCCCATATTATATCCAGATAATAATAGGAAGCCCAAACAACAAATAAAATTTCAACAAAACCAAGGTATTCAATTAACTGTATTTGTATGCAACAGTCAATGACAAATAACCAGAAAGTGTCATCATAAATCCACTCGTTCCTCCACTTAAAATTATTTGCAGAACATTAATAACCATAATATCTCAAATTCTTGTCCACTTCTAGCTATCTCCTCTGATACCTTGGTAATCAATACATGTACCAAAGGCATCCATCCCAAGAGTTCCTTGTCAGCTAGACAGAACGCTCAAGGTGAAATAATATCCCTAGGGTATTAGAGATTATGTTATTTTAAATAATTCCATGGAAGCATACTAAGCTACAACATAGTGCATCCTTTCTTTGGACTTGTTTACATCACTTATCGAATAAATTTTCCCTCCGTAAGCTTCCTTCTTCCAGTGCATCCAATTTAGAATAGAATGCAAATGTGACCTTCAACAAATACTTTACAAACAAATTTTTTAAAATGCACTATCCCACATCTTATATCCAGATAAGAATAGGAAGCCCAAACAACATATAAACTTTCAACAAAACCAAGGTATTAAATTAACTGTCATTTGTATCCAACAAACAATGTCAAATAACCAGAAAGTGTCATCATAAAATCCACTTGTTTTTCCTTTTAAAATTATTTGCAAAACATTAATACATATAACATCTTATTTTTTTGTCCACTTCTAGCTATCTTGTCATCAAATGTACCTCACAAACTGATCTAGGCTCGGTTGCCAGTGTGTGAGTGACATCCAGACCATGCCTTCGGAGACTCCTAATCAGGATCTGTATACACATAGATCAAGTATGCACACCTCAGAAACCAAGGATTCAATCTAAACCAAGTCACACAGCTGCTTCTGAAACATGTATCCATTTCATTGAGAATTTATTCTAATAGAAAATAGAGAATTTCTCTCCCAGTTTAATAATATTAACAAGAAAAATTCACAGTTATCATATGGAGAACACAACCATCTTTCTTTTTAGCACATAAATCCTTCCAACATTTCACAAATATCTCTACTGCTTACCACCCATGACAGTCCTCAAATTAGTGATTGTAAGTACACATTTCAATTTACATTGATAAAGCTTGCTATAGGATTGGAACCATGGATTGCAGAAGAAAGAATTTCCTACAACATTAAAAGGTAATCAAAAAGCTCCAGATGCTTACAGGGTGAGCTTCCAAACATGAGTAATGCAAGAGATGTGTTATGTTAAAGAGATAATCTAGCTAAGTTTGCTGGGGTTTTTTTGGTTTTTTAAAACTGAAACTTCTGCAATTCGTTTCACAAATTAAAGAATCCCTTTAGAAGTTGTATCAGCCTGTGAAGTTGTTTGTACATTAACACTTTAGATTGGATATTAGGACCTACCATACACCTAAATAATTTTGAGAAAATAGTATAACTTATAGAATGTTTTCTCCACTCATCTCACAGCACCAGATCCAGTGATAATTATTCTCAGCAATCTCAGCAGTAAAATGATAGTAAAATCCTAATCATTTAATCTACAAAAATAGACCAGGAACAATAGTATGGAAACAGATGATCAGGGAAAAATTTAGTGGCTAAGTTTAACCATTTGACTAGGACCATTTTTTTCACCAATTTCCATTTTTCCCCTACAATGAAATACAAATGAACTGGACAATATTTGAGATGCATTTAATTTCAGATGTATGGAAGATCAATAAGTAAATGTCCACGAGCGACCCAAAAAAAAGGTCAGAGGGACTCAAAAGAACAATCCAGTAAAACCATAAAAGTGCCTAAGCAACTCGTAGATGCTGAAAGGTAAAGTATAAAATAAAATAAGCAACACCACTGAATGCAAAAAGTAGCCAAAAGTATAATCCCAGATACAACATGATATATCCATAACAGCAAGAGATACTAACCTTCCACACGACATTCTTCTGGCTTCCTCTTGCAAGACATGGATGATGGGCGCAGAACAACAGCCTGGTGCATGTACTCGGATCTTTAGCAAGATCTGGCGAAGCAAGCACGAGTAGAGCCTTGATCAGAATCTCTGCAGGTGGCATTATTGGTAGGGAACTGTCTGTTGTATTTTCTGCATCACTATAGCATTATAATATTGTCAATATAAAGACGGATCACAGAATAGGGAACAAAAAGTAATCCTACAATTAAGCTTTATTTCTCTACAACACATTGAGATATATAATATTATGCCATTTTCTCCAGACACAATCATCTGTATTTCTGAACCTATGAACCAAACTACACCATGTCCAGCAGACATTGTGATTTAGGTACCTACAAATACAACTTTGAAAATCCCACATCATATATAATGAAACTTATACCTTAAAACTTGTTAACCAGAAAGGATACACTGGACAGGCAACCTAGAATCCCTATTCCCCATGATATTATTGAAATTTCTGAAATCAAAATTAGCAGATAGTGGATGAAAACTTTGAAATTAATGAATGCATACATTAGAATAGATCTGAACTGTGAGATAATTCCACTTAGTTTTAGCATAATTAATCGACTTAGCTTATTGAACCTTGTGCTAGAGGAATAATTATGTCCTAAGAATGCTGTATAAATGTGTTAAGTTGGAACCTTGAACCTGCATTTGCATAATTCCAGTTGCAAAGAAGATAACAACACCCAATAAACTCAGAGCTTCTTTCCAAAAGATTCCACAGGGTAATTAATACAACTCTTGCATGTTTGAATTTCTTGAATACAGACCCATTATCTTAGCCAGTGGATCTGAGTATATTTAAACATGCAATAAACGTATACCTTCTCCCTTGTCAAGCACTTCCTTGAACAAGTGCATCCAGAAGCAATTATAAAGCTGATTAATGAAACATAGGAGACCCGTGTGTGAGTTTACACACACAAGTATGGACAGGAATACACATAAGAATGAGAAAAAAGTAGATTAATGCATTATAAGGTGATGCAATGTTTCATTACATAGTAGGAGAAGAGTATGTTAAGTTAACTGCTACATTAGTTAATTCATTATTATATCACTATAATACTAACCCTTTATTACGCCTAAGTCCTAGTTATGAAGTCTAAGCTTTAAGTAGGACTATTATAGTAGCACCCTCCCATAATGGTCATTTTACACTAAGTCACAAGGTTTGGGTTCGAGATTGGGTTCAGCAACCATTAAGTTGATTCAGGTTCAAATTTTCCAATGAATTTCTGATGAGGTTAGCCATGAGGCTCATCTATATACATTTTTCTGTACACACACACATACATTGAAATAAGCCATACATTGAAATAAGCCCGGTGGGCTAGCTTGAGTGGTTGAGTGCTGTCAGCTGCAATTAGGAGGTCACGGGGTCAAGTCTCCAAGCTGGCTATGTATGTGAATGTTGAGGGCCTCACTCAATGTCCCCATCAAGTTAGGTTGCCAAAACTGCAACCGAACAGTTTACCTTGGGTACCATCCTCGAAATGAGGGGAAGTGCTCAAAGGGCTTCCCATAATGTGTATTCCATAGAAAAGAATATATATATATATATATACACACTTTAAAATGAAACATAACATAAAATAATTACAAATCAACATCAATAAGCATATATGAGTAAGAATCATGAACAATAAAATTAAATAATTCATGAGTAACTTAATCATTATAAAATCCAATCAATGCTCTTATTAAAATTTAAACACACGGTGCAACCAATGTTTTAAAACTCGGAAACAAGAATCGAACCAGTCGAGGGTCGACTCGGACTGGAACCAGAACCGGTAATGAACCGGAGCGGTTTGATTTCAATGAACCGGACTATTAAAGAATACAAAAAAATTACAATTTTAATGAGAAAAATAATATTTAACATTCCCATTGTCTAACTCCACACTGCCATAATCACATTGACAGCCTATAGGCCCAGGCTCCCAGCCCCACAGTGTGGCAGTCACACTCACAACCTGCCCACAATTCATTGTCTCACACTGTCACAGTCACAGGTTCACAACTACAACCTACATCATCACAGCCTCCAACTCCAAGCGTCCAACTCCAAGGCTCAATCCTCCATATCCAAGGCCAAGCGTCTCAATCCTACTCCAAACATCCAAGTAGCAATAGTCAAGTTGTAGCCTATCAACGACTACAGTCTCCAACTCGAAGTTTCGGTCCTCAACTCCTTGGACAGCGGCCTCCTCAACGTCGAATGAGTGAACTCTACAACTGGCGACAATAGATGAATAGGATGTGAGTAAAATGGGAGGGATGGGGTTCGTATTAATGAGTTTTAGCATGCATTTAGGGTTAGATTTTAGGTTTTTTTAGTTTTTTTTAAAACACTAACATTTTCTTGTTCGGGCCCAAAGAGGAGATGATCACATTGACTTGCCGGTTAATGACGGGCTCGACCGATTTGAACCGGTTTGATAGCGAACCGACTGGTTCAAGCTTCAGGCTAGCCGGTTCATTACCGAACCAGCCCCCGATCCAATTTTTCTACCAGTTTGAGGTTCCATGCTGGTTGGTACGTCAAACTGCCCAATTTTGGTTCCGGTTTGGCCGGGTTTAACAACGTTAGCTGCAACTGCAAATTGCAAAAAGTAAAATATTTTTTTCAAACTTCAAAATTTGAAAGGATGTGTATAATGTGAAATACTTGTATTCCCTTAAGAAATCACAAAATTTAAAACATGATCATAATTTGAAGACATAATGCATTATGCAATTAAAGATAGAGGCAAAAACGTTACAAGTGTGCAAGATTGCATGAGCACTGGCAAACAAGGCCCAAGGGCCAAGAGTAATATCTCACCCTGAATAATTGTCAATGAGCTGCTAAAGTTAATGGGATATACTTATGGATGCAAGACCACTGAAAAGAATATTGATGATGATAAGACTGGGCACTTCGTCCATAAGTTTGATGAAGCAAACAAGCATTGGGTATTCATCAGTGTTACATGGGTACACATCCCCAAGGGTAGGAAACGCGCTTCCACGCCCCCACATGTTTCGGAAACTTGGAAACTCCATTTGAAACGTCTCCCCCGCGTCCCCATTTGAAGAAAATCAAGGAAACACAAAAGGGAAACGTTTCCCTCCTAAAAATGGCGTCCCCACGTTTCCTTTGACAATTTTTTACCAAAAAATAAAAAATTAAATGATAAAGGGCCACGTTGTCCAATATTTTCCTTCTCAGTAGCCTCAATTTCATTTCGCTATTCAATATGGTTGTATTTCTAAATTTGTTTTATCAGTTATAGCTTTTGTATGGTTGTATTTCATTTTATTTCACTTGATGTATGCTGTAAACTTGTATTAATCTTTAGATTATAAAATTAAAGACTTTAATGACTTATGTTCTAACTTTCAATTTTTATGTATTCTACTAAAACATTTGTAGTATTCTTGGTGGGGTCCCCTAAGTTGAAGACCTCGACGCACCCGTCAACGTTTCCTAAAATTTGGGGGGTGATTCTACATATGTCGTTTCTGCGTTTCCCCGCCCCCATGTCCCCGCGTCCCGGAAACTTGGGGGAACATTGGTATTAATTGTTAACCAATTTGCTATATTCAAGGATGAGATCATGGAAAACTGCCAGATTCATCGTCCTTCTTTGAAGGTTAGGCATGTCCTAACTCAAAGCCAAGCCAATCGAGGTGGTCAATGTTGGAAATAATGTAACTTCAAAAGTTATTCTTATTGTATCTTTATTGTACCTTTTAGATTATTGCTGTACCTCCTTCGGGAGAAACTATTAATGTATTTGATCATGTAAAGATGATGAAACAATCAATGTAAACCTTGGGTCAGAATTACCCAAAGGAAATAAATAATAAATGTAATTTTATTTTCCCCCGTGACAAGTTGTCCCGGTCAATTAGAGAAGTCGGCCCAGTTGAGAAAAAAGGTCAAATTGACTAGTATAAATAAAGGATGCGTTCTTCTCATTTACACGCTCACTCAACACAAGCAAATTCCCTCAAGCAGAAGGGAAGTTCGTTGTTGTAGTTAGAGAAGGATTTCATGGCGTTGCTACTATTGGAGAAGTTTCTTTTCTCTCTCTTATTCGTGATATCTGGATGTACTCTGATCTCTGAACTAATTATCTCTACACGAAGGTTGTTGGGTTTTCTCCCTGTTGAGTTTCCCAGAATAAAAGTTTGTGTCTATTGTTTGTGCCTGGATATTCTTTTAGTGAATTTGTTTTATTATCTCCAATTAATTATACTGTTAGAATTGTATAAAATCTAACATGGTATCAGAGCAATGCTAAAAGAAGCCATTGTCATAAACTAGGGTTTCATATTCTGAAGGCTTACCACCTCAGTTTGCCCTGGAAAGAGTATTAGAAATTTCTCCCTCGCAGAGGCGCATCTTTCTATGGAGGCCAAATCCAGATTGGTGAAATTTCATTTTTTGACCTAATACTGTGTCGGGTCAAAACTATGGCTTCTTGGATCAAGCCCTTCTGTCCACAGATTTGACTTGATTTTACCTCACCTCAACTCGCCTTGGTAGGGCGCAACTATCTATGGAAGCAAATTTCAAATACGGAAATTTTCATTTCTGACCTATTCTCAGCCGGAATCAAGAAACTAGGGTTTCTAGTTTTAAGTTGTTTTGCCCACAGATTTGGAAGAAAATGAGGTTTTTTTAAACTTGCCTTGATAGGGCGCATCTATCTGTGGAATCAATTTTGCAAAAGTACCAACTTCAATTTTGACCTAGCTCCTGCTAGGGTTTATGATCCAGCATTACAGTCAAGATGATTGGAATGAAGGTTAAAGATAGAATTGATGGGGCTTCAAATTTCAACTCCTGGAAGTCTAGAGTTCGTATCTTAGAAGAAAATGATCTCTTGAAGTTCGTCTGAGAAGGTTCCAAAACCAGAAGCGGAAGATGACAAGACTCAATGGAGAAAGAATGATGCCAAAGCAAGAAGAATCTTGGTAGATTCAATAAAAGATCATTTGGTTCCTCAGATATCTTAGAAGAAGATAGCCAGAAAGATGTTCAAAACCTTGAAAAAGCTATTTGGACATAGTAGCATCAATCGTACTCTTGCATTGCGGAATCAACTATCCAATCTCAAGATGTCAGAATCCAAATCAATTGCTTCTTACTTCATGAGGATCTCTAAATTAAGAGATAAGCTAAGCACTAATGGAGAACCTCTTGAAGATAGAGAACTTGTTATAACAACTCTTAATGGTCTCCCTCCCTCTTGGGAACCATTTATTCAAAGTCTAAGTGGACGAACCAAGTTGCCCAAATTTGATCGATTATGGGCAGATTGCATCCAAGAAGAAATGAGAATTGCAGCTCGAAATAAACTACATGGCACTCAATCCGAAGAAAATCAAGCTTTTACATCTCATGCCAAGAGAGGAAAATGAAAAGGAAGAAAGTTCCATAACAATAAGAACAAAGATAGAGGATCAAGCCCGCCACCAAATCAGAAGAAGAAGAAAGATCTCTCTCATATCCAATGCTTCAAATGCAATAAGTATGGCCACTATGCCAGATATTATCGAAGTTCAAATAAAAGGAAGCACGAAGCCTCAACTGCAGATATGGATGAAGATAGTTCATGTTATCCACTAAAATTGCACTTAGTGGATTCTGAGTGAACCATCGAAGACTTAAACAATCCAATTTTTCATCATCAATGTTTCGAGATCCATCAGGCCAAATTTTGGCCCTTTTTAAAATAAAAAATAATAATTGCATGTTCATACCTAAGTTACTGGAAACGCTTGTCTGGCACGCTGGAAACGTCATTCCATGTTTCAGAAATGGAATCTGATAGGATACGGATTTGAAGCGATCGTGATCTGTTTCAGTCCCGTTTCAGAATTTTGGACACGTCGTTTCAAAATATGGAAACGGGAATTTGTCGTTTCAGGGGAAAAACAATACGTTTCACCTTATGCCCACATAAGTTCTTTCTTAAAATTTTCCAGAGTAGAAGAGATAATGAATTCTCTAAACACTGATTGAAGCTGCAATACAATTTAGATGAACCACATTTGATAGTTGCATTGTGTGAACAAGTATTGTTGCATTCCAATTTCCCATATCTAGGGAAGGTATTCAACCATGTCAAATCCTTGATGATGTCACAAACCCTACCCCATTTGAAGCAAAATTGCTAATGTTTATTTCCGCGACATGTGAGATTAAGAGAACTTAGAAGTAACGTTAGATAGCTTATGGCAAATATAGTGTTAATTTTTTAGTGCAGCTGCAAGACCCATTCTCAGAGAGAATGGTACCCTAGTTAGTTAACTAGGGTTCCTGGTCAACTTAACCAGGCAGAGTAATGAGTAAGACCCTAGAAGGTACCCTAGGGCCCCCAGCTGTCTCCTGGGGTTCTTGGTCAAGGACCAAGCAGATGGATGCCATGGTAAAGTCCCTAGCATGTGGCTAGGGCCCCTATTTGTCTCTAAGGTATTCTGGTCTGGGACCAGACAGTTTCTTGGTCACGAGGACCAAGCACATCCTGCAGGTTGAGACAGAGACATCCTAGGTCCTGCAGATGGTTGATCAACATTCAGTCTAGGACTGAATGCTCGGCTTGAGGCTGAGGACCATTCTCTGGGAGAATGGAGAACCTGGTCATGGACCAGATGGTTGATCAACATGTCCCAGTCTAGGACTGAGGCTCAGCCTTAGGCTGAGAAGCCATTCCTTGAGAATGGAGGCAATTGGTCAGTTACCAAGATTATGAAGTGTGATGTCCTCTTCTCCTAGGTCTTCGAGATGGATGAGTTAGTTGGTCTTCTCAAGGGACTGGCCACCCCTTGTGGAAGCTACTAACATTTGACCTAAGGAACAGTTGAGAGGACCACATGATCACATCATCTGTGTGAACCCTTCCTTATACAATGAGCCCTGATTTAAAGGATTAATTTAATGATCGATCTAGAAGATAAAAATCCTATATATATTCTCCTCTTTTATTATTCATTCATAACTAGCATCTTAGCCCTGCTCCTTACTGTGCTTGACGTCCAGGGTTTTACAACTGCTCCTTCTAAGTTTTGAATGTTGCCCACCTGCTGATTCAAGTTCAGATCTAATGTTTTGATGTTAGTAACCATTCAGGGTTGTTCTATGTTAAGTCATGATCTATTTCTGTTGACTGGTAACATGACTGAAGGAGGCCATGACAGTTAACTTTTTCCTTGCTCACCTGGGATTTTTTTGGAAGTTCGATCTGCTATTATCAAGCTTGAGCTACCTGTGTAAAGACCTGATCTGTTTCTGTGAGGACCCGATCTGCTAGTTGTTGGTTCAATCTATTGATGTGTGAGCTCGGATCTCCTTTACTTCTGCTAGACTTTAAGTCTGTGACCCTAAGACTGAGTCTTAAGCTCTAGATCCAACTATTGGTGGAGGCTGTAAGGTTCTTTAGTTTATTCTCAGTCTGCTGGTTGTAATTTGTGTGAAGGCTGTGAGGCCTGAAAGTCTAAACTGGTGGAGGCCGTGAGCCCTGGGATCTGATCTATTCTTTATAGTGATCAACCAGCTTGTTGTAGATCTGATCTGATTATTTCTTTGGAGGTCATAGATGTTAAGGTTTGCTCTATGATCTATGAAGTGCCCTAAACCTGATTCAGATTGCTGAGACTTGTTTTTTGGTTTGTTTGTTTTTTATTGAGACTTTGTTGAGATCTGTTCCCTTGTGTTAAGACCTATTTAAGTTCAGATCTTTTGTATTGTAATTTTGTTGGTTTACATCTTGTGTTGCGTTTCTGGAGTTTCTTGGTACTGCCTTCGTGTTTCTGACTGTCTTTGACCTTATTGGTTTTACCTCAGTCCAGTCATCTCTCTCTCTCTGGTTTGTACTACCCTCTTGTAGGGTTTGATAGTTTCCAGATTTGACTGGCCTCTCTGAGGCACAGTCTTTACTGAAAGTAAGTAACTCTTCTGAGTATTCTTATAGGAAGGGTCCCACACACAAGTAAGTATCTCTTGTATTATTATGTGGTTAAATTTGTTATTCTACGTTACATGATGTTGGAGATTAATTTAGCACAATGACCTAACTGGTAGTGTTAAAAGTACTTTAACACAGTGACCGACCTGAGAGTGCTAAAGATATGAAAATTATGTTATGATAGTTTTTACTATTGCACTATTTAATATTCAAGATTTGCAAATGTTTATTAAATGTATTTTTCTACATTAAAGTATGTCAAATTGTTATTTTTTTCTGTACATAACTCTAACTTGATGAAAATTCAACAGATAGATTGTGGGGAAAGAATGAGATAGATAAGTCTTTAAGATACCTTTTCTACTATTGGCCTATATTTGATGCTTCGAGTCACTTTTAAGTTTTAGGCCTTTTTGGCAATTAAAATAAATTTTCTATGCTATAAAAATATTTTCCCCTCGAAGCAGCAGTTTAGCAAAGAGAGTACTCTTAGTTACTATAAAGTATAAACACTATTTACCCAACAAAAAACGTAAATGAACTTTTATTACCACAACATTTACAAAATTACATGCCAATCAAGCTAACTTGTGTTAATCTATTTTTGGGCCTAATATTTGAAATTTGGCTCTTGTTCTATGAATCTATCTTCTTAACAAAGTTCTGCTCATCTCACTGTGTTGTAGATAGATTTATGGGACTAGAGGACTTCAAGTTTCAGTCTTTCACTCGTCTATTTTGTTTTGGAAGAAATTAGAAATATAGTGTATTGATATTCTTAGAAATATAATGTATTGGAATGTTGGAGAAAATAAGAAAAAATATTTCTTTCTTTTTATGGATCACCAAAGGAAATCATTCTTTAGTAATTAGAAAAACTTAGGAAGAAAAAAAATAAGATTGAGAACTCAATAATATTAAGTAATAAATTGATCAAACACTAAAGCCTAAAGGCCTTCTCTTTGCTATTATAATAAATAAGAAATCATGCTTGGATAAGATGCCAAAAAAATATTTAAAAAAGGGTTAAAGCTCCAACATAAAATCAATTTGGTGTTTGGAATTTTATTTTGAGAAACAGTGTTTATACTTCGTTTAATATCAATAGTCAAATAGTTAGAATATCAATTTTTTATTTCCTATTGTCGTGTTTGTACTTTGTGTTACGATGGTACCAGTACCAGCGCACCTGCAAAGGTACCCCAGGGAGAGAGGTCAGTTTTCTCGCCAGGAAGGGTGTTTAGCCAACTTTTTCTGGGTAGGAGCTATGGCCAGACCCTCTGGTTTCTCCCTTGGAAGTACTATGGCTTAGTGGCATCGCTAACTGCCTCATGAAAGGGCTTGAAGCCCTGAGGTTGGTGTCTGGGGCTTCCATGGGTGGATCACTGGGTCACATGACCCCAACCCTGATTTAGTACTCCGATGACAGATCTTTCAGCACTAAGGCATCTCTTCCTCGTCCAAGTCACCTCCAGCACCCTCCTGGCCCTCCAATTCACCAGCGCCCTCTCTCTGGGGCCTCCTTCTAATGATGATGTCATCCTTGGAGCCAGGCAGTGATGCTTGATTGGGGGGGGCATTGAGGGATATTCACTTCTGTTGGGGTTAGCTAGTGCATGACGAACTCCCCCTCGCAGTCTGGCCTTCAGAACGAATTGATATACTTATTCTTAGCCATTTTGCTCATGTATGGGTCAAATTTGGGGAAAACACCCCAATTTACCCACTACTTTGATTATTTTATATTATTTTTGTTTTAATTTTAAGTTGACATTTATAATTTCAAGTTGACATTTAAAAAGGCATGTCGACCTGGTTTTTATTTTATTTTTGTAAAGTGAGTGTGAAAAGGTATAAATAACTTTTCCTCACTTCATTTTAACACATCAACTTTATGGGATTACACTTTTATTTCTGATTTTTTCCCTAACTAGGGCTCTTTGAATGATGTGCACCTCTTGAGGATGATCATGCTTGCTAATTTGGGGACAAATCTTTCAAGTCTTTGCTCTTGTTTCTTTGCTAAGGTGATGCTAAGAGTTGTTTGCTTAACACATGCACAAGAAGGTATCTAAGTCTTTCTCTTTATGTTTTTTACTTTTTTTGTTAAATGTTGGGTGTATGTTTGTCTAAGGTTGAATGGTAGCCATTGGTGTTGCATTTTTCCCTAGCATAAGTAATTTTCTAGCCTTTAGTTACCCTAACATTGTTAACTTGAGTTTTAGGTCTCCAAAGTTTTCTTAGCTAGGGCATCATCAACCAACTCTTGAAGTTGTTAAGGAAGCCCTAGTTTTCCAAACTTGGCAAGCACCATCTTAAAAGGAGGGCCATCCTCTGATGTTCCGGGGTTAGGTGAATTTCACTAATAAAACCCTAAGTTGTTCATCTACTCTTCTAACCTAAATTTCTGAGTTGTTTACATTTGTAAATATTATTTTTTTAACTTAGTTTTCATCTTTTTAGGTTTAATTGTGAGTTATTTGTTTTTTTTAATTTATTAAAAAGCCCTAAATTTCTGAGTGTGATGCCCTGCTACCCTTTTTCCCTCCTACCCACGGCTTCCCTTCCTTTCCTTTCTGCTGCCCTATCCAAGCCCTCTCCTTTATGAAAAACAGGTCTGCAATATTTATTGTAGACCTTGTGTGCCCTAGCTGCCTTCATGTACACACACACAGAAAACATAAAATTTAATTAATAAATTGGTAATTTATAATCTGAATTTGGTCATCAAGAGGAAGTCTGATTTTATGGAAGTTTTCTAAGTTTTACTCTCACTAAAATACAGCTTTAATCTCAGTATTGTGGTTCTGAATACTTCTTTTACAGATCTGAATGTTGACAAGTTATTTGGTCATTAAGTGGTGATGTTGATTATTGATAAATAGTGATACTTGAGGCTGCTTTGACTTGGACACATTGTGACACTACTTGAGCTCGTTTAATTCTGTTATTGATACATATTTGCATGACAATTATCGGTGAATGGTTTTAGATTTACTTTGGTGAAAGGCCCTTATACTTTATTAATGGTTGGTTGTAATCTCTTAAAGGGTTGCCATTAGTTACATCTTGTTACGATACATTGATTATGATATAATTAGATGGTCTTTGTTGAAAAGTGGTTAGTCTTATATCAAGCTTGAATTATATGAATGATCTTCACACTAGTAGTCTTTTTGGTGGATGGTTTTGTTATTTATGATCTCTCAAAGTGTAGTAATTGGTTATGAATCGTCATGATACACGCTTATATCTAATTAGTGAATGGATTGACCTTACATTGAATGATTTTGTATAATTGGTGATTCTATTGATCATATATTTTGCCTATCTTACATTTACTGACATTAGTTTATTAATTTGTTTAACTTATCTTCATATTGACTCCATTTAGGCACTGGTCTAACCGTAAAATTGCATAGAGATTATAGTTTTGTAGTTGTACTAGTGTTCTACAGGGTACTTCTCCTTGGAGGTTATTGGCTTCCGAAGAAGTTAGGATCGTGATCGAGGTGACATTGGATCACTTTCCTTATTGTCACTTATCGGGAACTAACCCTGCTAGTTTGCCCGGTAACACTTTGTATGAAGTTAATTTCTTGGTCCTGTAGGGTATACCATATAGCTGCTAGCAACATCATAGCTACAGCCTATCAGTCATCTGCATCATGGAAACGTCATCCATGAATGTTGGCGAGCAGGAAATTGAATTTGCCCTTATAGAGAAAGTTGATCCAAAGTCTCCTCTTTGGAAATATGTCACTATTGTGTGGAAGATCCAAGGAGGGGGGTCATTAATATGGATTTGCAGAGAATGTCAAAAGGAATTCAAGGCATACTACACCCAAGTGAAATCACATTTGCTTGGGATAAAGAACACTGGTATTCGAGTATGCACCAGTCCACTTAGATCGGATGGAAAATATGGAAATGGTTTAAGCAAAGAAAAAATAGAAAAATATAAGAAAGAACAAGATGAGGCAGATGCTAAAGCAAATGAGTCAAATGTCGTCGTTCAATTCAAACAACCAACAAGAATGGGGGCATATTCATCAAAGACTCCATTTCCCTCTCATGAATTTGGCAGTCCTTCAAGTTCAAACTCAAAGCAGTCTAATTTGGGACCGCTTGAAAAGAGTTTTAATAATGATGATCGAGGCTCAATGGATTAAGCTATAAGCCGGTGCATTTATGCAAATGGCCTTCCTTTTAACCTTGTGCGATCTCCTTCCTAGGCAGAGATGATTAGAGAAGTTAACAAAGCCCCAATAGAATACGCTGGCCCTGGTTATGAGAAGATCCGCACTACAATGTTGACATGTGAGAAGTTACGTTTGGAGGGTGCATTGAACCCCATCCGTAATTCATGGTGCATATCAGGGGTGTCTATCATTTTCGATTGATGGAAAGATCAGAGGAATAGGCCTTTAATCAATGTGATTGCTCAAAGCCCTAAAGGGGCAATGTTTTTGAAGGCAGTGGATTGTGAGGGGCAGCAAAAAGATGCTCAATTCATTGTTGACATCTTGATTGAAGCAATTGAATTTGTGGGGGCAGAAAACGTTGTCCAGGTCATAACATACAATGCAACTGAGTGCAGAGCAGCAGGCCTAATTGTTGAAGGCAAATATCAACACATCTTTTGGACCCCTTGCATTGTTCATTCATTGAACCTGATGTTGAGTAAGATGGGGACTCAAATCGAGTGGATGCGACTTATTTTTGAAGAGGCAAAGGAAATACAAGCCTTCATCACAAACCACCACATGTCCCAAGGCATTTACAGGGAATTTGCGAAGTTGGAGCTTCTTAAGGTACCAAAAATTGAGTTTAAAGTTTTAACTTATAAGTTTGTTTCATAAATGTTAGGAGCCTAGGACTCTAAGTTTTAATTTATTGAAATCTTGGCACTTGCAGGTTGCAAAGACTCGTTTTGCCTCTCACATCATATTCTTGACGAGACTTATGCAAGTGAAAGAAGCCTTACAATCAATGGTATGTAGTTCTCTTTGGAATTAATGGAGGCAATCCCAAACTGAAAGAGCACAAGCAGTGAATAGGTTGGTTGTTGATGATGAATGGTGGGATAAGGTGGAGTACCTCTTGGCATTTACTAAGCCAATTGAGGATTTGCTATGCATGTTTGACACAGATAGGCCCAATTTGGGAGAGGTGTATGAGGGCATTGACTCCATGATAGAGAAGATAAGAGTAGTCATCAATGCTAAGGAGCAGAACCCAGATGAAGTCTTTTACAGAGAAGTAAAAGACATATTGACCAAAAGGTGGAACAAGATGACCACTTCATTGCACCTTTTGGCCTATGCAGTGAATCCTAAATATTATTCTGTAGAGTTGCTAAATGATCCAGAAAGAACTGCACCAAACAACGACCCAAAAGTCTCCCAAGGGTTTAAGAAAGCTTTTCGAAAGCTAGTTGTAGATCCTGATATTGCCTATCAGATTCGTCAAGAGTTTTCACATTTCGTGGGATCTAAGGGTTTCGATGCAGGTAATGATCCTTTATCATCTTAAGAATCAAGATCGTTGTTATTTCATATTGGTTTCTTATTCATTTCATATATGTTTAAGATCTTAGGGTTTGAATTTTGAAATTTGGGTGCAGATATTGAGACTGTGCGGGACAAGACCAGACTAAGTCCAATTAATTGGTGGAATTTCCATGGTGGGGAAATTCCAAATATCCAAAAATTGGCCATCAAGATCTTGTCACAAGTTGCAAGTTCCTCATCAACAGAGAGGAATTGGAGCACATATGGCTTCATCCATTCAGTGAAGCGAAACAGATTGGGCTCCAAGAAGGTCGAGGAACTTGTATATGTCCATTCCAGTCTTCGCCTTCTGTCACATAAGAAGGATGAATACAAATCGGGGCCCACCAAACTATGGGATCTAGAATCAAAGTTACCTGACTTGGATATGACATTGAATGCCATGTCTCAAATGAATCCATTTGATGAGGGGCACCATCAAGTGGACATGGCAGCAATGCTCCCACTTCTAGTTCTAGACGCAGTGAAAGTGCTAGTGTTGATGTTGATCTTCGTCAAGTGGACGAGGACATTTTTTATGATATATGTAAATGTAATTTATAATTATGTTTTGGACTTTTGAACAATGAAAGATGAACGGTAACATTGAACAATGATTATGATAATAGGTTGCCACTCAATTCCTTTTGTAATTTGTATATTTGACTTATGTTGATGATGATGATTATGTAATATGTTAATATGTAGTTTTAATTTGAAATTTAACTGATGAATGTTAAATTTTAGTTACATTTTAAATAAATATATATATATGCCATTTCCCTGTCGTATCATATCCATATTTTTTGGAAATTTATCATATTCGTGTCCCCCCTATATCTGTATCCGTTTCAGTGCAACTTAGGTTCATACCCCTTGGGGATTGTGTAAAAATGTACTAGCATGACGGTCTTTGTAAAGAGCTTGGCTTCCTGGGACTTAGACATCAAAGGCGAACATTCCATGGTGTTTTTTCCAATGTTCCCCCAAGTTTCCGGGACGCAGGAGCGGGGAAACGCACATTGGGGACATGTGGAAACCACCCCCAAATTTTAGTGAAATTCAGGGGGGAGAGGGGGCGTCCAGGTCATAATAAAAATTACAAAAAATATAAAAAATACTATTACAAATTATTAAATCCCATCAATAACAATTCAATGATTCGTCCCATGTAAATCACTAAAAGTAAATAATAAATACTAAATACTAAATTCATCATTGTGCAATGTAAATCAGAATGTAACAAATTAATAATACAAACACATTACACAATTCATCATGATCGTTTTCAAATTTGTCATTTGAATCTTGATATTCATATTTCTAATTTCGGTCATTCTAATTGAAAAATTGAATCAGTGATATTGCATGCTAAAATAGTAAAATAGTAAATTACTAAAGACTAAGTCTGAAATAGATACTAAAACAACAATTAAAATTAAAATTTCGTATTTTTAAACTAAAATTGGGAAAACATGGGGGGGCGTCTAGGAGCCCCCCTTCACCGGAGCACGCTGCAGAACAGGGGGACGCACTCCCTTGTGCGTTTCCGAGAGTTTCCCGATTTTGGGAACGCTGAGAAACGTTTCGCCAGGAGTCCCCAATTCCCCGGGGCGCAGGAAGCGAGGGGGGCGCGCCCCCGACCCTGGGGGACGAGTCCTCGTGGAACGCTGGTTTTTTCCCTTGTCAATTATGCACTGCTGAATAAGCGATGTATAATCGACAAGTTTTTCACCCGCTCCTCCAAAGCTAGAATGTCATCTTGGTGCCTAGGCCTTAGGAGGTTATTAAAGCTCGGGTGTCAATGTTTATGAGCATGCTAGACATCAAATTGAGTCATTATGAACATGCACTAGGTCGCCTAGGATTTTTAGTCAATTCCGAGAAAATGGTTTTTTCCCATAAAACAGGTTTTTTTAATATTTTAATTAAAAACCCAAAACTATGATAAAAGTGTGGTTAGGAGGTGAAATTTGCCATGGGGGTGCTTGTTTTCTAACCCAGAGCACCCATTAAACCCCCAAACCCACTTTTCCTAAGTTCTAAGTGAATATAATTCATTTAAATACATATTCTCTTGAAATTAATAAAAGAGAATTATTTAATTCAAAAAATAAAGATTTGGAGAAAATCAAATTTCCTAAATCGAAGGAAATTTGTCCAACTGAAGGCCCAGTTAAGTCAGCAATCAATGTCAGAGACTGAATCAATCATGATCGAGTTGATTGGCATTCAAATCGAGTCACATTAAGTGTATCTCCAGTGAGGGGGCAAATTTCTCCTTAAGGGTGCACATTTATCCATGAGAGAACTCACCTATTGTTGTATATGTGTCACAGAAAGAGGGGGGGTGACCTACCTTGTGAGAGGTGGCGCCTACCACCTCTTGTTCACTTCAATCTGCCCCCAATCATCCCAAAAAGCTCCAACACTTGGAAAATTCACACCCCTTGGGGTTTGCTCTCTTTTTTCCTATTTAAGCAAGGACTTTGGGTCTCTTTTCTCTCATGGCCAGAGGACGGAAAGGTAGCTCAAGCTTTGCTTCTATTTTCTAATATCATTTGGAATAATAAAAAGGCTTTGGAGGTCTCATGTGGTGTATGTAGCTCAAGTGTGTAGATGATCATTGTCTCGTTATGAGGTAACATGTATTTATTTATTTTTGTATATCTTTAGTTGAGTGTCGGCCTTACAAAGGGAGTTACCTCCCAGTAGGTAAGAGAAATTCTAGTTTGATTTATGCTCTTATGATTTGGTTGTAGTATATCTCTTAGATGTGTATGTTTAATCTAGGTTGATTGCATGCTTTCTAAGTTTCTGGTGCATGCAACACCAATGCTCGTTTTATCCATTTTGTGTGCAAGAATCTCTAAGTTGTAGGTTGCCTAGATTGGAGAAGAGGTTGAGCTAGGTTGCGTCCTCCTCATCTTCAAGCACTTCCGAAGAGGCATAGTCCCCCCGCTCTCCACCATCAAGCCCCATTGCCCAAAGTTCCCAAGCTTTGAGTTGTTTCCTTCCTCTCTCCTTCACTTCAAATTATATTTCTCACTTGGTTACTTCTTTTTATGCTATAACTTAGATCTGATATATCTATTAAAGTTCCATTTAAAATCAGACTTTTGTTATAGTTTTGCATCCTTGGATCTGAGATTTTGATTAAAGGTTGATTTTACATCTAGATCTAGCAGAAAGTTTTCCTTTATGCAAGCTAGTTCAAAGTAGATGTTGAGGTGTGTGCAAGGGATGCTTTCGTGTTGGTTTAAATTTCATATCTAGCAAATTAAAAGTGCTCTATTGGCTGCCCTAAAACACAAGTCAAGATCCTCAAAAGGACTTGTCCTTTTGAGTTCTTTTAGTCATTTTTGTAAACCATTTAACTTAGAATTTTTTCAATAATTTTTCTAGTCCGCCCAAATCACTTTTAAAGTGATTTTGGGCGTTTTTTAGTACTAAGTTGCTCGCTATCTTAGTTTATTTTTTAGCAGGTTTTGGGACTTTTGGGTGAAAAAATCAAGTTTTAGGCCAATCCGGAGCATCCTAGCTTCATCTGGCAACCTGTGTTGGCATTTTTGTAAGCCTTTAAATCAAGGTTACACGAACCATGGGTGCGATCGGAATCGGCTGAAGAATCCGATACGGGTGCGGCACTCACCCCAAAATTAGGAATCGGGGATTCAGAACCCTAACCCTAATTAGCCTACATTTATCCTACATAAACAGCTTTAGATTTGTCAAAATGAGGTGGAAGAATCCAATCAAGAATCCGAGAATCTGATTCTGAAGAATCTGATTCGGGTGCGGTTAGGCCTAGGGCCGAATCCGGTAACTATGCTTTAAAACTATATTTGTAAAGATCCAGGGCATTTCTTTCAAGAGATTATTGTAACCTATTAATAAAAAAGAGGAGCAAGTGGACTACCGAGCGCCCACATCCCATCCCCCTTGGGGGGATTTGCACTTTTTTTTTTTGCTTTTTCTAATTTTTTCTTGTTTTCTTTTATCAACACATGCACACAATCCGCCCTAACGGGTTCTATACTTAGCGTACTTTATTTCACAATTAACAAACTCATAAAATACTAAATCCAGTTGTGCATTCCCGAAGTACCGAAAGGGTAAAGAGATTCTCAGCCATCAATAAATCACTTGTTACAATTGTTTAACAAATAAATGAAGGTTGTGTATTCCCGAAGTAAACTAAAAGGGTTTATCCCCAATACGTGAAAAGAGATTCTCAGCAACATAATAGAACTTCAATCTAATTGTTAAAATTAACCAAGGCTAAGTCTCCCTGTATGCTCTGGATCTCTGCGGTTCGTCCGACCAGTTGATCACATCAAAAAGGGAGTTAAGTGACTAGCTTAATAGGGCAATCCAACAAAAACTTAATCACCGGAACTCAGGAGGACGCGTGAAACTAACTACAGAGTTAGTGGGCTACTTTAAGCAGGTTATGCCTCGCCTAGTTGGACCCTAGGTATAATGTTCACTACGCTCAGTTCGAAGGACTAAGTTGGAATTGGGCCAAACCAAGAACTAACCCACTCCCTAATCCACTCATCATAATAAATCAATTAAAACTGACCAACGAGACTCTTGCAACAATTTCACGACACAACAGCACTCCAAACTTTGTGACTCCATTTAGCACTGGTACTATCTGCAACAATCAAACAATAAGTGAATCAATGTGTTAGATGGATTTATTTTTACTCATGTTGTTGTTTTAATTCATAGTTGCATTTCCTGGTTTAGTATTAATTCATATTCAAACTCCTGGAATCTTTCTTCTTTCTCTAACTTAGCTTAAAGGCCATAGTTTGTTTTCATAGGGACCACTCCCCTTGGCTTCGCTAGGAGTTGGCCTAGACGGAGGAGCTGAGTGTTGAGTGACTATATCTCGATTATTTGCTTGCCCCCAAGGACACACCCAGTGGCTTGAATATTTTTGCCATGCTAACCACATTTATCCCAAGACACTTCTCACAAGAATTCAAGGAATGATGATCGTACGGAGTTCTTATTCTAGTGCTCCCCATGTTGAGGTGATGATATGAAGATCCAAACTGCGATGAACTCCCAACAAGAAAAATGAAGAACATAGGACTCTCATGATTCCCACAAGGAGGTAGTGGGAGCCCACATACAAAAACAATAAAAGATAAGTATTTGGATTTCTTGCTAACATAGATCTGTTTTTGTCTTATATGTTTTCATAACCAATTGTATGCAGATCTATTAGGAAGCTTGTTGAGCATTTGATATAGTTCACTTATTGATGTACCGTAGGCACTTGTTGCACTTATGAACTGCACAACATTCCATGAACACCTGATGAAGCTAGTCTAGATGATATCTCCTTCTTACATGCTTAGAGTAGTGCACACTCTCGATGGCATGTTCTAGTAGAGATAGCAGACATCTAAATAGTTACCAGATGTGTTTGGGATACATGTTTACGATTGTTATGTTGAAGCATTAGCTAAAATGCCTACATACCTGTGTAAACTATTGCCATTGCATTGAGATATAAAACAGTTAAATTTGATTATGCAATGTCGCTAACCATCTAACGAGATTTGACTTGTAGGGAAAAGACCATATGATATGGCCTACAAGAGAAGGATGATGAGACTTGTTCCGATGAACAAGTGGTGGACACATGAATTCCGTTGATGTTCAGATTAATCAAAAGTAGGAAGCTTCTAGGAGCATGACTCTCAGCCTAGAAGGATGACTCCTAGACAAGCAGTTAGATGGAAGTCATGACTATACAGCAGCGGGGAGACGAGGACCTAATACATCTTAGCTATATTTGATTCATGACCCACAGGCCCAGAGGATCTCATATAGAGATTGGTGTTTGGGAGCAGAAGGCTCCAAAGGATGTCAATCTCTCTCTACTGCAGATGTTTGGTTCTTCAATGATTATGGAAAGCAATTGGTTTCTAGTTAGAGTCGTGGCAGAAGGATTATAGTATGATGAGAGTTACTCAGTTGATTTCTGAAAAGGTGCACATCTGTTCAGTTAGAATTGTGCCTCAAAAGATATTGCTAACGATGATCCCTAGTTCGTAATGTCATATACTGATGATTTATTCCTCATCGAGACAAAGGGAATTAGCACTTGAGATGAGGATCTTGGTATATTGATGGTATGGTAAAAGCCTGATGAGATCTTCCTAGGTTAAGGAAGAACACATTTGAGACCCTGAGTAGATCCAGCATGATGAATGTGTACCTGGCTACACTAATAGCGTTGTTGGTTGATTCAGACAGACAGTTGAGAGGATCCTTGATGTACCTGGTCATCACCAGGATGGATACTTACATTTTGGTAAGGAACTGTGTTCTTTTGCTCTGTGAAAGTTGGTGCTTAGATTGGCACCCGAAGTGATACGCTGATGGACCTACCTGTGGATAGCTCTAGAGAGGCAGCAGGGTGCTCCAGCACAGAGGGAGATGTGATGAGCATGATTGTAATATCGAACAATTATTAGCCATGTGACTTGGCTAAGGGTGAGTGCTCCGATGGCAATACCATATTTTTCTCCCGAACACTCTGAGAAAGTGGAGATCTCCCAGATACCCTGTGATAGGGTGGGGAGACTAGTCTCTTAATACTCTCACATGCAGGTGCATAAATTCAATCATGTGATTTGTTATTATTCCATTTATTTACATTTCATAACTAGAATAGGGCAGGATAGAAATGTTTGCCCCGATATACTTGATGCCTCTATTAGTTGATATGTGTACAGGTATCTTCTCCCGATCACTATGAGAGGGAGTGAGGAGATTAATCCCATGATTGACTCCCTCAGTAAGAGGGAAGGTTGACTTTACTCCCTGACACTTTGTGATGGAGTGGGGAGATTGGTTCCATGATTATATCCCTTGCTAAGAGGGAAGGACGATGGTACAGAGACCAATGCATTCTCTTGATCACTCTGAAAGGAGTAAGGAGATCTCTCGAACATCATGAGATGGGATGGGCAGGCCACTGCATTCTCCCGATCACTCTGACATGGAGTGAGGAGATCTCTAAGACATCCTTAGATGGGATGGAGAGGCCACTGCATTCTCCCGATCACTCCGAGATGGAATGAGGAGATCTCTCAGACATCCTGAGATGGAATGGAGAGGCCACTGCATTCTCCCGATCACTCTGAGATAGAGGGAGGAGATCTCTCAGACATCCAGAAAAGGATGGAGAGGCCAGCACACACTCCCTTATCACTCTAAAAGGAGTGAGGAGATTTCTCATGGAGAGATTTAGTGCATTCTCCCAATCACTCTGAAAAGAGTGAGGAGATCTCTTAGACATCCTGAGATGGGATGGAGAGGCTGGCACACACTGGTACTCTTGTATGGACTCACCGATGGATTGGTTGAGTTGGTGCATGTTCCCCAATGGACTAGGTTGAGTTGATGCATGATGGACTGTGCAGAGTTGTTGAGCTGATGTATGAATCCACCAATGGACTGAGTGTAGTAGATGCATGATGACACTTCTCGATGGACTGAAACTGTGTTGAAGACCTTCCGTAAGTATAGAGATGTTCGAGACAGATGTGATGTACAGTTGAGATCCAGATGATCATGCTCAGTGATGCTGATGATGACTATGTTCGAAGAATACCTTCCTTGTTAAGAGGGAGTGTTGGAAATAATGTAACTTCGGAGTTATTCTTATTGTATCTTTATTGTACCTTTTAGATTATTGTTGTACCTCCTTCGGGAGAAATTATTAATGTATTTGATCATGTAAAGATCATGAAATAATTAATGTAAACCTTGGGTCAGAATTACCAAAAGAAAATAAATAATACATGTAATTTTATTTTCCCCCGTGACAAGTCGGCCCAGTCAATTAGGGAAGTCGGCCCAGTCGAGGAAAAAGGTGAAACTGACTAGAATAAATAGAGGATGCGCTCCTCTCATTCACACACTCACTCAACACAAGCAAATTCGCTCAAGGAGAAGAGAAGTTCGCTGCTGCAGTTAGAGAAGGCTTTCTTGGGGTTGCTACTATTGGAGAAGTTTCTTTTCTCTCTCTTATTCGTGATAACTGGATGTACTCTGATCTCCGAACTGATTATCTCTATACGAAGGTTGCTGGGATTTCTCCCTGTTGGGTTTCCCAAAGAAAAATTTGTGTGTATTGTTTCTGTGCTTGGTTATTCTTTTAGTGATCCTGTTTTATTATCTGTGATTAATTATACTGCTAGAATTGTATAAAATTTAACAGTCAAGGCTTGTTAGCTTTCCTACATGTAACATTTTTGGGAAGGGTGCACAAGTCCCAAGTGTGGGGCAAATTGCACAAAAATAGCAGTTGTACAACGTGCAGATATCTCAATATCTCTCGAGAATCCAGATCATGCAAATGGAATCATATGATATTCACAGTGCTAGAATAGGGGACTGGAGTTATTCTTCTAGACTCTTCTAAAATATTCTGTAACCATCTCTTGAGGCTATAAATAGACATTAAATGCTCGTGTAAAGGGGTTAGTTAGACTAGTTGCAACTCTTAATGAGGGCTTTGGAGAGTTGCTTGAAACTAGGAGCACGTTACAGTTTTGTATTCTGTAATGACAGCTTTGTGCCTGAAATGGCACGACTAGCAGTGCAATTTTTTTATTATGAGTTAATATGAAGCTTTCCCTAATGGTGTGGTATCTCTGTGCGTTTATGGTGTTTCTGTTTATATGAGTATGTGTATGGTTAATTCTCATGTTTTGCTCACGGATTTATGGTTCCTTTCATGTGTTATTATTTCTTTGTATGAATGCATGAATGTATGAAATGTGCATGCATACTATTTCATCACCATGTATTTTTCTCTAAGGAAACGTATCATACATGCCTCGAGTGATACCTTCCTTTACTGAAGGATTCACAATGTTGGCCCACTAGACTACAATGCCTTGTTGGACAAGCAAACAGGCCTGGATCATCAATTTATAAACATGCGGCCTTAATTTAGGTGTAATCAAGCATGTCTTAAACTATTTAAAGGTATTAAGAACTAATTAATAGTATATAGGTATAAGTAATCATAATCCGCCTCAATACATGTAATTCAGACCTCTAAAGACAATCTATGGTTTCTATGAATCAATAGGACAACATTACATAAGTTTTAGACCCATTTACAAAGTATAGGTTATAAACTACAAAAGTAAACTTTATAGTAATTACAATAATGATTACGTTGTGGTGTTAAGAGCACAATGCAAGTCGAAAAATTAAAAATAGAACCTGACCACTTGATCAGCTTGATTGACCATTGATGTAATGCCCATTGCTAAATTTTAGCTTCTTGCATTTTATGCTTTACATTTTATTTTATAGGAAATGCTTCTACAATATGTCACTATTGGATTGTACTTTTGAGTTCCATTGACCTACCTTTCTGGTCATCCCTGTACATTAATAAAAGTTACTTATTTTATCTTATCAAATTGCACTATCAACTGGGTCCTACCAGATAACAGGGCCTCCAAAAGGAGGCTACACAATCGAAGTCCATCTAGATGTTGGCCACATGGTAGGGGCAAGAAGACATGTTCATCCCCAGCTTCCTCCAAGGATCAAGCATACACTACCATGGTTTAGTATCAGCCTCTGCTGTAATTAGAGGATTTACCCACATTAAAATTGGCACGATTGGAACACCTGAAAGCATTTTGGATCTGACAACAAGTGGGTGATGGTCTTCATGGCTCAACATATTTAGTCTGTTCTAAGTCTGCCATTGCACCATCACTCTGTACTGTGTCACGCTCACTTTTGACAGGCCGAAAGGCAGTTAATCTCATCAACAGTTAAATTTTGCATTTTGGAGACCGTGAGCTATTATACAGCCATTTTACTCCCAATAATGAGCCCAAATTTGTATTGAAACTGCCAGGCTAGGAATATGAATAGTCAGTAGGCCTGAAGCCTTCTCTTTTTGAAAGGCTATTTTATCTTGCATGAAAAAGTATAAAGACTTTTTTATTAATAGAAAAGTGATTTTCAATGTATAAATTATAATAACAGTACAAAAAGAAAAAACAATATGCAACAGATAATAATTAAAACTAATAAAAATTATGGTCTTTAAAATACCCTGTCTTTGCAACTGATAGACGCTCTCCCAATACAGGAAGCCATACGCAGAATTCAACCAGAAACTCTTCCGAAAATCTTGATCCAGAAGAATGAAGGCGCTTCACAGCTGCAGATGCAACTCTACGAACCTCCCAAGAAGAGTGACAGAGGAAATAGAGTCCCAACTACACAAATCGCATTCCATCAATAGGGAAATAAGCAAGGATGATATTCAGTACCATAGTACCTGAGGTTAAGCCAAAACCAGCAGTACAAGATCTTTACCTGTAAAAGCTGCTTTGATCCTGCATATTCTGCTACCCTGCAAATGATTGACAAATTTGTTATCCTTATTTTGAATACATTTCAAGTATAAAAATACTCAGCTGAAGGATGTGCAATAATTCACGGGTCACAATAGCTCATGTCTAAAGAGCAAAAAGACTTATTTTTCCAACATAATATTAGACCTATCTTTTATGGTGATACATGGTTATTTTACCATGCAGTATGCAACTAATCTTAATTCCTAGATCATATTGCACTTTCATGAATCTAATTGAAGAGTGGTTTTATTTTGCATTTAATATAGATTCCATGGAATCACACAATATTTTACAATAGTATTATCAAGGTACAAACCTGTGTGGATGCTCCAGAAGTAGAATCTCAACAAGATCCATAAAAGCCAAACAATCATCTGGAGGCAATTTTGATGCCTGCACACAAAGACATGATAAGAGTTTCATACCTACCAATGGAAATAATAGAATCCAATATCAAAGACAAGGTACCAACACTCACGCAAAAGTATTTAAATGAGGATAGCAAGAAAAACATAGGAACACTAAAATGAAAAACATACCAATGTAGTAGAAGTCAGAGAAGAATCCATTTGAAAAACCAATTGCCAGATCTTTTCTTTTGCAAGCATTTCATCTGTAAAGTCAATGCAAGCTTATTCTTTTCCATTTCTATGACAGTTGAAACTTACATTACATTCAATGTTCAGAATGCCAGATACCCAAGAATAAATAGTTCTCCACCATCATGAAAAGCAGTACAATATAATGGGCCAGAATCCAAGTAAAATAGACTAATATCCATTGCAAAAGACCTTTCTCAAATCTCAAACACAAGCAATATGACACTAACCAGCTTTTGTATCCACAGCTGCAATCTTTGCTACAAGAAGCAGAGCATACATTCCCTCTAGTCTTTGTGCAGGCTTGGAAGCACCACTTTTAACGAGTTGTATTAATGGCTCCACCAAAGGTATCATCTAGTTAATAAATCCAAAGCAATTAAGTCGACTAATGACATCTTCAAAATAAATTTCAAGACAGGCATATTTCATCTAAAACAAAATATTTAAAGCTATAGGATCAGTTATAACTCGAAACTTTTGAACCATTAGAGCTAGACCACAATATTTACCTGTGTCAAAATCTCTGAGTTCTGGCATGCTAATTTCAGACTACGAAGGTGTGCCCTTCGCAAATTTTCCTTCTCTTTAAATCCCGTAGCAAAGAAAGAAGCAGCATCCTGTACAAAACCATCTGTCGATTTTGCAATCCAAGAACCCAAGGACAACAAGATTGCAATGCGTGCCTCCTCATTCCCTGTATTTTTTTTCCAAGGAAGTTAAGCAAAAAGGAACGAAAATAATCATATCATCCATTTATCAAAATAAACAATAAAGAGCAACTGTGATTGGGAAGAAAGATACCATCTGCTCTGTAAATGGACATCAGATAACTTGCTATAGTGGCTGCCAAATTATTCAAAGCTTTGCCAGCAGGGGCACTAGACAACTCTTGAATTGCATTAAGCATTCCCACCCTCTGGTAAGGAAAGGTCAATTTCCCTTCCGACCCTGTGAAGATATCACATTGCATTCATATCATTAACATCACAAATTAATATTCCATCAACAGCATATTATTTGATCAATGCTTCTCTAGGTACAGTGATACCCAAAGAATGGAACCAAAAATCCTGCAGCCTGCAGGATACAAACTGTACCAGTAAAAAATAAAAAATTTAGACATTGTGGTAACAATGCCTAGAACCAATACCCATGAAACATCAAGTAAAATGTTAAAGGTAATGACTAACCTCCAATAACTCCTTTAACGGAATTGAACATAGATGTTGTGGCATCTGGATCACTCGACTGCAAACTAAGATTTTTAATTATCTCCAAGGCCTCCTTCCTTCTGCTTTCATTATTGTGGCGAGCCTGTTGTAGAACTGTGGGTAGAATATCACCAACATATTTGCTTAAGTCAAGGTTCGTCAATTTCAGAAGAAGACTGACAGCCTCCAATGCAAGTTCTGGGTTGCGCTTCAACATCTTAACAGAAGTTGGCACCACCATTTTTCCAAATTCTTCATGCACCATACGCTTTAAAAGAGGCTGAAAAGCTTCACTGAGAACCTTTGGAGGTTTCTCCCTTGAGTTGAGAACCACTGTAAGGTACAGTTCTAGGAAATTTGTCTGCATTTTATAAAATGTTCAGAATCATAAGAAGCTGATAGTCATCCAGCCAATTGTGTATTTGTTTCTGTGCAAAAGACGTTTAAGCAAGCAAATCTTATACCTTCAATTAAACCTTTTATAGCGAGAGACTAATGGCAATCTATGTTTAGTTGATGTTTAGGTGTCATTCCATTGTTTCTAATTTCAAAAACTCTTCAAAACCTTCCTATGTAGAAGATTGATGAAAGCATAGGGCCAAGAACAAGTGATAACCTTGTTTTCTTCAAATAGAGGAGAATTATTTGCACAATACTCAAGTAGAACTCCAATTAACGCAGCACTATTTTCCATTTTGAAACTTCCATTCTGCAGCTCTCCAATATAGAGTCTGAAAATTGTTGGTACCTGCAGAAGAAAGAAAATATGTTCATATAAGAGCGCTCTCTGAGAATAAATAACATACCCCTTTTCCAACCCAGTTGAAAGGCAGACCTCAAGCATTTGAGGAACAGAAGAATTGGCTGAGGCATAAAATATAAGGAACTGTAAAGCCAGAAACACTGCCTCACCTGGATGATTTCTGAAATGAGATGAATCATTTTCATGCGACATCCCTAGCTCACAAATGTCATAAACATGAATGCTTGTATTAACATGCAAAACCAGAACTTACCTCCTGAAGGAGATGAATAAAGACCCTCTTACTGGCCTTCTGTAAGCGGACTGGCGCCTGTAAAAGCACAGAAAGCAAAGATGCTTGCACGGATGCAACTCTCGTGAACGCATTCCTTGCTGTAGTAACAGATGGACTCCGTCTAACCAGGAGACATGACCATCTAAAAAGCTTGTAACATACTAAATTTAACCCAGCCTTCACATGTTTCTCCGCGGATTGAACAAGAGCAGCAGCAAATGCTTTTACAAATGCAGGTTCTCTTAGTGCTTTTGATATGGCATCCTCCACAACTGCTTGAGATGGCCGGTCATCATATATGAACAAGGTCTTCAAGATTATATCAACTAACAGTGGTGCACAATCAATATCAACATCACCTGCACAGTTCATACTAATCAGCTCACTGCAAAAAATAACAAACAAAGTAGAATCCATCACCAAACAAGGAATTACAATATGACAAAATTAATCCAAATGAAAAAAGAAGGATGTCTGTGTGACAAAATTAATCGAAATGGAAAAGGGTATCTACATTTTTGCCAACTTTAATGTGTATTAAGTTTAATCCAAGATGGCACAAGAAAAAATATTAGAAGATTGCAAGGTTTTCCAATTCCAAGTGCAGAGGTTCAATGCTGCCCTTGAAGGTTGGAAATGTGGTTTTCCTGGGGACAGAAAGGGATTGCCAAGCCTCATCAAGGATATGGGGTGGGTCATCCAGCCTTTAGAAAAAGCGGGAGAGAATGAAGGTGACTTGTACCTTTTGTTCAAAAATGCCCTTACGCATGGTGGCTCAGGACTAACATTTGAAAGCTCTATTACTATCCACAATATGTGATAAGGTAGAGACTCTTCCACTACTGGATGTCAAGGCAGGAGAGTTAGCAGCAAAGAATAAAGATTTATGGAAAAACATCTGATTTGCAGATTTAACAGGTAACAGCTCTCAAGTCTCAGTAAATGAACTAAAGGTCCAGTTTTGTAAAATGGGATTGAACTTTGAAGCATGTAAAGTTTTTTCCATGCACCAAGGTTTATTTTATTGTTCCTTTTGAATCATTTTAAGTACGTAAGAGCAATGATGTGGGAAAGCTCGCAGCTCTATGGTGTTGTTGGATTAGCAATAAAGCAGTGGTTTCATGGATTTAAACTGGCAGCCATAGAATTAGTTTTCATTCCCAAGTCCCAGTTTTGAGCTTCTAGGAGTTGCTTCGGCACTCCCACAGTACCTGACTACTGGATGGTATTTTTGAGTCCCATTGACCTACTTTTTTTGGTCATTTGTGGACATTAATAACATTATCTTATCTTATCTAAAATGAAAAAGGAAAGGATACTGGGGACCCTTGAGTCTATTGGTAGCTTTATCTCCATTATAATATTAATAAAGATGAGGCCTTGATTACATGTTCCAAAGGTTGTGTTAAGATGGATCTGGGCAAGAGTTTGTCAATTGAGATTCACTTGAAACATGTATTATTTTGTAGACAGACTCTGGAATCTGCATTATGATGTGACATTTAGATAAAGGCTTTGTCATGAGTCATTACTATGGCCATGTGGAAGCACAGTGTATAAGAAAAGTGATTCAAAAAGAAATTTGTAGAGAATAGGGGAGCTCTAGCCTCCAGAAAGAAAGGAACAGAAGAGGATCACCACGGAGCATTAAGGACAAAAGCAAAATGTTGGGGGCGTATTGCGGGAGCGCGAAGTGGGAGCGAAGCGAAAAGCGAAATTTTCAAAAGCTTCCGAGGTGGGAGCGTTTTTTATATAATATATATTTTTATATATTTTGATGCATATATGTCAACAAAACCATGTAAAATGTCAAATTAGTTACAAAAAACATAAAAACATGGATTAAACTATATAGCATTGTCATCAATTAATTAATCATCAACCATAACATCAACCATTTTCAATATATAACATTTGTCATGACTCATGGCTCATCAAAGTTTCAAACTCGTATCTCTTGTAACCAAAGTTACCAAACTATAACAGACAAGTCACAACATCAAATGATTTAAAGATCAACCATGAAATGAAACGATTCACGAAACACATATTCATTAGTCATTACTAATGATCACAGTTCAAAACTTCAAACAGTTATAATATGCTATTATGTAGTCAATAGTGCAAAGTTGCAAGCAATGAACTTCAAAGGTAGGTTCACCGTTCTAGTTTCAACATCAAACATCAAACTTAAATTGTCATATAATGGTTTCAAAATATTTCATAGAGTCATCTAGAGTCACCATAAGAAATATTAAAGAGTCAATAGTTACAATTTGCAAACATCAAAGTAATGAAAAACTAGAAAAAGACAAGTACTAATATTTCCTCTTGCCACGGGAAACTTCTAATTTCTTTTCCCGTGATCTATGAGCACTGCTAGCCTCCTCATCCCGAGTATGTGGAAGTGGTCGTGAACCACGTCCAATAGCTACACGACCCCCACGAGAGGATAGAGGTTGTGAAGCTAGAGGAAAAACTAGTACAGGTGGGACTGGAGCACTGCTACTGGAGGGGGTCCGTGTGGCATCTCTGTTGCTGCTGCTGCGCAGCCACCATCGTCATCACCCAAAAGTTCAGCTTCCAAGTGCTCTAAAACCATGGCTCCATCCTCCAAGTTTTTGTCCCAAGTGAGATATGTCTTATCGCTTTTGGCATGTTCACAATAATGAGACAACAACCTCAAGTTGTAGTGTACAAAAACTAAGCTTTATGCACGGTTTTCATTAAGGTTGTTTCTTTTGACGCTGTGGATGAAGCTATAGGTGCTCCAACACCTCTCTGCAGAAGAACTGCTAACCACCTATGAAAGCACTCTGATGGCCAATTTATGCAACTGTGTGGTGGCAGAGCCATACATGTTCCACCACTCGATAGGAACCAATCTATCTCGATCTTTGTTTGCATGCAAACTAGCGAACACCCCATGTTGACTAAGGTATTTGCTCAATTCAGCACGCAATATGACGCTCTCCTCTTCATCAAGGACCAACTTGTCTATAGCTTGCATGTACCCAACCTGTACCTCTGTATATGTGTGGGGTTTTCTCTTGACCCCACCCCCAGGTGTTGGTTTCGCCAACCAAGATAGAGAATAACATTTTGGTGTAAGGACATAGGCTAAGGCATGAAGTGGAACATTAAGTTTATCCCAACTCCTCTTCATCAGGGACCAACTTGTCTATAGCTTGCATGTACCCGACCTGTACCTCTATATATGTGTGGGGTTTTCTCTTGACCCCACCCCCAGGTGTTGGTTTCGCCAACCAAGATAGAGAATAACAATTTGGTGTAAGGACATAGGCTAAGGCATGAAGTGGAACATTAAGTTTATCCCACATATTGACCACATGCTTTTGAATATGCTCGTACAAGATGGGATCTTTTGGCTCAATAATATCTTTTATTTGGCCTAGCATTGTATCCATTTGCTCATACACTCCTCAATTACCGGCTGATCAGTATCTGCAAACCGAATCATGTTATAAATGGGCTTGGGGAATTGCAACACATACCTGACACTCACCCAAAACTGACCATCAATAACTATGTCCTCCACCTCTTGAAAATCACGCCTCTCAGATGTGGATGTAGCCTTGTCTTTCAAAACCTGCCATGAATCACTTGATACCATACTAGCCAATGCCTCCCTTACCTTCAAAAGGCGCCTGAAGGTAAGGTAATAGCTAGCAAATCTAGTCTTTGCAAGCTTCAAAAGCTCCAACCTTGAATGACTGCAGAAAATGTGATGGGCATTATTATGATTGGTAATAAATCTTATCATGTGTTTGTCTTTCTTGTACAGTAAACCAATCCATTTATAATCACTCCTTGAACTTAAAAATATCATGCATTAAAAGGTTCAATGTGTGAACCAAACACCCAGACCAAAATATGTTGGGGTATCTATCCTCAATGATTGCTCCCGCTGCTTTACAATTAGTAGCATTATCGGTAATGACCTGGATGACGTTGTATGGCCCAATAGATTCAATGGTTTTAATTAAGGCTTCTGTAATGTTGATGTCGGTTTTTAACCGATCCGAGTAGTCATGGGATGAAAGGAAGATTGCACCACTGGCGGACACCCCAAGAATATTTATCAATGGCTTTCCCTTTACATTTGTCCAACCATCAGATACAATGGATACCCCATATTCATTCCAAGAATTCGTGAATTGCCCCAAAGCATTTTGGATCTTGGCTTTTTCCTTGTCAAATCCCACGGTTCTAGCTTTGTCATACCCTAGGCTCCTGTATCTTGCAGGGGCACTTTGGATGGCTTCAACCATTTCATGCCAATAAGGTGAGCAAAGAATATTGAATGGTATGCCACATGCATAGAGAAATCGAAACACTTTTGCAGCCACATCATCCCTACCACCTTGGTCAAGGAAATCTGATATTGTTCTACGCCCTGAATGCGAGGGAGAGAATCCACTGCCATGGGTGGATGGGGATCGAGCACTGAATGTTCTATGTGAGCTTGCGGCTTCATCTCCAAGCCTTGTTTTCTTGCATAGGTATTGTGCTTCCTCCTCTTCCCTCTTATATTTGGCTCTGTCATTTGATGGCACTTGTGTACAAGTTTTGACTCCTATAGTCTTGTTTTCATCCCATGGCATAACCCCACATAAGTGCTTTCTCACACAGGTATATGAACCCGTGTAAGTTACTCCACAATGGGGGCATGTAAATTTTGTGGTTCCACCCCCTCTCCCTCCAAGTTTTGTGACATATTTCCACGAGGGTGTTTGGTTGTCTTTGGTTTTTTTTAAATCACCACCATCACTATCATTTTCCTCATCCTCCTCTTCCTCTCCATGATATGTGCCACTACCCAATTCTTCATCCTCTTCATCATTTCTCCTCCGGTTTCCAATCAACACCATCATGATAAACAATGGAACCAAAAGAATAAACCACATTGACATACCCATCACCATGATTGTAGTCTTGTAGAGATTTAGAGAATAACTCTTTGCCTGCAATGGAATGAGGGAGAAGGAATGGGAAAGAGTAGGAGAAGAAAACCTACAAGCATTCAAGCCATAAACAAATACAAGTTTATATAGAAAAGAAAAAACAAGAAAGAGATTAGAGCCCTACCTCTTTAGCTCTCCAATGATGGTTGAACCCTATGGCAGCCTTTAATCTCCCCTCCAAGCTCTTGCAAATGACACCCTTCAATCTCTCTTATTGCTCTCCAAGCTCTTCACCAAATCTCCAAATTCACTTCAAGCTCCACAAACCCTTGCAAACATGAATCAAATGGCAACAATGAAGTCAAATGAGGTTTGGGGGTGCTTTAAAGCCCAAGCAAACCCCTCCAAAAAAGAAAAAAATCGTCTTCCTCTCTCCAATCCGCGGGTTTGACGCTGGAGCGTTTTTGGGAGTGTTGGGAGCGATCGAGGGAGAGTTTTTTAAAGCGTGGGAGCAATGAAGGAGCGTTCGGGAGCGATCGCTCCCTCACCCACACAGAACCAGGGAGCGGTTTTTTTTACCCGGAGCACGCTCTACAAAATTGCTCCCGTTCGGGAGCGATTTCGAAGCACGCTTTTTGGGGGCTCCCTCAACACTTCAGTGGAAGCGAGCTTCCGGAGCGAGGGCGAGGGGGGGTAGGGCGCTCCCCCGCAACGTAGGGACAAACTAAGGACAAGTGTAAAAACCTCTCTAGAAATTTTAAGTTTAAATCAATAAAGGCAAAGGAAGACAACAACAAATCCAAGAAAATTACTATATCAAAAAATCCATGGATGATGATGATAACGAGACAATAGGAGTTCTAGCTACTAGAGACAAAAATAAGAGAGTTAGAACAAGTACTTCAACAGGAATTGAAGATAATACCTATGGAAGTGAAGATAAGGAGATAAAATGGGAAGTAAAAGACAAGAGAAGAGGCAAAGATAAAGGAAAGAAGAAAGCAAAAAGAGGAAACCTTGGAAAAACCATCTAATTCCAATGAAATGCAAACAACTTAAGAGATCAAAAATGCTCCTTCCAAGAAGAAAAAGGACACTAAGGATATTAGTAGATATGGTAAGGCCTAAAGGTAAACCATTGCCTCACCAAGAGTAAAGAGCGAGGTCATGCCTCCTTGATGATGGCTTGGAGGGTAAAGATGTGATCAATGGTTTGATGAGTAGTCAAAAACCTACCTCCCTCTAGCTCTAAGGTGTCTCCTCTCAAGCTCGTCAAAAAGGTTCATGTGAAGCATTGTACCATAGAGCTTTGAGAATGCGTGACCCACCCTGAATGTTCGATAGCTGTTGGGACCTGAGCTGGAACCTAATTTGTATATCGAGTGAATGGCTTGGATAAACTACATGTAAATGCCATCTATGTTGATCCTATTCAATTGTTGTCTAACAGGTAGGAGGTGGCCAAGTGCATCCAAGTAGTATCTAAGATTCTAAAAGGAGGTAGTCAGTCAATCTAAATGCCTAGGCATTCCAAGAGGTCTGAGACTCTCAAAAGCCAACCTCGAGCCTGGCCCGGAGGGTTAGACGAGGCAATAGGCCAAGTACGAGTACCGATCCCACCCAATTGCTGAGTCAACAAAGCTTCGGATCCAATGCAAGAAAAAGACCAAACTGAATATCGTCTCAAGTCAAAAAGGTCGAGCACCGAACCTATGTCACATGGTTTGGGTTCGAATTCGTGTTCGACAACCTTAAAATTTGGGTTCAAATTCGGCTTTTCCAATGAGGTTCGAAATGAGTTTCGACACTAAGTTTGTCCATATACAAATTTCATATATATATATATAAACTAAAAATATATATATTTTATTTTATGTTATATAAAATAAATATAACATAATAGGGTAAAAAATAAAATAAACATGATAAATAAAAATTAAAAAAATAAAATACAACATAAAATAAAAAATAAATCTAATCATGAGCACGATAATAGTAAGTTTTAAATGTACAGTGCAGTGTATCCCGAAGGCAGGAGCCTACACCCGAAGGTGGGATCCTACACCCGAAGCCTGACGCTGACGCGAGAGCTTGCACTATAGCCCGACGAAAGAGTTGTGTAGCTCGACACAGGAACCTATGCCCGAACCCGATGCCCAACTCTGGAGCCTGCAATGTAGCCCAGCGCGGGAGTTTAGAACTGAGAAATGCAGTTCACAAATGCCAAAGACAAGGGGCCGAGTGGTGAGGGACATTGTTCATGCAACGACGCGGAGTCAAGGCGGAGTCAAGGAGCGCTCAGTCAACAGTCATACGTCAATAAACAAAAATCAAATGTGGGTAAATGAATGGTAGGATCATTCGTGCCAACTGCGATGGAGTATAATTCAAGTTAAAGTCAACATAAATTTCGAGATAATGATTTAGGGTTTGAAAAATTTGTCGAACCAAAACGAATTCAATTTTTTTTAAGTTAGTCGAATTTCGAACTTCAAAGCCGAAATTCGGCGAACCCTGTGACTTAGCACCGAACAATGCTAGGATGATGTGCTGAGGAACTATATGCTTGCACCTAATGATGCAGCGGAGAAGCATCTAGACTCTCTCGACTGAGGCCCAATCAAACTCAAGCAAACAAAGCCCCCACATCTCTTAGCAGTAGAGAATAATGGGTTGGACAAGGGAGTCGATGATGCACATGACACATCTTGGATGAGATGTCTTGAAAGTGGTGTCTCAAGCACTATCTCTCGAGGAGGGCTCAGGATCTGTAGCCCTTGTTAACTTGAGGCTGAAGGGCATATTGCAAAGTTAAGCGGGCCTTGAGAATTGCACCCCCAAGTATGTGTAGGTGTTGGTGATTTCAATCTCCTTCCCTCTAATTAAGAAATGAAAGTCTAATAAAGTCTTCTTTATCCCATTGAAGATCATAACCTTGGTTTTATCCAAGTTCACTATCAATTGTTGAAGATCACAAAAAAGAGCTAAAGCTTCCAATTGTCTCTGCTACAACCCCTTTGGAGATGAGGCCAAGAGGACCACATCGTCAACAAAGAGTAGGATAGATATCAAAACCTAAAGAAGGAGGCACCCATAGTTGTCCTCAGTATTCATGTGGAGGAAGGCCTCCAACTCATCAATATAGATCCCAAACAAGGTGGGGGACGAGGAGCATCCCTCGTTAACCCCAATGGCACTCCAGATGAAATATGATTCCCCCTGAGCCGTACGGAGACAACCAAGGACCGACTCATATAGGCACATGATTGGAGCTAGTAGAGTCTCGAAGATGCAAAGGCCTCTAAGCCTTTAGAATAGGGCCTCTCGAAGGACGAAATCAAATGCTTTACAAAAACCTACAAAGCAACAACAAACTTGTGAAGAGCAATGTCGTGCGTCCTTGATGACGGCTCGGAGGGTAAATATGTGATCAATGTTTTGATGAGTGGGTTGAAAACCTACCTACCCTTTAGCTCTAAGGTGTCTCCTCTCAAGCTCGCCAGAGACCTTCATGTGAAGTATTGTAGCGTAGAGCTTTGAGAATGTGTGACCCACCATGAATGTTCGATAAGTGTTAGGGCCTGAGCTAGAAACCGATTTGTGTATCAGGTAAATGGTGTGATGTGCCCAAGTCGACGGAAAACTTGTCCGGACCACATGGTTGAAGAGATCAGCCAAGTAACTATGTAGAGCAGGAAGACCATGTTTGAAGAACTCTACCTAGAAAACCCCCTCATTGGTTGCTTTATTCGTGTTCATTATCCAAACAACCTTTTTGATGACCCAGTGTGAAAATAAATAGCATGAGAGGGTCAGAGAGGTAACCTGAATTTGGGGCTACCCAGAGATATCATAGAGAGTGGAGGTATGAGCGTACACTGATGTAAGGTCAAGGTCAATTGGAAGGGGGAGTGGCGAGGGAAGATGGTGCACCAAAAGGTTTTGGGAGCGTGGACGAGGGAAGCACATAAGTCCCACTTCTTATGAGAAATGAAGAGGTGTTTCTTGCGGCAGAGGAGGCAACAATAGGAAGCTTTAAGTTTGGGGTAGGAAGGGCAATCATGGGTGAAAGCGTGGCAAAGCTAGAAATGAAGAGCCTTGCACTCCTCGTCATGCTACTAGTTCATGGGGCAAGAACGAGGTTTTAGGGTAGTGGGAGTGGACTGAGTGGAGTGATGGTAGGACTTTAAGGTTGGTTCCCAAATGATGGATGAGAGGCAGGCACACTTGGAAGAGGCTGAGTCAAGTAAAGAGAACTCAGACTTGGATGGGAGCTTCTGACGAAGGTGAGAAGACAATGTCTAGATCCCCTTCATCAAAAAGCATAGTAATAGAGGTGGTCCTTAGGGGGTGCAACAAGAGGGAGGTGTCATCCCAAAGAGAGGGAGAGAGAGAAGCATGGTCAACAAGGGGGATGGGAAAAACTAAGAAGTAACAAATAAAGAGGAGTAAGTGCTGGCTAGAAAGGACATAATCAACTACACTCGTGCCTCCACCATGAGGTCGACAAGTGAAAAAACGATAGTCGAGGAAACAAGGGAGTCCATTCAGGACCAATGGTTCTCAAGATCCCCCCAGCTACAAAAGGTTCTGACCATAAGTTGTAGGAGACCCCAAAGCATCGTTGAACATCCAATGAAGCCCCATTGACTATAGATCTATCCCATGGGTGCAAAACACATCCTCTGACCAGTCGTGGAGAGGCATCTAGAGATATCTAATATGCGCATCGAAGTCACCTAGAACGATGACCTCTCCAACTACTAAATACTAGGTAATGTCGATATATAAGTCTACAAAAGGGTCATCGTCTAGGCTATTATGGATAGCAAACGATGAAGAGGTTGGGGGTATATAACAAACTACAATGTAAATGACCCTAGGGAGGGGGTATCCGCCTCTAATCCCCACATAAACATGGCAAACTCATATGCAACCACCAAAGAAACTTTGCTCGGAAGGGAATCACTAACCAAAAAAGTGACTCCACTTGAACCTTTGACACCACCCGAGCCCCTCGTTTCCTGTCTATAAACTAAAAACTAATGGTAACCTGCAATGTCCAAGAGAGGTCAAACAAGACTCGCATGAGTCTCGGTAACGAAAAGTATGTCCAACAACCCAAAAGCATGGTACATGAGGCCTGGCGATGACCAAAAGGATCCATTGTCATTCCAACAATTGATCAAGATGATTGTTCCATGTCACCTCACCAAACAAGCCCATCATTTGGAAGCCCAGATCAAGGTTCCCAACCGAGGGGAGAGGAGTCTTGAATGATTCTACTCTGAAGTTCCTAATGAACACCCATTTCCCAACTTGTCGTGCCTCCATAACTAACTCTATGGATTGTTTGAGTTTTGTAACCTTTGATCTAGTGAGATCTTCGTCTAGGAAGATCCTGCTGGGAAGAGAGAAAAGCTTCCTCTTAGTTATGAGGGTTCGAAACCGATCAGTAGCAGTCTTAAACCTAAGGAAGAGGGTGGGGCTATAGCCAAGCCAAGCTCTATTAAGAGCCCCATCAAGGATGCCAAGGGTATCCTGATAGTTCAGAGTCCCAACCTCCACAGCGTTCGCAAATGGATGAGGCAAGGGGAGACCCCTCACCTTAAGGTTTAGTTCCCTTGCCCATCTGGCACTCTCCTCCACAAGTTTAGCTTGCACCACTTCTTCAACTTTAACTACTGCAACAGGGTGGGGACCACTATCTTTCCCATGAACCGCATGTGCCCATGATTCGAAGTGTGTTATGGTTTCTTGTTTAAATGTGGCCTATTGGGATTGGATCTCTTCATGTTTACTTGTAGGGTCAAGAATTTATGCATGTAAGGCATCATTTAGGGGGTGGAGGGTTTCTTGCTCTTTGTTTTTAGGTAACAGCTTCTTGAGGGATAAATTCTCCCCTTCCACCACAGAAACTCTAGTTGAAAGAATGTGCATCTCTAAATGGGGCTTCTTGTTCTCTGTTTCAAGTGATTCCATCCATCGCAGTAGGTGTTTAATCCATGATTCCAAATATGAGAAATCCAACTCCATGGCTATATTAGTAGGGCTGTAAATTGATCCTTTGGTTACTACTGCAGTTTTTAAGGTACTCAAAGGGTTCCCTATTGCAGAATTCCCCAGTTTCTATGGGAGGGGAGTCCTCCATGGACCCTCTTGCTCCCTCGTTGACTAAACATTAATGAAATTGTTTTCGTGACTTGTGCGTGCCCCGTAGCTCTCCCTATGACATATGCATGACCCGTAGCTCTCCCCATAACCTGTGTGTGCCCAGTATCTCTCTCCATGCATGTTTCGTAGCTCTCCTCGTGACCTGTGTGTGCCCCATAGCTCTCTCCATGCATGCCCCATAGCTTGCTCCCCATCGACTCCCCAATGCATACCCCCATGGCTCCCCATGTGTGCCACGTGACTACCATATGCATGTCCGCGTCAACTCCCTTATGCGTGCCCCCACCAACTTGTGGCTCCATGAGCATGCACCAATGTCTTGGATAAGAGTCATCATCAAAGAAGAATCAACTCCCATGTGCATGCCCCCGTAAGCCCCCATCCACCCATGCTTTGTCGATTCCCCTTCCTCTGTGCTCCATCAGCTCCAGTGCTCACTTCTTGATAGTTTCATTTTGAAAGAACACACTCATGTGTGCCCCTGTCAACTCGCGGTTCCCTATGCATACCCTTGTGCTCCTTGTTCGCGCTCATGTTCCTTGCGTGTGCCCCCATGCTCCTCATGCTCCCATCATCTCGTGGCTCCCTGTGCATGTCCCCGTGCTCCATGTGCCTAGTTTCTCATTGATGGTTAGTCAAAGCCAAATGTGACATGTCCAATGTTGTGCTACAAATGAGAGTCAAGACTAGGTGCAAATCCTCAATGATTTTTTTAAACTCCGATGGAAATATACAAATATCTTTACTCAAGGGGTATATGAGTAGCTACAAATAATTAGGCAGAAGTTTATGCCTTGTTCTTGGGAATGTAACTCCTCAAGTATTATCATATCAAGAATGCTATGATATTTGGTGACTCCCTCTATGTGATTAAACATGAGTAAAAGGATTCTCGGGGAAGGAACCATACAAAGTGGAACCTTCGAAAGAATTTCCTGGAATCTTAATAACCTTAACAACGTCAAATTGTTTCATATTCGATGATTTAACAATCCTTGAGTCGATTGTCAAACAAATGAAGCTATGTATTTGGACAAGAGGGTCCTGGTCAAAAATGGGTAACCCCTGAAAGGTTTTGGCTCCCCTAGTTATTATGATTGTAAACACCATTAAGTATGTAATAAACCTAAACTTCCTCCTTCATGGAAGCAAAGGGAAGCAATACACTTGTCTCATTAGAAATAAGGCATGGCATGTAGGTCATATTGCTATTAAGTCGTGTGAGGGAGCCACTCCCTCCCATTATTGTTTATTTTTCCTAATATGCACTTGTTTATAGCCCTAGTATGTGACTCCAGATTTAGAGGTGGGATATTTCAGTTTTGATTTGTAAAGTATGAGGACAATCTCGCTAATGCAGAGCAGTTTTCAGTGTAGTTTGGAAGCCTTTGGTCAACAGTGAGGGTACTCCTACATTTCTCTGCCAATGATAGAGGTACAAATTTGTGTCTTGTATTGTTTGGATGTCTAGAATTACAGTGCCATCAAGTTTGGGCCTCTTTACCAATATCAGTCTCGGATTTGGAGGCTCCATTTGCATGTAGCGGACAAGAATTCTTTACTCCAGGGTCTAGAATTTTCTTCCCAAGCATTCCTTTAGACATATTCTTGCTTTGGCTAGAACTTTTCTTTGATAAGGGACAACAAACAAGGTCTTTCACACTTGTATTGTCTCTTAGAATGGCCAATTTCCTCAAATGTGAATCTGACTGGAGGAAAGGGGGCAAGGAAAATTAAGAAGATACTAAGGAGAATGAATAGTCAATTAGAAGGTATGAGGCAGGTTATCAAATATTTCAGTATTCATCTAGAGAAACAGGAAATCAAGCAGGAGGAAATGGAGAACAATCTCAAGGAACAGGGCAGGAAAAATGATAAATTGGCAGTGATACTGAAATGCATTACAAGGTAAATTCCAGGATTTTCTCATGGTCCTCATTTTGTTATAGGACAGCTAATAGTTTACACTAGTGATAAACACATCGAAAAGGAAACTGTCCAACAAACTGCCATGGCCATGATAGAGCAACCTCACCTTCAGGGTGACCAAGGACTTGATCAAGATGACTGCTTCATGGAGGAAGCCCATCGTGGGCATAGGTTCAGTTAAATCTATCTTTTTATATGTACGTCCATGGCCATGATAGAGCAACCTCACCTTCAGGGTGACCAAGGACTTGATCAAGATGACTGCTTCATGGAGGAAGCCTATCGTGGGCATAGGTTCAGTTAAATCTATCTTTTTATATGTGTGTCACTTATATTTTGTTGCTCAGCCAATATGTAAAGCACTATAGTTTCAGGTTTCATTAGGGAATAATAAGTTTGACTTTCTTTTTAAGTATGTTGTGGAAGAATTTTGTTTGTATGCTCAACTAAAAGAAGCAATTTCAATCAAATTTTGAACTACATGTATCCTATGATTGTTTGGTCTTCCACAACACTTTTAATACAAATATATATACCTGTTTCTATCCAAATATATATATATATATATATATTGTACTCTTGGTAAGGTGCTAGTTCGTCCCCTTATTTTTTAAATTGTGAAACAAATTCGTGCATTTGCATGTCAAATTGATATTCCAATAGAGTATATACTCTTTGACAATATGGGCAAAGGCCATTTTGATTTTTTAAAGTCGTCAAACATCCAGACTTACGTGCACAAAAAAGACAATTCATCAAAAAAGTAGAATTACCTATGGAATTCATAGTTCATGGTTTACTCTCCTGTTAATACAAATCAATGTTGAAAACATCGGCAATTTTTCGTGAAAAAAGTGCAAAAATCGCAAGTTTTTCCTCAAGCCAATTTTTCAGCGAAGAAAAAACATGATTTTTTCCAAAAAAATGCGATTTTTCCTTATTTTTGGCGTCACGATGGAAAAAATCGCGGTGTCGGGGGTATCCACAGCATAAAAGGTAAAAGGGGGGGGTCATTTTTCTTTGGTCTGATTGTTGGAGAAGGAGGGAGAATGGTAGGAGGAGGCCATCAACCACTGTGGAAGCATCCTTACACCATTTGCCATCACCATCAAGGATTTTTGTGGAGAAAGGGTTCAAGATTCAAACCAACCAACTCAATCTTCCTCTCACATGTATGTACATTGTATCCCATTGTTTCTTCTATCTTTTCCATCGACTGTTTGCATGTTTGCTTGCATTTTTTCTTGCATATTTCTTTGCCTAGCTTTTGCTATATTTTTTGCCATTTTGCCAATGATTTCCATGCCCATAAATATGAAAAATGGTCACAATGTAAGGGGAAAAATCAATGGAATGGAAGGCTTGTTTTTCTAGATGTTTAGCCACCCTCTTGTTCTCATTTTTCATGGCTTAAAATATAAATTAAGAGGTCTGATTTTTTAAACCAAACGGTTGCTATTTTTTTTCAAAAGGGTTTAATGTATTTTTTTTGTGTTTTTTGTGCCCTGGGCTTGCATTTTGAGGCTGTCATTCCCTTTGCAAAAATGCCAAAGCCTTTGGACCCATTTTGGCAGTATGGTAAGCCCAAGGATGGGACAAACAGGCACAATTTGAAATGCAAATTGTGTGGGCATTGCATGATGGGAGGGGTTAGCAGGTTGAAATACCATCTAGCGAAACTCCCTGGGCATAATGTTGGCCTTTGTACTGCAGTGACCCCAGAGATCATGAGATCTGCCCATGACTCCATCCATGAAAAAAATAGAAAGAAGGATGAGATCGCCGCAAACAAAGCTGAGCTTGCAGCTTTTGGCCTAGCAAGAAGTGCAGGGGCATTCACTATCTACCACCGTCGGTGAGGGTAGTGGGAGGGGCTCCACGGATTCACCTATCAGGAGGGCAAGGGCCTCATCCTGTTTTGTTCCACAAACAGGAGTTGGAGCACAACCTTCTATAGGGTCAATGGTAAAGAGAACGGAGAAGGCAGAAACGGACAGGGTAATGGGGAGGTGTCTTTACTAGAGTCACATACCTCTCAGCAGTGTCAAAAACAATCAATTTTGGCAGCCGATGTGTGATGCCATTGCAGTAGTTGGTCCAGGGTATAAAATTGCCACCTTCGAGGGGTTGCGGGGCCCAATCCTTCAAGCAGAAAAGAAGGACATCAGTGCTAGGTTGGGGAGTTCAGGCAGTCATGGGAGAGCACTGGATGCACAGTCATGTCAGATGGTTGGTCACATGGTAAGGGTAGATCCCTTATCAACTTCTTGGTACATTTTCCTAGAGGTACTATGTTTATGAAATCAATCGATGCATCGGCATATGTAAAAGACGCAGCACTCTTATGCGAGTTGATAGATAGGTTCCTCCAGGATATTGGGGTGCACAATGTTATGCAAGTTATTACAGATAATGCAGCTAATTATGTGGTTGTTGGCAGGATGTTTATAGAGAGGCACCCCACTTTGTTTTGGACTCCATGCGTTGCTCATTGTATTGATTTGATGCTGGAGGATATGGGGAAAATTGCCTTCATCAAGGTGGTGATTGATCAAGCTAGGAGCATCCCCAAGTTCATTTACAACCATACTTTTGTTCTCAACCTCATGAGTAGGCACACCAAAAACAGGGATTTGAGTCCTTGATTGGAAAACTATGATGTTTCAGGATTCAGTATCGACTTTGATGTATTATTTTATATTTGGCATGACTACATGATGATGATATATTTTTTTTCCTGGAAAACATGATGATGATATATATCAGTGCTTTCTCCATATTTATGTTCCAATGTGCTTATTTGATGTCATTGTTGCTTTATATGTTTAAAATTCTGAAGAAAAAAAATGAATGTATTTTGTATTTTTTAATGTTTGCCGCGGTTTGCCAATTTTCCCAATTTTTTCGCCAATGTTGACGAGAAATTGTATTCAGGACCCTTGCCGATTTTTTCCCGATGCCGACTTTTCAACATTGATACAACTATATATACATGTTTCTATCCCAAAAAAATTTATTGTACTCTTGGTACTGAGCTAGTTCGTCCCCTTAGTTTTTAATTTGTGGAACAAATTCATGCATTTCCATGTCACTTTGATATTCCGCAAGAGTATATAATCTTCAACAATATGGGCAAAAGCCATTTTGATTTTTTAAAGTCACCAAACATCCAAACTTATTTGCACAAAAAAGTAGAAATATCTATGGAATTCATAGTTCACGGTTTATTGATTCTTTGATAATTAGTAAACACATGGATGTGAAAATGCCACCAAAATTATGTGCTTCAACGACTTCCTTTTCGAATCTTAACACTTCCTTGATATGATGTAACACTTCCCTTATATTTTCACTTTCCTGAACTCTTCTCTAGATTGAACTTAGAGATTATATTTACAACCCCTTTTTACTTTAGAATTGATCTGTTTATATCTTGTTTTTTTAATACCTTATACCCTGAGACACATGACACGATGACATAGGACACGGAGGACATGTGGATACGAGTATCCAACACAAGATACAACGACCCTGGAAATAGAACATAGGGGACACGTTTATATATATATATATATATATATATATATATAAGTTGTTAGGAAACTTGGGTACAGGGACAGGTATGATGGCGAGTGCATCCATATGATTCAAAACCATTATACATAAATATGCAAAGTTTCTCATGTATATAGCAAGGGTGCATACAACAAAAAAGACATCAAGTGCACTCCATATCGAACCCGAAATACATAAACAAAGAGACTAAATGGCCTATAGAGTCCAAAAAGCTTCATGCTACAACAAATAATTACATATCAAAATCATAGCCTATATTGGGATCATATTCATCAATAGCACCCTATGTGCTCTTCCTCTAGGGTCTAGCCCTTGCCTCTACCTTGAATCTCAAAGTTGGTCCTCCAAGGACATTTGTCAACACCCTATAGTTTTGATGAAACTTCCCAATCCAAGAATTAAAATAAGGTAGAAAAAGCTTCCCATGCTTAATAAGTGATTTTTCTTGAGTGAAAGGTACATTTTTGTTAAGGTCATGACAGATGAGTTCAACAATAAGCACCACCAACATCAAGGTAAATAGATAGGTTGATGTGCTTGATAAAATGCCAATCCCATACCCTCATACATGATAGAATCCAGTGGAAACGTTGCAATCTGAAATCTTGAAAACTGTTAAGTCTGTTGAATTCTGAACAAGATCTAAAATTCTACTTTTTGCATATGAAATCCAATGAGGTTGGACTTCACACTTCCTCTGCATACTCCCTGTTGCTCAATGCTAAACTCTAGAAGAAAACTTTGACTATCTCCCTCAAAAAAGGCAGTGCACTATGATGTAGATGTTGCATCCTCTTGTTCCACAACTCACACAAGTTGTTTGTGTTACGAATTAGGGCTCAAACAAGTTCACCTTGCAACCTGTATAAGTTGCCTTCCCTAACTCCAATCACCTGCATTGATTTTGGACTAGACTTCTTTAGTCTTATAAAGACTTACAGGTTCTTAAACTCTACTGTAAAGCACTTATCTTCCACCCCCATTGTCCGATTGCCAAACTTTGATCTTCTTCCTTATATGGTTTTTGACTAGAGTTTTGAACTCCTTAATCCTATTAAAAACCTCATCCTTGGTCTTTAGGATGTAGATCCTTGTTTTGCAAGAGAAGTCATCAAACCTAGGAAACATGCTACATGCTTCCTAAGATTGATGTTATTGACATCAGTCCACATAGATCCGAATACACTAGGTCTAGAATCTCCTTATACCTATGCTCATAGATTGGGAAAGCATCCAAGCACACACCCTCTGCATACCCCCTATTGCTCAATGTTGAACTCTAGAAGACTTTGACTATCTCCCTCAAAATAGGCACTGCACTATGATACAGGTGCCCCATCCTCTTTTGCCACAACTTGCACAAGTTGTTTGTGTTATGAACTACGTCTCAAATAGGTTCACCTTGTAACCTATATAAGTTGCCTTTCTTAACCCTAATCACCTGTGCTAATTTGGACTAGACTCCTTCAATCTTATAAAGACTTGATAGTTCTTAAACTCTATTGCAAAGCCTTTATCTTCCATAACTGAAATTCAAAGCAAATTTTCCCTGAGACCATGAACAAACAATGCATTGTCAAAGTCTAAACAATTACCTAACTGGCATTGGAAGGGAATAGTACTATCACCTACTATTGGATACTTGGCATCATCACCAAGCTCAACTTGAACCCCTAATGTATCCTCTTTGAAACTTGAAAATAACTCTCAAGTTGATGTCATATGGCTAGATGCGCTCCACTATCCACATATCAAGCGTTACTTGAAACCATGTTCGTAGAAAGGCAAGATACCATAGAGAAATCATTCTCAAACTTCAAGGCAAACTCATTCATCTAAGTTTCAAAAGAGGCTACTACCTGATTTTGTTGTTGCTTCCCTTTACCCTTTTCTTCTTTTCTGAATGTTATGATTCATAATGTTCATGTGTATGACATATAAAGCACTTGATTTTACTCAAGTCCTTCTTCCATGGCTACAAGGTTGACTCTTCACTCTTTCCCTTACCCTTGTTGGGTCCTTTACCTTTAACCTTCTTCATTTGACCAAATAGAGCAAAGTCATTGTCACATCCCCACTTGCTAGCCTTAAACTCCCTCCAAATCTTCTAGATACAATCATCTCACAGTTTTTCAAAGGAGGGAAGATTCCCCAAGCACAAACACCTTAGATAAATGTTTCCCATTGAGATGAGAACTTAGTTGGTAGTTGGTGCTCGATTCACTAGCTCTTTGTCTTCAATCTTCTCCCCAACTAGTACAAGTTGATCACCAGTTTGCGTGACCTTCACCATGTAACTGGTAACTATGTCTGATTGGTTAATCTCTATAGATCTAAGTGTGTTACGCAATATCCTCTTCCTATTTATGTTCTTGCTCTAGTAAAGTCTAACCAAGGTATCAAACATATCCTTTGTCATCTTCTTCTTGGATATATGAGGGATCAAAAGATCCTTTATAGCATCCATGACCATTCGCTTGGCTTTCACTTCTTTATTCTTGTGAATTGTCAAATCCTACGAATCTGTCACTACAATCTGGACGATATCCCAAAGATCATTCTCTTCCAAATGGAGAGTTAACTTGACTTTCCATAATAGGAAATTGAGGTACCTTCCAGTCTGTCCTTGAAACTAAGGCTGGCTAATGCCATCTATAAGCTCTGACACACAAACTGCCAAATCTGATAGGTAAGAAAGCACTACCTCTAAAACCCTTTAACTATTGGTCTTGATTCCCAATAGTTGCTTTCAATAATTGATCTACTACCGTAAACTCTTCAAATCTTTCATGAAAAAAGCTTTAACACCATGTGAAAATTACACACCCTAAGTGATTGAAGTCCTTCTGCTCTCAACCAAATAAATCTGTTTTTAATTGTAGAAATATAATTTCTTCTCAGAGCAACAATCATCACAATAATTGGAAAGTAAATTTGGAAGCATAAAACAATTACACACATATCAGCTTATCATTCAACTAATCAAAGTTTACACGACAACCTCCACAACTGATTAAAACCAGAAATTCCACGATAAGCAAGTCACCCTAGAACTAAGTTGTAAGTCCTATTAAGAAGGTACAACCTGCATAGAAAAAGGAGCAATAGTTGTATGACTATTGCACAAATTGTACATATCAGTACCATACAAACTATCCCTTAACCTGCTTGTTGTTGGTCGATCCTCTTCCTTCTGACTCTGCTTTCTCTCCTCTGGTTGCTTAACCTACTCAACTGTTCAACTGTTTGACAAAAACTGTCTAAACTCTCCGTCTTGATATATCTTTTATACTTGAACTAAAACCCTAGTAATCTCTTTGTGAGATGTACGACTGAGATTAAATCTAAGTCACTAATGGCTTAAATACATTTTATTCGACTCAACAACTAAATATAAGACACTTCTCTTTTTCCTAAAGTGAATTACAAAATAGAATTGTCTTGAACTACTTCCAGCACATTCACAATGAACCCGTGTCAAACGTTCTTGTCTGAACTATATTCTTCAACAGTATTCAATCATTTGTACTTTCAAAAAAAATTATTAAATAATCCTCTTTTTTCTTAGATTAAGTAATACCATTCTTGACTTTGAAATGGACTAGATGTCGATATTGTGATCCAATCGTCATGACTCCCTCCATGATGGTGACTTATTGCATGTGTGAATTAATCAGATCTCCCTTGTAGCGACACACTAAATTAACTCCAGTAGTGCCTTGTGACACTCCCAGAACTCCGACACTATGAAACTGAATCTGAAAAACACATGTGCTATCTATTCTCCCAAGGATTCCAACAACAACTTACTTAGGTGGAGGCTTGATTTCTGTTACCAAGATTTAATATGTTAACATATATATTCTCTTGTCCACCAAAAAGGTCATGTCTTCTCTTGTCATCACAAATTTATCCACAATGGTTGTTCACAATACAGCACAATAAACCACAAGCATGAAGATGACAAGAGCTTACTTCTACTCAAATTTCTACAACACCCAAATCCTCAGAGAACGATTGTAGTACACAATTCATGCACACCTTTTAATGTTGATGTTGATCGGTCAATATAAAGTTTGGATGCACTACAAGGATTTAGCAACCATCAAATTGGTCAAATTTGGTTGCAGCAATGAGGTTGTTGAGTTTATGTTATACCTGAACTTCTTAAAAAAACAATCATTGGTATACAGCGTTGTCCAATCTCATTGGGTGGCTAATTGTAAAGTGGTGTAGTTGCTTTTCTGCAGTTGTTTATCAAATGCCCGTATGCTCTTCACAGCGGCCAACCGGATCTCTTCATGTAGATTTAGAATAGGTTTTTTTTTGTTTTCGTGTCTTACATTTTTTTAATAAAATGTCTGGACATTAAATGGCCAAGAGATAATGACAGTCAAAGACCCCAAGGATTAGAGAAACTCTAATAAAAAGAGTAAGGCCAAAAGCAAGATCAAAAGGGGTTTGATAAAGAGTATGGCCAAAAGAAGGATCAAACAGGGTTTGATAAAGAGTGTGGCCAAAGGTTGACATCAAACTTTGCTAACCCTATGTGGCCGAAGCAGTGATCATATTTGGCTTTGATACCAATGTAATGAACAGAGGTCATTTAGTGAATATCCAATATAAAAAGGACAATAGATCAAAATCCATAAAGGACAAATAATATATATAATTGAATAATGAATAAGATAGATCATAAGTTGATGATCGCAATGGTTAATCAGTCGTGTCCCTTGGTTAGGTCATGTCTTTTAGTTAGGATGTGTCACTTAATTTATTGTAATAATTATAATTTGTTATTTTTATCATAATACTTGGATAATTTTCATTTTTTGAAGATCCCATATATTTCACCCCACTTGTATGAAGGCTCTGCTTTAGTGTCACTATCGGTGTCCCTGAAGTGTGTGTAACGGTCTTTTCCTCTTCAAATGATGATAATTAATGCACTATCTCACCCTTCAGCTTCGTTCGCCTATAGGCCATTTTGTTATCCTGTAGCTCAAAGTTGTCATCATCAGAACTAATGAGTGTAATAGAAATCATAATCAAATAATCTTGTAATTTCCAGGAAATGATAAAATTCCAAGCATTCGCTTAGGCAAGTTTTTAAATTTTTAATGCTTTTCCTCCCAAGGAGAAGTCAAGGAAATATATCATTCTAGTATCTATGGCACACTTTTGAGGTTTGGGAGGAATATTCCCATTTGGGTATGGAATACCGTAACAAGGTGCTTGGAGGGAAGACCACGGAGAATTTCGATTCAAGCGCATCGTGTCGTTGGTAACAAATTACTTCATTGTGTCGCTGATCTGATCAATTCAAGCAAGGAAACTACTGAGATTCTGGGATAAGGTAAGTTGTACTCATGGATACAAAGGTCAAGCTCGAGGGGCAAGAAGAGGGCGACCGCATGAAATGAGCAGAGACACACTATGGTCAAAGCAATTTGTTCCTTTATCAGCCAAGGTTCCATTTCCACTCAACGTTTTCCTTTTATTATGTGAATGAAACCCTAGGCTTTAACTTGAAAAGGAGAGGGAGGCATAACTATGTACTTCGAACAATCCATTAGTGAGGAATGTGGGTAATTCTCATTAATTAATATGAAAAGAGAAGATTCAACATTTGAGTTTTAACCCAACAATTAACCATAGCTATGCCATTGTACGAGAAATCAACGGATATTCTCCTCAGAAACCCCTGTCTTTCGTCATGGTGGCAAACAGATAATGTAAACAGTGATCTTAAACAATCCTTATTTTGCTTTTAAAAAAGGTGCATGTGTGATCTTTTGCACTTGTGGATTTTCTCCCCTTTTATTTTGCTTTGTGTCTTATCCCCTTCTATTGTAATTTCTCTTGTTGCGCAGTAATTGGCATTTATTGTATCAAGACAAAATGATACTTTGAAGGCAATGATCACTGAGACAACATTATTTCAAGCCAGAGTGAATCGAAGTACATCAACGCATCAACAAGGAAAAGGCCTTTCTTCGCTGACATATCGATGAGGAAAAAACTTTTCTTTATCTACGTATCGACAAGGAATGTGATGTGTTGTCAAGAAAAAGTTATTTCGAAAGCAAAGTGCATCAATGAGCGAACATCTTTTTCAAGACGAAGTATATCAGTGAGCGTTAATCATTTGAAGCTTATGTGTATCGATGATCAAAATCCTTTTGGTCACTGGTGTATCGACGACCAAAAGTTATTTGGAGGTTGATTAGATTAGCAATAAAGGATCTTTCATCACCAACTTTTCTTTTGATGTTAAGGTCATGAGTTGAAGCAAGTCAACCAAAAAATCTTCGTCGTGTAACCACCGACGATTAGAAAACCCTTTTGGCATATCAACAATGAAAAGCTATTTCTCTGATGATGTATTCCTAAGAAAATCATTTTGTGTGTCGATGTATCAACGAGGGAAAGGCTTTTCTCCACTGACGTATTGACAAAGAAAAGTCTTTTCTAGAGCGAAATGTTGGTAAAAAAAAGTTATTTGGCTAGCAATGCATCGGTGAGAAAAGCTCTTTTAAAAGCGAAGGGTCGCAAAGAAAACCAAGTTTGAGGAGTCTTAATGTAATTGTAACTTCGGAAGATATTCACTTGTATTTTATATTGTTATTATTATTGTATTTTATTTGTACCACTGACGGAGATGTTTATTCCTCCGGTCGGGGATGTCATTATTACATTTGGTCATGTAAAGTGATTGAGGTGAATCCTCCTTTGTCAGTTGGGGCAATAGTTCCCCCTAGAGTCAATTGTATTAGGGTTATTGAGTCCCCTAGAGAAGTCGCCCCAATCAGGTATAGCTGGGGCCAACCTAGTAAGTGAAAAGGTCAAGTGAAAGATAAAGTATAAATAGAGAATGGAGCTCTCTCATTTGAACACACACTCACTCACAAGTTCGCATTAGTGAGAGAGGACAAGTTCGCATAGGAGGAAATGAAGAGGAGCTGCAGAAGACCATCTTTGTTTTGGGGTTTTACTTTTGTGATATTGTATTGGTGACGATTCTATCTCTAAGGAAGTTGCGGGGTTTTCTCCTTTATGGTTTCCCCGAGGAAATTATTTGTGTCTATTGTGTTATGATGTGCATGTTATTCTTTCAGTTAAGATCCTAGATAAATATTGATTAAAAGTAGAAAATCTAACATAGTATCAGAGCTACCTGAAAAGAAGACACTATGCAGCTGCGGAAGCTAGGGCTTCAAAATTTTGGGTCTTCTCTCCACATATCATCAACGAAAAGAGGCTAGTCCAACTCACCCTAGGAGAGCGCATCTTTCTGTAAAAAGCATAATTGGATTCTGAGAATTCTCATTTTTTGGCCCATCACTACTGCCGGAGGAAAACTAGGGCATCATCATTTTTGCGTTTCTGTTCAATGATTTGGGGAAGTGAGTACATTGGGCAACTCACCTTGAGGAGGCGCATCTATCTGTCCAATCAGAAGTTCCAAATTCCATGTTTGGAAAATTAGAGTTTCTCTGACCAAACCCTAGGGCCAGCCAACTAGCTCCAAAACCAGTTTTGGCAACTTAAAGTGGTAAGACCTAAAAGCTTTGTTATTTTCATTTGAAGTTCTCATTAAAGATGTCTCACCACACCAAGCTTGAGGATAAGCGTGAAGGAGCCGATAACTTCTAAGCATGGAAGTATAGGATTGCTCTGGTCCTTGAAGAAAATGAATTGGACCAGTATGTAAATGAAGAGGTTCTAGCACCAGAGGGAGAAGAAGCTAAAGCCTTACATAAAAAGAACTTGGTTAAGGGCAAGAGAATCATTGCAGATTCCATTAAGGATCATCTCATCCCACATGTGTCATCCTTGAAGACACCTAAGGAGATGTTTGATGCTTTGACAAAGCTATTTGAAGGGAAGAACATAGATCGGAAGATGACCTTGCGGAACTAGCTCAAGAATGTGAAGATTCAAAATGCAAAGACCATGCAATCTTACTTTACAAGGGTCTCTCAGATCAAGGAACAACTTGAAGCTGTGGGAGAAAAGGTAGAAGAAGGAGAAATTGTGATGACCACCTTGAATGGTCTCCCAAGATCATGAGACTCATTCATTCAAGGGAGATGTGCTAGAAAGAAGTTAATCACATTCAATAGGCTATGGGAAGAATGTTCACAAGAAGAAGCTCAACTTGTGGCTCGAGAAGAAAAGATGGGAGCAAATGATGATCAAGCTCTCACAACACACACCAGAAGGAATCATAACAAGAGGGAGCACCATCATCACAATAAGAGGGAGAAACACCATCCAAATAAGAGGGAGAACTATAGAAAACCCAGAAGAGATCTATCCAAAATTAGATGTTATGCATGTGATGAGAAGGGACACTACTCCAGAGATTGTCCCAGAAACAAAGGCTCCAACAAGAAGACAAACAAGAAGAGACATCAAGCTCACACCGCGGAAGATGATGAACCTCCAAGGAAAAGAACCAGAGAAGAAGAAAGAGATGATTCTTCAAGTGATGAAGAATATGTATTATAATAAAGGTAACTAGTTACAAGGGTTCATTTAGAAGGTTCCACCTCATAAGGTGAAGCTAGAGATGACTTTCAGTATTACATGAAAGGAGTAGGAAATGCTCCTACAAAGTTGGACTCCTGAAACAAATAAGGATCAGTGCTCTATGGAAGAACCTCTCATCCATTTCGGCATTGGTTAAGATGCAGAAGAAGGAGAACACGGAGTCTACTCCAGTACAAAGAACAAGTATAGAATACTTGATCAACATTTTTTATCATAAGCAAGAAATGCATGGGACCTCAGAATCAGATGATGAAGAGGCAGCACACTGTCAGAGACTCCAGGAGTTCCTGCAAGGAAGCAAAGATCAAGAGGCAGTCCACCCAACAACCAAACAAAGATAAGTATTAGAATTGTCATTTCTAGCATATCTAATTATTCAAATGATATTGTCTAGTCATGTACATGCTTATGTTCCTAGATTTAGGATGTGAATTATGCATGTTAGAAAAGTTGCATTAAATACTATTAATATGCAAGTAACGGGTAAGTGGCCTATGGTACTGTACAACATTCCATTGCTACTTATTTAGAATGAAACCTTTTTGCTGACATGTTGGGAGTAGTGCACGCTCTTAACAATGTTCTGGTAGAGATGAAAGGCATCTAGAAAGTTGCGGGATATGGATAAATGTTGTATTGAAGCATTGGCTAAGATAATTGCATGACTGTATGATCTATGTCTTTATGCGTAAGAATTTGTTCTGAAAACTATGAGATGTTTCTAATCATGCAACTAAATTGACTTGTAGGAAAGATCGTGTACCATCGCCTACAAGAGAGACTTGTTTCGAAGGACATTCAAAGAAGACTCGGCACACAACAAATCCAGAAAGATATCTATTGAAGACACTGAAGAACCTGAAGTTCCCAGGATAAGAGATATAGCTATGGAAGAAGAGACTCCAGAAGATCATGAAGACCGTGATATGGCAAAACCACAAGAACCTGTAGATCCACCTCGTGAGAAGAACTCCCACAAGAGGAAACCAACATGGGTACGAGAAGCAATACAAGATGCGGAGAAGTATGGCGCTCCAGAGGGGATGCACAGAGAAAGCAAGAGACCTAGGCCATACTCCAACTATGTAGCCCTGTTGTGCGACATAATTGACAAAGAACCTTCCAACTATGAGGAAGCTGCAGAGAAGAAAGAATGGAAGGATGCCATAATCGAGGAATACCAGTCGATCATGAAGAATGATGCCTGGGAGGTAGTTCCGAGACTAGAAGAGAAGTCTGTTGTGACTTTGAAGTGGATCTACATGATCAAGCATGCTGCAGATGGTAGCATCGAGAAACACAAGGCAAGGTTTGTGGCACATGGCTTCTCCCAGAAGGAAGGCATAGACTAGGAGGAGACATTTGCACCTGTAGCCAGATACACTTCCATCAAATATGTACTTGCACTGGCTGCAGTGATGAAATGGAAGGTACACCAAATGGATGTCAAGACAGCTTCTTGAATGGTGTAGTAGAGGAGGAAGTGTACATGGAGCAGCCACTCAGATTTGAGACGCGTGATAGACAGACTCATGTGTGCAAATTGAAGAAGGCCTTGTACGGATTGAAACAGGCACCCAAGATGTGGTATGGCATGATGGATAGTTTTCTGATGAGCTTGGGCTTTACTACGAGTAAAGCATATTCCAACCTTCACTACAAGGTTGAGGTGGGAAATCCAGTGATACTTCTACTCTATGTAGATGACCTGTTTGTAACAGGGGAGGATGGGCTCATTGTAGATACGAAGAGGAAGCTTTCCGCGAAGTTCAAGATGAAGGACCTGGGTATGATGCATTATTTCCTAGGCATGGAGGTGTGGCAAGTGTGGATGGAATCTTCCTTGGACAAGGGAAGTATGCAGTGGATATTCTGAAGAGGTTCGGAGTGATGGACTGCAAGGCTATGGCCACACCTATGGCATCGAACTTGAAGCTACTATGTGATGCTTCATCAGAGTCAATTGATGCCACGATGTATCGTCAGATGATTGGTTCATTGATGTACCTGACGAACACAAGAGCAGACATATGCTTTGCTATGAACAAATTGAGCCAATTTATGACGGATCCGAGACATGTTCACCTGATTGTTGCAAAGCATATATTGACGTACTTTAAGGGTACAATTTATTATGGGCTCAAGTATGACGCAAATCAGAAGATTAACCTGCGGGGTTATGTTGATTCAGATTGGGCAGGCAATGCCGCAGACAGAAAGAGCACTTCGGGATGTTGCTTCGGTATGGGATCCGGTATGATCTCCTGGTTTAGCAGGAAGCAGTCGTGCGTGGCACTGAGTACAGCCGAAGCAGAGTATGTTGCAGCTTGTTCGGCTAATTGTGAGGCAGTATGGCTTAGGAAGCTACTGTCTGATTTGTCTGATCTCCAGTTAGAGGCGACTTGTATATTCTGTGACAACCAGAGTTGTGTGAAGTTGTCCGAGAACCCAGTGTTTCATGACAAGTCGAAGCATATTGAGATCAAGTACCACTATATCAGGGATATGGTGTAGAGAGGAGCAGTGAAGCTCCAGTATATTGCGACGGACAAGCAGATAGTAGATGTGTTGACCAAGCCGCTAGCCAGAGTGATGTTCGAGTACTTCAGAGAGAAGCTTGGTGTTCTCCAGATCGAGGTTCCTTCCAAGAGGAAGTGATGAGTCCGGAAGACGCAGATGCACATGGGACATTCTCGCATAGTGGTAGGTTTGTGCCTCCTATGTTGGTAGATGTAAGGGTCGGGCCATTCTCAAATAGTGGTAGGTTTGTGTCTCCTATGTTTGTAGATGTAAGGGTCGGGCCATTCTCGCATTTTGGTAGGTTTGTGCCTCCTATGTTGGTAGATGTAAGCACCGAGCCATTCTCGCATGGTTGTAGGTTTGTGACTCCCATGTTGGTAGATGTAAGGGTTGGGTCTCGCATGGTGGTAGGTTTGTGCCTCCCATGCTGGTATACGAGGTCTTGTATGGTGGTAGGTTTGTGCCTCCCATACTGGAGACGTCCACCGGTCATAAGACACTGTGTGTGCGCCTAGGCAGGATCTCGTATGGTGGTAGGTTTGTGCCTCCAATACTGGTAGACGCAGGCTGACCGTTGTGGGACATGTGATGTGCATCTGGGATGTGCCTCGTGTGATGAGATGATCTGAAGGGCGACAGTAGGAGACGTAGGTGTTTGCAGAGGCAATGTAATGACTAGTCCTAGGTTGTACCTACTTGATCGCTTGCTCGCAGAGATGATGAAGACCTACATGAGGGGTAGGCCTACATCCAGCATGAAAAAGGGTTGGCTCTATAGAACTTCCTATGACGAGTAGATTCGAGAGATGTCACCAATCGATGATCGACATGATGAGGACTGCAGCAGCGACGATGATGATCCAGTGTTGATGATGATGTTCCAGCATTGATGATGATCCAACGACGAAGACTTGTGTCCAGATGTGTTGATGACTGTGTCAAGAGAATACCTTCCTAGTTAAGAGGGAGTGTTAATGTAATTGTAACTTCGGAAGATATTCACTTGTATTTTATATTGTTATTATTATTTATTTTATTTGTACCTCTAACAGAGATGTTTATTCCTTCAGTCGAGGATGTCATTATTACATTTGGTCATGTAAAGTCATTGAGGTAAATCCTCCCTTGTAAGTAGGGGCAATAGTTCCCCCTAGAGTCAGTTGTATGAGGGTTATTGAGTCTCCGAGAGAAGTCGGCCCAATCAAGTATAGTTGGGGCCAACCTAGTAAGTGAGAAGGTCAAGTGAAAGATAAAGTATAAATAGAGAGTGGAGCTCTCTCATTTGAACACACACCCACTCACAAGTTCGCATTAGTGAGAGAGAGGACAAGTTCACATAAGAGGAAAAGAAGAGGAGTTGCAGAAAACCATCTTTGTTTTGGGGTTTTACTTGTGTGATATTGTATTGGTGACAATTCTATCTCTGAGGATGTTGCGGGGTTTTCTCCTTTGTGGTTTCCCCGAGGAAATTCTTTGTGTCTATTGTGTTATGTTGTGCATGTTAACCAAGGAAAAATGTTGTGCATGTTATTCTTTCAGTTAAGATCCTAGATAAATATTGATTAAAAGTAGAAAATCTAACAAGGAGCAATATTGAAAAAGTTTCTAAGTGTTTTACACTTGCTTTAGGACCACTTCAAAGCTTTACAAGGATAGATGAAGATTGAAAGCCAATTAGGAGAATTCAAGGCAGAAAACATAAGCGTTGAGAGGCTAATTCCGGATACTTTGCCTAAGTTCATCTAGACTTAAAAGGACCAAAAAGGATTGCAATTTCTCCAACTATGAAGAACATTAAATGCTTAGTAGCCTTCCCAATCAATCAATGCATGCAACATGATAAAAGAAATCAGGGGGAATAATGATAACACCATTGGGGATGTGCGCAATTGAAACAATGATACAACTACTCAGAAATCAAGCTGAATTTGGAAAAGCATGGCGGAGAGAGAGTGCATTTTGGTCAATGATACCTGATCCAAAATAAAAATGGGGCCCCAAGTTAAATGACTTGGGGGCTGGTGAGGGCTCAACAAAACTATTCAAAGGTATATTTCTCTCTGATCCCATTGGTGGCTAGTGAAGAAAGGGAATTTTGTAGATGAATCCGTTTTACAAATCAAGAAAAAGTTTCAAGTTTTTTACACTAGCTCCAAGACCACTTCAAGCTTTCCAAGGATAGATGAAGATTAAAAGCCAATCAAGAGAATTCAGGCAGAAAACACACGCATTGGGAGCTTAATTCCAAATGCTTTGCCTAAGTTCATCTAGACTCAAAAGGACCAAACAGGTTTGCAATTTGTCCATCTATGAAGAGCATTAATTACTTGTCGACCTTCTCAGTTAATCAATGCATGCAACATTATAAAAGAAATCAAGGGGAATAATGATAATATCATTGAGGATGTACCCAACTGAAACAATGATACAACTACTCAAAGAAATAATCAATGAAAACATAACAACCATTGGTGTGACATGATCAAGCTTAATTTGGAAAAGTACATTCGAGGTAGAGTGCATTTTGGTCATTGATCCCTGATCCAAAATAAAAGTGGGGCTACAAGTTAAATGACTTTGGGGGCTGTTGAGGGCTCAACAGACTATTTAAAGGTATATTTCTCTCTCATCCCGTTGATGGCTAGTGATGAATTGATTTTACATATCAAGAAGAAAAGGAAACTCTAGACAATATGATGGACTGTTTATAAATATTTTGTGAAGCCTCAAGGTCCAAATTGCAAATGGCTAAGATTCGGTGCCTTTATCATAAGCCAAAGGGAGACTCCATCCTAACTCATGGAGCAAGGTTCAGCCTGGATTCAACCTAGCTAGATATTTAAATTTTTGGGAACTCCATTTGCCTTCCACACCTCCCCAAAGAGTTCTAGGATGTTGTTTTACAAAGGGTGGGTCTAAGAAAATCGACAAATGGATTGTTAAGACGATGTCCCTTTTCGCCAAGCTCCAAATACATACCTAAGTCCTAGCTTCCACCCACGTATCGTATACTACTCTTTATGCTAGGTTTATTTAACCCAGAAATATTTTTGACACAAAAAGCTCCTTAGAAAGTTTTTGTGGGCAAATTCTAATTGTCACAAGGGCTTCCATAAAGCCCCAATTGGGGCTTATGTTGCACACCTAAAGAAAAAGGAGTAGTGAGGATTCTTGCCACTAGAGCTCAAGCTCAAGCATTATGTGCAAAAAGGGTCATTAGATCCATTAGGAGTCAAAAAGCCTGAAATCCTAACGATGTATCACCTCGAGGGCACCGTATGGTCGAAAGGTATGACTAATTTAAACTTGTAGATCCTCCTGATCACATCGGCCCTTGTTAAGGTGAAAGGGACATTCATGGTTAAGAGCATTTGGCAAGCCTGTAAAGCCACCAAGCAAAAGTTGGTCCAGAAGAGTGATCCTCTAAGGTCAAGAATTTCTTTTAGTGATCAGTACTTGTGGCGGTCACCAATAGTGTTACAAGACAATAATCCCTTAAGCACAAATTGCTTGGCTCATGGCTAGGAGCTTTTCAAAGATGCATATGTTTCCCTATAGATTTGTATGACAAACAAGTTGAAAAATAGAATTGGGAGACCCTAAAAAAAGTTCAAGCTAATCACAATCGATAGACTTATTCTAGAATAAGTGGAGTCTAATACCAAAAATCCATTCCCTAGAGTTGACCTACTAGGACAACAAGTTGGTGGATGAACTAAAGGTGGAACAGAAGGAAAGGTTTCAAAAAGTATAATTTAGTGAATGGGTACCAATGGCTATCATCTAAGCCAACGTTGGATGACAAACTCAATAAAGTATGGATGATCAAGTCAAAGGAGAAGACAAAGTTGTATCAACTTAAGTCCATTTAAAAGATGTACCTTGTACCTAAAAACCTTGCTTTGTCTGGTCTTTGAGTCATGGAAAACTACCTATTGGACAACCCTTGAAATACTTAGGGATTCCCTAGTCCAATTGTTTGTTGTGGAAAAAATGAATCTCTAAAGCATTTTCTTTTGTAATGCAAATACACCTAGTCCACCTGGGAATGGGCCTATAAGCTTTGCTATCAGCAACCACCATTCAAAATTCCTAGAAGTATGCATTTTAGGAGATTCTCTCCCATGGACCATGGAATTTTAGGCAACATGGAAATGGATTATTATTGATATTTTATATCACCTTTGGAAAACAATAAATGAATGTGTTTTCACAAACATACAACTCAAATTTTACCTCGCACAATGGCTCTCTAATATGTGCTCATTTGTATCTACAAATTCAAGCACAGACAAAGAAGGTGAAGATGGTGGTGGCACATCTGCATGAACTAATGGACTACTAGACCAATTCCTCCCTGACTCACTTTGCACATTCTAAAGCTTCAGGCAGTCATCAACCTCAACAGAGGGTAGGTAAGCAATGCGAGAGCATCAAGTAAGGAGGAGGAGTTGGGCCCCTACCAGGATCCTAAAGGTTCCCTAGTTTGACAAATTCCCAATTGTTTCGCCAACCATATCTAAACCAAAGCGTCGTAAAGAGACTATGCAAGTAAACGACAAATGGATGACCATTCTAGTTGATTTGGATCCCATAGTTGAGGAATGGAAATCTCCTCCTGAGGAATGGAAATCTCCTCCTGCAAAAAGTCCCATTGTGGTTGATTAGGAACCTGCAATCAAGGGATGGGGATTTCCTCCTGCAACAAGTTTAGTTCCCGCAACTTTTTAATCTTCTCGTTCACTCTGGCTAGTTGCCCTGACTACTTATGTTTATCGCTTTCTACCTCTAGCATTGTGCACTAGAAGACCCTTTATCGTTATGCCCTATGTGGCAATTTTTGATAGGCTAGGTTTATTTTTCCTTGCAACCTTAACTTGTGGAGGTTAGTTTCATGACCCCTTTTTTGTATAAAATGCATGTAATTTCACTCTATATATTAATAAGATTTATGAAGCATTCATTAACAAAAAATCTATGGTTCAATACTAGCAATCTGTTTATATGGTTTAATGCACTAGCTTTACATTTGCATTATTTTCCCTAAACAACTCAATTTCAACCATGCACGGTGAATAATGCATCCTCTATTTAACAATATTTTGTGTCCTAGTAAATTGAACGCCATTGATATATATACATAGATATATATAGCAACACATGTTCATCGAGCTATGATCTAATGTTGAGACAAGGCATCACCACAGTGAAGACTCGGTTTCAAACCTTAGCAATCTTAGAGCCCTATTAGAGAGGAATAGCCCAAGTTTTGAAATCTTAAAATATCAAAAAGTGGCTAAAGCTGCTAAGATAATTTTGTGCAGTTTCAAACTGTTTGGGCTTTTAGAGATCATATATCTTTTTGATGATTAGACAAACAGACAATGTGAACATGTGATTCTATAGCTATTATCCTATTACTACTTGAGGTGGTCAGTTATTAGAATTGGTATAATTAAGCAGCTTGGAATACTTTTCTTTAAATAAAATAAAACAGCAAATTATGCCTTCAAGTATTAAAAAAATTCATATCAAACTGTAGAGTTTGCCATCAGTTAGAACTCATTCAAAAAAAGGGCTCATCTTAGACCATCATGGACCACAAAGTATCTGATTTAATCAAACATTCATAACTTATGTGTTACTTAGATATAATTTCCAGTCGCTATCCACTCCATACACTACTGCCTTATTTGCAACCTCCAATAATTAATGATTCAGTGAAACTCTGTTAAGGACTCATCAGCTTGTTAATATTTACTTTACATGTAACATCAAATAATTATTTGCAATCTTCGATAACTAACGGTTCAAATGAAATTATGTTAAGGACCCATCAGCTTGTCAATATTTACTGTACATAGTGCCTCGCACAATGTCCGTGTCAAGTAACTTGGGCTTCCGGAAATCATCAATTGCTTTAACTTTTTGCCTTGCGCAATGTTCATGTCAAGTAACTTGGGTTTCTGGAAATCATTAATTGCTTTAATGATTTCCAGTCTAGCATGCCTACACGAGTTTGTTATATTGTCAGATTGACAACTCACATCCAAATTTCTGTCGCATAACAGGCTCATGAAAAGCAGAACTAATTGGAGAGGCATCCTGCCTGAATACATTGGTTCTCCTTGGCCCCACTCAACTATAGGCCCCTGCAGAGGTCTATAGAAGAACAAGTGATGAGGGTATGGCACTATGCCACCCATTTTTTGTAAAAGTCTTGCAATTTCCAATATAATGAATCCATGTTTTAAACTTGCAAATTGGAGCAATTGATTTATGATAACGAGCTGCGGGAATCTATTCTTGTTACACTTTATCTTCTCCATTATTGTTCTTAGCATATTGCTGAAATTTTGCATATGTGACCTTAACATTAATGCTTCTTATACTCGATCCAAGAAGAATTTGCTCTTAATTGTAGATGCAGAACCGTGGAAAATAGCACTAGTACAAAAGTTGTTCATCTTATATCCAATACATAACTGAAATACAGCTCAAGATAACCAATCAAGGGAATACAAACCTTTCATGTCTCAATTTACTGCGCTTGTAACAATCATGCAATTTTCAAACTAGTAAAGATTGACCAATTATGGGAATACAAAACTTCCATGTCTCAATTTACTGCGCTTGTAACAATCATGCAATTTTCAAACTAGTAAAAAGTAAAAATTGACTACATTAAAAATCAACTCTTTGTTTGTGCCAATGGAGCCTTGTTCGCTGGTGACGCTGATGAAGCATGTATTTGTCCAACAGGGTCCCATTCTCAGTTCTTCTGCGCAGCCCAAATGGCATGTCAAAAATAGATGAGGTTGCGTGTAAGTCCTGGGCAAATTTGGCAACAGATACCCCTCAGACATGGCACCTAAGCTGAAGGAAGTCCATGTTATGTGGTGCGGCCCCGACCTTGGGGCATCTTTATCGTGCAAGTTCAGGGGTGCGCTGGGCTGGGCTGAGCTGGACTCTTTGTTTAATATTTAAGTGTTACTGGGAAAAGGGTTGAACTCTTTGTGTAATTGTTAAGTGCGGCATAAAATAAATATTTTGCTGAAATTCAGTAACCATATGAAGTTGAAGCAACGCATACTTAAGTAAGATCTATAACAACTTCATATACTTTTTTAGTTTTAGGCTTATGAATTGCAGTTGAAATGCTATTAAGAATACCTGGTTTATCCAGAAGGGGGGTAATTTTATCCCGGAATACCGCAATTCTCTGTTTAGTTGAAGAAGTATAAACCTCCTGAGCTGCAGCCTGCAGAACCTCCAGAGCCTGCGCCATGCTGCAAAGCTCTCCTACTTCTGTCTCTCCAGTCCTAGCACCTCAATCTGCCTAAAATGCAATATTCTACTGAGAAAACGCGCTCAAATCTTCTCAATATGGCCCTAAAATGCATTAACAGTTCAAGTAACAGGACAAATGGATTTCCAAAGATAAGGGTGTAAATCCTCAAAACAAATAATGTTTAAAAATAGTTCTGTGAGACTGAAACTACCTCCAACCCAACTGAAGGAATTGTGAGGTGAACAGTGCAAAACCTTCAAATGCTCTGCAAAACCCTCGAAGTGGCGTGCTTAAACCCTGGATCGGAGAGCGCTTAGCAATATATATTAGTTAAAATGATCCGAGTGTTGTTTGCGATCTCCGAAATGAAAGGGGTTTGTTGTGCAGTTATTACAATCTCGGAGAGAGCTCTTAGGGCTCCGGGAGCATGAGAATGTGAAAATGATAATCAGATAACCTAATTGAAACTTCTTATAGCATTTCGACTGTCACTTAAAGGGTTCATTTATGTGCATTGTGAAGTGTATACCGTGTCAAACATTTTGTGGAGTAAGAAGTTCCCAAAGTTATTACAATTTCTTACGTTAATAGAGGTGATCCCGAAGTGTCATTAGCATTTAATGTGTTAATAGAGGTAGTGCAAAAGTGTTCACAGTATTTAATATATTAATATAGGTTCAAAAGTGTTATTAGAATCTAGAAGTTAATAGAGGTAATCCATGATTTGAGTGGGTTATATGTAGAGGTAGTGGCCTCTTGTTTGGCTTTTTACTATTCAATGTGTGTGGTGGTGGAACAAATATAATAGTTGAAAAAAATTGTGAAATTAATGTAAATTGTTAAATGTTTTATGTGAAAAGTATGTGTTTTTTTGTTAATATGTTTATGTATGTATATTTTTGTAGATTGAGTAATCAAATTACTATAAGGAAGCACTTTCTTATTTCATAATAAGGCAGCCTTATATGTTAATTTGGTGTATATAGATCATGATCTTAAAACTATTGTTATTATAAACAATGTTGTGAATGAAAATGGAATAACATCAATCTAGGTCTATCTTAACTTTGGATCTATCTAGTGCCAAGAGCTCATGAATTTAATCCATCTCATCGCTTGATAGATTTATAGGTAAAATTGATCTAGACTAGCCAGTATAAGAGTTTATCTATTGCAGGAGATATATGCATGCTTGCTCGGCCTCCTCCTCCTCCTTTGTTTATGAGAGAACTTTAAATAATGAGTAGTATATAAGATAATAAATAGTTGGATATGTCACGTTTGGGGTCTTGGAATAGTTTTGATGGCTATAAAGTCTCCTCTCCTCTTATGTGTTATCTCATTTTCGTTGTAAGGTCTAGTCCACAACAACATATATGTCCCAACATACCATGATCTTTATGTTAATTGAGATATCCATAGATGTAGTGGCCCTGCTAATAACATAGTGTTTGATTGATTGTGAGTTGAATAGGTGCGCATGTCGAACCTCCTCCTTCTCCTCTATAGGTGTGTGTGCATGTAAATAACATTTAGTAATGTATATGATATAAGAAATATTCAAGTACTCATAGTAAAACATAGAAGGACATTAACCTTTCAATTTCTTGGGAATCCTTGTGGATTAAATACTTTGTTGACTATAGTCGTATCGTGACCATCAATTTTGATGAAAAATAGAGGTGGACTATATGGAAGTGCTCTATGCACTTGAAAGATGTAATTTTCATTCATACTTTGACTAAAAATTGCATTTTAAAAAAATGGGTAATAGACAACAGAATAAATAGACAATACATTGTGGTTGTTCTCTTGTAATAATTTCTTACAACTTTAAAATCTCATCGCATCTCCTTTATGCATTTTGTCAATGAGATGTTCTTCTAAAATTATTAGAATTTTGTCAAGACTTGTCTCAACAGTGAAATGGGATGTTGTTATTTACTAGGATTCTACCCTAGCCTCCCTACTTTGGGTTGCTTAGGAGTTAGTCGATGTACAAGGTCATCTTTTTCAATAAGGCCCACTAGGTAGTTAGTTGATAGTAACTAGATGTAAAAGGGTTATCTTTATTTAATAAGTTCCACTAAGTGACTGGTAATCATTAATCATGGGACCACAAGTAGTTAGGGTTTTGCTAGATAGAGATTATGTATAGAGCTAATATGCTATGAAATGTTTTATCAAGTGGTGTTGTTGGGTTGGAGCTCTACTCAAAGGAGGTTGCCCCCTCAAAGAGGCCCATGAACACTCTCCCTCTTTTGTAGATTATCAATTCAAGGGTTTTAATATGCAGGCTCTATACATTATCTCTATTATTTACTTTTTGTAGTTTATATTTCTTGAATAATTGCTCAATAATCACTATTTTTGGTATTCAAATACATTACAAATAGTATCAAAGCTCTTTCATATGCCATCATGTGCCTAAATTATAGAAAGAAAAAAAATAGGCTAAAGATGCGTTCTAGCATCCTTAAACACAAAGATTTGTCATTTAGTGGGTAAAACCACAGTTGGGGAAGCATACACATAAGGAATACAAGTGGAGTCACTTGGTTGGACACCTTTGTTCCGATGTTGCCACCCTTCGAGTAGTATTGCATCAAACAAAATCTACCAATGGGTCCAATCTTCCACATACCTTCAAGTATATGAAGCACCCTAAGCACACATGTAACCAAGCCTTACATGATCCTCTTGATCATCATGTTGCTATAGCAAATTGATAATATCACTTAGGGAGATCACTCTCACATGCCAAAGAATCATGTAATACAACTAAGGGTATCGTCTATCCTCCTTAGTTGTGTGTTGTGAAATATTTTTCTAAGTACTATTGTTGTAAACACTCGAGTATATCTTAGAGTTATAATGCTCAGTGGGCTAGCTCAAGCGGTTGAGTGCTGTAAGTTGTGAGCAGAAGGTCTCGGGGTCAAATCCCCGGGTGGCTATACATTACTATATAAGGGCCTCACTTAATGTCCCCATCGGGTTAGGCCCCGTAATCAAGGTCAATGGTTTACATTGGGTACCATCCTCAAAATGAGGGTAAGTACCCGAGGGTTTCCCATGACATGTTCCTTGTAAAAAATATATATATCTTACTTAGAGTTATAGTGTGTGACACTCCCTTGTCCTTAAGATCCTGCAACCCTAGCCTCTTTAGAAGGGGTAGTTGAAAAAAAATCATTGGGTTATCAAGAATTTGTGATTTCATTAACACAATACTATTCAACATGAGTAATATTCCTATCAAAGTAAAAAAAAGAGTATGTGGCCTACCCGCATCATTACAGGGTACCTATCGCAAAAGACTCCTCGAGTGATGTTAATTGCATTAGTATAGCTCGCAAGTAACCTTTATTTTGAGGGACTAGCCATGTTATTGTGGGTCCACGATCTCAACAATCTCCTTGCAAGGCACTAATGGCATTGGTATAATTCTCAAATAACATTTATGGTGGGCCCTGAGGCCAATGACATCCATTAGGGACTCTAGCGTGGATAGTAGAATCAATAATATGGAAACCGTCTCAATGCAGTTGAACAAAAACTCAACGCATAGACACTAGGATCACCACCCTCAAAGTAAGCTCAAGTTTGAATTTAACAACTATAGAATTGATTTTCATGACCTAAAAACCCATTCCTCTATTGTTGTTGAAGCCAAAGAAATTCAGTAAGATATGCAAGTGTTGTTAGAAGGGGTTGACTCTTCCAATAGGGAATGTATTGCCCAAAATCACACTTTTGGGATAATCAACACAATACGTGGCACAAATTTTCCAAAGTATAACTAAACAAGTTTGATGGTTTAGACCAAATTAGTTGGGTTACGGAAATGGAATACTATTTCTCTCTCCAAGAATTGTTGATGACCTCATGAAACTTAAAGTGGGTGTGTTATAGTTGGATTGAGAGCATTGGTGATGGTCGCAATGGTCGTAATGGAACAAGAATTCCCATTGGTGGCACATTGCCTATTCCTAATTTGTGGAAGGCATTTATGTTTAGTTTAAAACATATACACATTAATTGGGAGTTTAACCAATTTACACCAAATAGGCATAGTTGAAGACTTTTTAGCAGCCTTCAAGCAATTGGTAATTTGCATAGAGGGAATAATTGAGTCATTTTTAAAAGAATTTTGTATTAGTGGAGATTTTAACATGGGTCATACGGGCTCATCCCACTACTTGGTTGGAGGTCTCCTATAAAGTTGGACTAGTGCAAATAGTGGCTAATGCACATACCAAACAACACCCTTTTATACCTCAACCACACCTTCCCATTGGCACATATCACCACCTCCTTCCCCTCTCAACTCTCGTGAGTCCACAAGTTGACCTAGGAAGAAGCAATCAAACATCGATGCCTCAAAATTTTTTATAATCGTGATGATAGGTATTTCAAGGGGAATAAAAGTAAGGAACAAAAATCATTTCAAATTGACGCGTCCCAATTTAACCACCCTAAGTAAATTTTCAAGGACGCCACTTTCAAACTAGAAATAATGGACCCTACACCTCCTCCTCAGGAAGAATCCACCTAGTATCCTCCTTGGGGGGAACCCCAAATTCCCCTCCATGCTTTATCAAGAAATTCAAGTAATGAGACCTTGAAGTTGATTGGATACATTAAGCACCAAAGTGTAATTATTTGAATTGACGGTGGTGGAACCCACATTTTTATTCTTCAACGAGTGGTATGAAATATTGTTATGCCCATGTGATGCACAATTTTCAAATTGTGATAGCCAATGGTGGTATGATGAAATGTGATGGCAAATATGAGAATGTGGAATTTCAAATGGGGGACTATCAACTCAAATCCCACATGTCTATTATTGAAATGGGTGGTTGTAATATAGTGCCCAGAGCAAAATGGTTATGAACTTTCAGTCTAGTTACCATGAATATCAAGGAGTCATACATGAACTTCACTAAGGAGTGCCATCATCACACCCTTAAGGGGTTGAAGTCTAACTCTTGTAAATGATCAACTCTTACCATATGCTAAATCTCTTAAAGAGAAAATACTATGGCATTATTGCACAATTCAATGCCATTCAAGTTTTGGATAGTCCTCCATAGGCATTTCACCCAATTTACAACTTATCTTAACTAAGCACCCAATGTGCATCCTTATAGTCACCATTTTGCACAAAAATATGAAATTGAAAATATTATTCAAGAATTGTTGGAGGCTAATGTCATTCAACCCAATACTAGTCCTTACTCCTCCCCTTTAGTCATGGTATTAAAGAAAAAAGGCAATTAGCACATGTGTCTTAACTTTCGCACTCTTATAAGTTGACCATCAAAGAAAAATTTCCCATCCCAAATACTGATAATCCCTTGGATGAGCTTCATGATGCCATGTTCTTCACTCAACTGGATATCTGATTGCACCGCTACTAAATCCAAACAAAGGGGGTGGACATCCCTAAGATGGCTTTCCACTCACATAATCAAATTGTAAGTTTTTAGTGATGCCTTTTAGTCATTGTGATGCTCCATCCAACTTTCAAATCCTCATGAATAAACATTTTTGGCCCTTCCTGTACAATTTTGTAATGGTATTATTTGATGATATGTTGATGTATAGAAAAACATGGAAAGCGCATGTGGAACATGTTGACAAAGCCCTCCAAATACTTCAAGATAACTAGTCGTTCCTCAAACATTCCAAATGTGCTTTGGGCACTTCTAAATTGGAATACTTGGGTCATGCAAGTAGCCAGGAAAAGGTGCAAGCAAATCCCAATAAAATTGAGTATATGCAAGATTGTTGATGCCCTAGGAATTTGAAAAGCTTACATAGCTTCTTAGGGTTCACAAGCTACTGTAGAAGTTTATGTGAATTATGGATGAATTGCGGCCCTATTAACTAACTTGCTAAAAAAAATTATGTTTACATGAAACAATGTTACCAAGCAAGCCTTTTCAACTTTAAAGGAAGCCATATGTCTTCCACCCATCTTAGTAGTGCTTGATCTCAACGAGGATTTTGTCTTGGAATGTGATGCATCTTGAAAAGGTCTTGGCACAATGTTGATGTAAGAGGGATGCCCATTAGCATTCACTAGTAAACAATTATGTGATAGGAATTTGGGAAAGTCCACCTATGAGAAAGAGATGATGGTCATCCTTCATGCAATAGATACATGACGTGTGTATCTCTTTCGGAGGTGCTTCCAAATCAAGATGAACCATCATAGTTCGAAGTATTCTCAGGAACTGAGGTTTTCATCCCCAAATTAGCACTAGTGGGTCATTAAGATGCATATGTATGATTATGAGACTATATACAAGGGAAAAATGAATGTGTTGGTTGATGCTTTGTCTCAAAAATGTGAGGAGGAAGGATCTATCTTTGCTTTATCCTCACCTAACTAATGTAATACCATGTTATGGCATCGCCCTTGGGATCATCACCTAGTGCACTTCAAGTTCAGACGATGCAAAACACAACAATACAAGGGCATTGTGCTTTACATCAATTTTTCATTGACCTACCCTTTTTACGTGTCATTGTTTTCAATGCACGCTGATTGAGAGGTTGGTTGGGAGGAGAGCGGTTCCCCCACACATGATTTCCTGAGGAGATGCTGCTGATGGGCATCTTAGTGGCTTCAAATGTGTAACTGTAAGTTTAATTCTTTCGTTCATGTATGTATTTTGATTGCCCTTTCCTTTATCCATTGTTTGGAGTATAAGTATTTCATGAGAAAAAATTGTGTCTCTGACAAATAATTCTTTTATGGTTATATTTATTGTTAATGTTGAAAAAATATAAACCCCGTGAAAGCAAATTAATATTTTTAAGATGCATATTACTCTTAAGATGTATATTATTTACATTTTCCTTATTTTGGGTTTTACATTCTGGTATCATATAAGGGGTCATATTTGCCACAACAAAAATGATGTAGAAATTTTCATCGACTTGCATCAAACATTATTGAAAAAACACCTTAAGTGTCACATTTGCATCAAATGTGTGTCCATTTGCATCTCATTAGTGTCATAATGCGTTAATCTAGGCATTGATATTTCATAATGGGCATCATTATTAAGTTATGTTTGTGCCCTACTAACATTGTGATAGTGTCAAAATACAAAGCTTTTGAGTCAATTTTGAATTGGATTTGTGCCTTATTAGCATCACATTACATCAATCATATGCCACTTTAGTGTCATGTATCCATTATTATTATTTATTTTGCATTATATGAGTGCCATTTTATCATCATAAGAGAAATGTTTTGTGTTACATATGCATAAACAATCATGCCCTATTGTGTCACAATTTTGTCATATTCAACCAAATTGCGTCAAATTTGAATCTTACTAGTGTCAAAATTTTATCATTTCAATGTCAATGTTGCAACATAATTATGATTAATGATGTAATTATTTTTATTTCTTTAATTAATATTATTGATTAATTTAATTTTTAATTATCATTTTTATGATATTTAAATATTGGTGAGATTGATGGTTAGTATAACTCTATTTTACAATGTACTAATCATACCAACAAAAACCATGTATATATAAACACAATACCCCAGTAACATTCAATCAATTTCACAATGCGAGAGCAAAAACCATGCACCCATAAACACAATTATGAAATTTTATTTCATTGACATTTAATCAATTTCACACCATAGAAACAAAAAACCATGTATATATAAACACATTGATATAATTTTAAATCAAATCGTAAAATAAGCATGCAATTGTTTCTACTTGTAAACAAGTGGTGCACTACGACATTAGGGAAATGCCAACTTTGTATACAACATTGAACGAAAAAGCATGTACACATGTAAGAAAATGAAATAAATTTGACATCAAAAGTTGATTGAACTATTGTCAATGTTCCTTGTCATCTTCTAAACCCTCGTCCTCATCACTCTGTAAAAACATATAAAAAAAAGCATTGAACTCAATAAATAAAATAAAATAATTGCTAACATTTAAATGTGTAAAAAAAACATACAGGTTAAAAAGTGGTGAATACCCTCAAATTCCTTAGAGTCACCCTCATTAGCATTAATATTGAAGATTATAATATATTTCAATCAATGGATGAAGAATTCGGATTCCAACTATATATATAAGTTAAAAAACAAACACATAATTAATTACTTCGGCATCGGCTTAAAAAATACAACCAATATTTCCTAACCATTATTTGGGGTATGTCAATTAGGTCTGGCTTGGATCGTTCGGGAGGAGGAATGTTATCCTCCCCACTTAGGTTCAAATCATGCTTGTGACATGTTTCTCTATCTGTGAGCCATGAGGAATATCTTACCCTTGCTTAAGGGTTGGAGGGTGGGGTGCTTGGTTACACGTGTAAACATAAAAACACCATTCCTCAAGGCATACTTAATTCTTCATTAGTGGGCTCACAACTATAGTTGGTTAATTGCATGCAATAGGAGAAAACCATATTTAATAATGGCATATATTAAGCTAGTAAATTAGGATAATAATTGTGATCACATCAATAAACTTATAGAACACACTCTAATCAAGGACCTCTTGGGTTGACCCAATGATTATCAATGTTTATTTGTGCTTGCAGGTAAGATAAGATAAGGTCAATTAAGTTTATAGATGTTTGGAAAATGCCCATGAAAGTAGGTCAATGGAACTAAAAGATTACATCAGAAAAAAGATAACGATTTTAAAACATATCAAAATCAATAACTACAAGCATATATTATTTATTACATTTGTGGCCTTTTGTTGTGGTGTCCTCGAGATTTTTTTAAATACATTTTTGTCAATATTAGATGGTCTTTGTTTTATGTCGACTTCGCCTTCCTTATTGATATTTGTGATGTTCTCATTGATTTTGTTCAAAACCATAGAAAATAATGAAATATCCACAATGAAGTATACAAGTTGAAGGGTCATAAACATGAGTGAGTACATAGAAGACTATATCGAACACATTTTACTGATATGATATCTCACCCTTCTGATAGCCTTAGAGAATTTATGAAAAGCCCATTTATCACTAAAATATACAATTAGGAATCTTCTACATATATGTTGTAATTCTCTTTGCTTATCGGCATTACTTATTTTAGAGCAGTGTTTATGGTATTCTTTTGACTACTATCCCATGACAACATCAAAAAAACAATTATGGAAATTTGTATCGCTGCCAAATTTCAAAACATCTCCTTTATCAGCAACTTGTATATTGTCATAAAGGAGTGCATCTTCTTTGTCTTCTCCTGAGATAAATATTCATCTATGTTCATCCTCATCTTTGTGCCTTGTGCTCAAACATTAATATGCATGTCATAGAATGAATAAGTACCATGAAAAAAATATTATAATGGATTCAATTACACTCTAAATTTCATTGAACAATGTAGGATAAATTGCACCACAACTAACATGCTTAAATATATTGCAACTAAGACTCATGGAACTTTCTCATCACATCATTGAATGCAAGCAATCCATATCTATGTATCGTTTCTATTTTTTGATTACACCTGTTATAAATGATGCAAGTTTTAAAATCAAGCTTTTTTGTAACACAAAACATACTATTTTAAGCAACGATTGGAATTACAAATGCATCTCTTCTTAAAATAAATACATATTTTTCAATATTATACAACAATAATAAAGTATGCAATTACACTCACTAGGGCCTTCTTGTTGATACCTTCATTAGTTTCAATTATTTTACTTTCTCTTCTATTATGCTCCTCCTCTCTTTCCCTATGTGTGGCATCATTGTCTAAGAATTCTCCACTAGAAGCCATATGACCTATAGATTTATTACAATAATACACTAACAAGTTAAGTACATAAAATCCGTGGAATAAAATATATCTATGATTTGACATGAACATTCACATTACAGACGCATACCATCAACATATACAAAGATATAAAGACTAACCCTCTAGATTATAAACATGTCTAACTTGCTCATAATGTAACAAGAGAGAGGTTAGTAGGGTTGGGTGAACAAGTTGCATTGAGTCTGATCATAAATATTTCACATTACACTATGGTGGAAGGAAAATAAGAGGAGAAAGAGGTTTTTGTTTTTGAAAATTCAAGGAAGGTGTTGGACCTTCTCAAGGTCATGCATGTAGTTTGTGACACACAAGACATCAAACTCGTTGAGAAGGTGCAACTACCACATAAACATATGTTACTTCTGTGTAATTAGCTTGTTCCAAATTTTTCACTTTGTATAGGACAACACACCTCCACATATGCACATAAATTTCAATGCATTAAATCAATAATTTTTGCATATGGTTGGACTCTACAGGAACAAGTAGATGTTGAGAAAACATGTAGTGTTAGGAAATTTTATTGGAAGATAGAAAGTTGGATCCTAGATTGCATGCAATAGTTGGAGCACGTGTGGAATAAATCTAGGTGTTTCAAAAAGGAGGTTGAGTGGATGAATTTGGGGGATTCATTGTCAATGTAATTGGGTGATGAGGGTTCACATTGGGATACTAATTATGAGTGAAATCTCAGCTTGAGATAAGAGTAATGTGGGAAAATTGTACATTTCAATGTATTTCAAGTTGTGTTAGTGTGTTGTCTCGTCTACATCCGAAGATCACAGTCTAAAATTCAATGGAATTGCTTATCCCTTATCTCCGTTGAAAAGGCAATGTAGACATGCATCCATGGAAGGACGAGAAGAGGATGTGTGAGCCAACGACTAGAAGAGGATGGTTTAATGTATAAATAGGGAGTGGGACCAATATTTTAGGGGGTGACATGTCTTGATGGATGTGTGGTTATGGAACATTTGTGATTAAATGACGATCATAAGGATGCAAAAAGGTATGTAGACATGAGTGGGAGTTCAAGTCATTATGTCAGTGATTCTAGGTACGTTGACATGATTGTTATAGCACTTCCCAAGTATAACTGAGCATTTAGTGTTATTGCCACATCAACTTGACATTCATGGATCGAACAACCATGCAAATATGACTTAGAGTGTGAAGAAGGATGGCAACAATGATAATTCAAACTCTTGATTTGACCATTGCATTACATAGTCTAAATAAAACATGGTCAATGAAATGGGCAAGTGTTTGGAATAATATAACTTCTTTTATTTTGGTTGTTATTACAACACCCAGGGGTTTGGCATCGTTGTTCATTTGATTGACTGATCCTTTCCACTCCATTTCTCTCTTCTCGAGATCCATGTATGTTGTGTTTGTTCTAATTTTCATTTGGATTTTATTTTTCTACCTCAAGTTACTAAGAATTCACCCAAAACTCCGTGCTCTTCTCAAGATATATGATTCATTTTCAAATGTTGCTTGAAATTATCATATAATGAGATGAGTTGAATGGAGAAGTTGCTACTTGTTGATGCTCACAATTAGCTTTGTTGTTAGGTATACATGCTTTCTTGTTTTATAATATTGTTTTCTTGAGTTTCTTTTATGTCCAAGTAACTCTAGCATTGTTTGTTCATGTAATTTGCAATTGTCTTTAACCTTTGTCAACCTTTTGGTATACCTCGTAATTATCACCTTTCCTTCCATTTGCATACTGTCGATTCTAGTATTTGATATTGTTTCCTATCTTTTATCAACCGCATTTGAAAAACCACATGTTTGCTATGCACATTTTCCAAGAAAATAAACATAAACAAGATTGTTCTAAGGTAGACCAAAAGTTTCAACTAACATTATTGCTCATGTTCAATGTTCTAAAGACATTACTGGAAAGAAAGAAACATGCAAGTACATGACTAGCAAATTATATATTATGTTGTTACGTGTTACCCTTTCCTTTATGCGATAAAATTTTGGGCATTAAGTTTTGCCCAGGAATTAAAATCCATCCATTCTCTATCCCATGGGTGAGAATGAGAGTGTCGACACCTTGCTAATGCCACACAAATATCCACAAACAATAGCTTGCTCATATGTACATAGCTTATGGCCTTTCAAAATTGAACCTGCAATCTCCAAGGAGAAAACACATGTTTTTAATTGTTAGGTCACTCAGGTTGTACCTATATGTTACCTTCCTTACCATTTAATTAATAGTTTTTTTTGTGGGGATTGAGTATTATGTTGTGGAAGCCTACCTTAATTTCAAACATGTGTTTATGTGGGGCATTAGATTAATATTCCATAGTTTTAAGCATGTGTTTATGTGAGGCATTAGATTGATATTCCTTAGTTTTGAGCATGTATTTATGTGATGCATTAGATTTATATTTGGGGGAATTAGTACACAATAATATTATAAATTTAGTTAGTAAGTTGATAGCAATATTATATCTTGGAAAAGATAATGCATAGGTAGAAAGCTCTTTTTGTTGCGTTGTAGGAGTTGTCATGCCTTTGGGAATGTTAATCATTCAATGAGATCCAAATATGTCCCTCCATGTAATTTCTTGAAATAATATATATCTCATGTCACCAACATACTTACACCCAAGACCATGAGAATAAAACCAAAGTTATAAGTCATGATTATTAGTTTTAATTGATGCATTTGACAAAGGAATCAAATATCGACATCACCCTAAAGTTAAGATGCTACATCCCTTTATCGATTCCTTTCAATCTCAAGGAGGACAAAATTAAAGGTGACAAGGAACTAAGGACACACTCACATATACAACTCGCTCTCAAGCTTAGATACCCTTTGATTTTGCCACATATCCCACAAGTTGATATTAAAGGGTTATGGCTATCCTATCATTTGAAATTTCCAATGTGGATCCTAATGGTCACCAGGTATCCTAATCAAAATAAAGCACAAACACATTAGTCGAATAATAAGAATTTCATTAATAAATTTGAAAACATCATGACAATGTGACACATAGAATAGGTTAACATGAATTGTATTTGTCACACCTATTTAACCTAAGACACCTAAATAAATTAACATTATAATTTTCAATTGTATTGAAATTGTGAAATTCTAAATCATAGCAGATCATGGAGCTGGGTATACCTCACAAAGAAAGAATGAGCAAAGAAATTGAGTTACAATGAAAATTGCAATAAAAATGAGCAGACAATTAATCATGCATGAGAACTCAGATAGGAACAGAATAATGTCACATGATCTAATTTTCATTATAATGAACAATGATGTTACAATGGAGAGAATTCAAATCACCTAGGAGAATTCGAGTCTCAGTTAGTCTAGCATAGGAATTGTCACCACTGGAGTGCTCCGGGAGACCCAAACTCAACTCAACTGAACCTAAGCTCAATTAACTGAAGACACAATCAGTTAATTGAATAAGGAGGGCGCATTAGTGAGTTTGTCATGTAAATCACTCAGAAAAGTGCACACGAGGCCACAATAAGTGGCAATTGGAGCATAAACCACCCACGAGAGTCAGCTAACTCAAGTGGACTAAACTGGAACACTGATTAGGATCCTAAAATATAGGGAATTGACTTAAGTGATCCTAAAATGATGCATGCAGGGTGCAGTAGGTGGTAGATGGATCCTAGATGACATCTGCACACCATTAGGGGGAAAATGCCATCATCAACTACTAGGAAAAATAAATAATGCTAGGTAGGACAAGGATGGAGTATTAAAATATCCTAACACAAATACCATGGATTATATTCATCCACTTATTTTTTATCAAAATATTTCTTGCTTTGTTGTTGCCTCCCCTATCTTGGCTCATCGCATATAAGCAAAACAAGCTAAGGAAAATGAAAAATCCCTATTTCTTGAGTGCGAAATGATGTTGACTCCTCTTGTCAATATACTTAACTCATAAACCCCAACATCTTAAGAGGCTCTAGATGGAAACAATGACGAGTCTTCTTGCTTGTCTTGTGCACAATTTGGATTTTTAGAATGGGCTTAAATCAACTATGAAATGTAATATTGTGAACGGAATCTCTCTTTTTATGACCATTCACTTATAATTTTACCAAATTTTATTTTTTTTGGTCTCCTCCCTTGTGTTGGCTCACCGCATGTAAGTCAAATGAGTGAAGAAATATTAGAAAAAGGAAAATTATTAATAGGAAACAATGTTGGGTCCTCTTGTCATTCTACTTAACTAAAAAAAACAAGTTTTCTTGTTGTGTAGAAGCCACACAAGCTAAGGAAAGGAAAAATTATGTGTCATTGTTTCTCATTCTACTCGTCTTAGCCATAGTTTTTCAACTTAAGACCACATATGTGAAATAAATTTAATTCGAAGGATTTTGGGCTAATACACATAAGTCAACTCCTATATTTGTTATCTCGACTTTTTCTAATAAACGAAGAGATGGGCACACCTTAATAAGGGTGGAAGATCAATTCTAATAAGGGTAGAAAATATATTGAAACACAATGCTACAAACATGCAATTATTATAGATCCCTAACATGCTCCTTTTTCCAAATGAGACAATCATCATAAAAGCCCATTTAAAATTGATTTGATTATAGTGGTAGGTGATTCTCTAGTAGAACATAGGGGACTATAGAGGAAGAAGAAGATAAAAGAAAGAGGGGGACGCGAGATAAGAGAAATAAGAGAAGGAAGAGGGAGGGGAGGGAGAATAAAAATAACAGGAGGGGATAAGAAAAAGAGGAGGAGGGAGGAAGAAAAAGAGAAGTGGAAGAGGGGAAGAGGAAGAAGAAGGATAGTGTGTGTGTGTGTGTAGGTACACACGCACACACACACACACACTATGTGTCCTCTCTCTCTCTCTCTCTCTCTCTAGAGTCCAATATCCCGTCTCTAAAATCTAAATACCATTTTGTTTTAAATACGCAAATTTAAAAAAGAAATTGGAGGAAGAGGAAGCAAAATCCAAATCCCATCCCCAACCTCCAAAACCCAATTCCCATTTCGTTTCAAATCTACAAATTTGAAAATCTTTGGGGGTAGTGTTTGAGAAAAAAACGTACCTTTGAATCTAATAGATATGGTGATGCCCTACAAATCTCTCATGCATGCTCGTGTTGAGTGCCCCCACAAATCCCTTCGAGCTCCAAGAAGTTTTGTTGTACACCAACATGTGAAATGAAATGAGCCCTTTTTTAAGTTCATATTATAAATACACAGAGAGAGTGTCATAAATCTTTTTTTTTGGGATCTTTTCTTTTTCCTATTTTTTATATAATTTTTGTGTCAAGTTTGCATCAAACTGTTGAATATTGTAACTTCTAAGAATATTATATTTGTACATTATTATTCTGGAGATGTTTCATCCCTCCGAGGTAACCCTATTATGTATCCGGAGATGATTATTCCTCCGATGGTTTGTGGTAACTAGGGTTATTAGACCCACCATGTGGGGGTCAGCCTTGATCTTATATTTGAGGGGTTATTAGACTTCTCCAGGAGAGGTCGGCCCCATTAGGGATTTTGGTCAGTCGGGAACTAGTATAAATAGAGGAGGTGAGCTCCTCATTAGACACACTTGTACAACTCAAAAAAGTAGCGCACTTGTCTGGGAGGTCTGCTAAGGAGGTAGAGAAGGAGATCAAATCTTGGAGCACATCTTGTATTTTGGTTGATCATCTTATTGAGGAAAGCTTTGCTGGGTTTTCTACCCCATGAGGGTTTCCCAGGGTAAATTCTGTGTCTATCTTGTGATTATGTTTCTTTCAGTGATCGTGCTAGTCTATTTGGTTTAAACTTAACATGGTATCAGAGGTAGCCTGAATAGGACATCTTTCACAAGGTAAGAATCTCTCTCTCTCTCTCTCTCTCTCCGATGAAAATTAGGGTTTATGCAAAAAGTTGGTATTGTTGAAATCTGATTACATGGTTGGATAGCCCTTCTCAAAACCAATCTTTTAAGCGCTAGATCGAACTTTTTGGTTGGGTAGAACTCCGGGAAAGTCAAACCCTAGTTTTACCAAAAGTGCGATAAACCATAAATTGGTTTCTGCAAAAAGTTGGTATTGTTGAATTCTGATTACATGGCTGGATAGCCCTTCTCAAAACCAATCTTTTAAGCCCTAGATCGAACTTTTTGGTTGGGTAGAACTCCGGGAAAGGCAATTCCTAGTTTTACCAAAAGTACGATAAACCAGAAATTCTGTCCCAGGATCCGGAAAATTAAAAGGGTTAAAATTTATGGGTAAGTACTACTCTATCTCTTATCTCTTGGACTCCCCCAAGAGAAGATGGCTCCAAACACTAAGCTTGAAGACAAGCTAGAAGGTATAGAAAATTTTCGAGCATGGAAATATAGAATTGGTCTCATTCTTGAAGAGAATGATCTTGCCCATTATGTCAAAGATGAGATTGCAGAACCTACAGAAGATGAAGCTAAAGAGAAGTACAGGAAAGATTTGATTAGGGCAAAGAGAATCATTGCTGATTCTATTAAGGACCACTTGATTCCCCAAGTGGCATCCAAGAAGACCCCAAAGGAAATGTATGATGCTCTCTCCAGAATGTATGAGGGAAAGAACATCAACAGGAAGATGAACCTGAGAGCTCAACTGAAGAATACCAAGATGAATAAAGGAGAATCCATTCAAGACTATTTCTCAAGGGTTTCTCAGCTCAAAGAACAACTAGATGCTATTGGAGATACCCTTGATGAAGATGAACTAGTCATGACTGCTCTAAATGGTCTCACTATACCTTGGGAGTCATTCATCCAAACCATGTGTGCCAGAAAAGAAAGTATGAAGTTTGATGTGGTTTGGGAGGATTGCATTCGAGAGGAAGCTAGGGTTTCCAACAGAGAAGCATTGCTCAAGGAAGATGACCAAGCCTTGGCCACCCACACCAAGAGAAGAAGGAATCAATCCTACTTTAAGAAGGATAGTCACAAGGAGGTTCATCCTCCACAAAGATTTCAAAAGAAAAGAGGATCTAGTCAAAGAAGAGATTACTCCTCATTCCAATGTTTTATTTGTCACAAAATAGGACACATTACTAAGAACTGTCCTCTAAAGAAGAAAAAGGGTACTCACCACAAAAGACATCAAGCACATCTTGCAGAAGATGATAGTGAAGAAGAAGTTGAAGAGGAAGAAAGGCCTCACAAGAAAAGACCTAGAAGAGAAGAAGAAGATGAAGAAAGGACCTGCTTCAAGAAAATATCTAGAAGAAGTGAAGAAGAAGATGAAAAAGAGTATGTTCTATTCTCCGCACTCTCTAGATCTATAACACCTGGAGAAGGTACATGGGTTATCGATAGTGGTGCTTCAAAGCACATGACAGGACAAAATAAGACTCTATCAAAACTTGAAGAAAAGACCTACCCACAAAAGGTATCTCTAGGAGATAACTATCAATATCCCATCAAGGGAATTGGTGAAGCAAACTACAAACTTGATTCTGGAACCCCCATGAAGATGAAGGAATTTTTGTATGTTCTAGGATTGAAGAAGAACTTGCTTTCCATCTCAGCATTGGACAAGAAAGGTTATAGAGTTGCATTCATTGATGGACAAGTATTAATGTGGTCCAAAGGTAAAACTATGAAGGATGCAATTGTTATTGGTGAAGAGGAAGGAGGTTTGTACAAGCTCAAGGGTCACCCAAAAGCTGCCCTTGTACATGAAGTCACTAGCCCAAATGAGCTATGGCATAGGAGACTTGCTCACAATAACTACAAGGCACTACCTCATGTAAGCAAGGTAGTTGTAGGTCTACCAAACTTAAAGGTTGACCATGATGGCACATGCAAAGGATGTGCAAAAGGGAAGAACATCAAGAACCCATTTCCAAAGAGTGAAACAAAGACCAAAAGCATTTTGGAATTGATCCATTCAGATGTATGTGGACCAATTCCCTCCACATCTTTAAGTGGATATGAATACTATCTCACATTTATCGATGACTATTCAAGGAAAACTTGGATATACTTCTTAAAAGGGAAGAATGAAGTTTTTGGAAAATTCATAGAGTTCAAAGCATTGATAGAAAATCATTCAGAAAAGAAAATTAAAATACTCAGAACAGATAATGGCAAAGAATATACTTCAAAAGATTTTGAAGATTTATGTAAAGAAGCTGGAATCAAGAGGGAGCTAACTACTCCCTACAATCCCCAACAAAATGGTGTTGTGGAAAGAAAGAATAGAACCATCATGGAAGCAGTAAAGACAATGATACATGATCAAGACCTACCTATGTATTTATGGGCTGAAGCAGCTAGAACAACAGTCTATGTTCAAAATAGACTATCCCATAGTGCTCTTGATTTCAAAACTCCAGAAGAAGTATTCACAGGAAAGAAGCCTGAGGTAAGTCATCTTAAAATATTTGGATGTCCTGTATACATTCACATTCCAAAAGAAAAGAGAACCAAGTTGGATCCTTCTGGAAAGAAGGGAATATTTGTTGGATATTGTGAATCATCCAAAGCATTCAGAATTTACATCCCAGGTTTTCATCATATGGAAATTAGTAGGGATGTGACATTTGATGAAGAAGCAGCTCTCAAGAGATCTAGGAAGTGCCAACATGAAGATATCTATGAAGAAGACTCACCTTCCAGGATCACAAAGGCTGCACCCATTCCTGAAGATACTACACCTGAAGACCGTGACTTGCTAGAACCACAAGAAACCCCCATTACAAACTTATCGAGAAAAAGAAGGCCAGCATGGGCCAGAGACATTATTCAAGGATCTGAAAAGTATGGAGCTCCTGAAGGCTCCATTAGAGAAAGGAAGAAACCAAAGCTAGTATCCAACTATGTGGCCTTGATGTGTAATCTAGTAGATCAAGAACCTACGAGCTATGAAGAAGCAGTTCAGAATAAAGAATGGGTAGAAGCAATGACAGAGGAATACCAGTCAATAATGAAAACTGATGTTTGGGATATAGTTCCCAAACCAAAAGATAAAAGTGTAGTGTCCTCCAAATGGATATTCAAGATAAAACATGCTGCGGATGGTAGTATTGAAAAATATAAGGCAAGGTTTGTAGCCAGAGGATTCTCTCAAAAGGAGGGAATTGACTATGAAGAAACATTTGCACCAGTTGCTAGGTACACTTCCATTAGAGCTATCATGGCACTTGCATCAATGATGAAATGGAAACTACACCAGATGGATGTTAAGACAACCTTCCTGAATGGTGTAATTGAAGAAGAAGTGTACATAGAACAACCACTTGGATTTGAGGTAGAAGATGGAAAATCTCATGTATGCAAACTAAAGAAGGCTTTGTATGGATTGAAGCAAGCCCCTAGATCTTGGTACAGAAGGATTGAAAGATTCTTGACAAGCATGGGCTGTACCAAGAGTAAAGCTGATCCTAACCTTTATCTCAAAGTTATGAATGATGAACCTGTTATATTATTATTGTATGTAGATGATCTATTTCTGACTGGAAATGAGAGACAGATTATCGAGTGCAAGAAGAAGCTCTCTTCAGAATTTGAGATGAAAGATCTTGGATTGATGCACTACTTCTTAGGCCTGGAAGTATGGCAAGACACAAAAGGAATCTTTCTAAATCAGGGTAAGTATGCTGTGGAGATTTTGAAAAGATTCGATATGTTGGACTGTAAAGCCATGGCCACTCCCATGGACTCCAACTTGAAGTTATTAGTAGATAACTCATCAGAGTTAGTGGACATACCTCTGTATAGACAGATTATTGGGTCATTAATGTATTTGACTAACACTAGACCAGACATGTGTTTTGCTGTGAATACCTTGAGTCAGTATCTGGTGGAACCTAGAAGAGTTCACATGATAGCTGCAAAACATGTGATGAGGTACTTAAAAGGTATGATAGATTTTGGTCTTTACTATAGTGGAGATCATGATTTAGATTTGCATGGCTACACTGATGCTGATTGGGCAGGAAGTGTATCAGACAGGAAGAGTACATCGGGAGGATGTTATTGTCTGGGATCTGCTATGATCTCGTGGTACAGCAGGAAGCAGTCTAGTGTGGCTCTCAGCACAGCTGAAGCAGAATACATAGCTGCTTGCTCTGCCAGTTGTGAAGCAGTATGGCTTTGTAAGTTATTATCAAGATTGTTTGACTTAGAGATGGAACCCACTATGATTCTGTGTGGTAACCAGAGTTGTATCAAGATGACTGAGAATCCAGTATTTCATGATAAGTCAAAACACATAGAGATCCGTTATTTCTATATACGAGATATGGTGCAAAAAGGAGCTATCAAGCTCGAATATGTGAGCACGGATGAGCAAGTTGTTGATATACTAACCAAACCTCTGTCTCATGTAAAGTTTGAGCATTTCCGAGACAAGCTTGGTGTAGTTCAAAATGACTCTCCTCGAAAGGGGGAGTGATATGATAGATGAAGATATCTTTGAGTACTGGTATCGATGTGGATACCTATATTGATGATGAGATTGCTTATCTAGATTATATGTTTGCTTGTATTGATGAGGATACTTGCATCTATGTTATGTTTGGTTGTATTGATGAGAATACTTGCATATGTACTTGTATTGATACTTGTATTGATGATATGTATACTTGTATTGATGATGTGCATACTTGTATTGATGAGGATACTTGTATATATACTTGTATTGATGAGGATATTAGTATTGATGATACATACTAATGATACCTGTATTGATGAGGATACTGTATCGATGATGTGCCTACCTATTTCAACGATAAGGTTGAAGATGAGGTTGTCTGTTCCGACGATGAGGTTGATGGAGGATTGTATCATCCTTGGACTTCAGTCCTAAAGTGATCCGTAGACAGATGTCTTTGAGAATGCGGTTCCTCGCGAACGATGAGGATTGTATCATCCCTGGACTTCAGTCCTAAAGTGATCCGTAAACAGATGTCTTCGAGAATATGGTCCTTAGTGGACATATATATAGGACTGCATCGTCCCTGAGCATTTGGTTCAAAATGTACATGATAGGATTGTATCATCCCTGGACTTCAGTCCTAAAGTGATCCGTAGACAGATGTCTTTGAGAATATGGTCCTTAGTGGACGTATATAGGACTGCATCGTCCCTGAGCATTTGGTTCAAAATGTACATGATAGGATTGCATCATCCTTGGACTTATGTCCTAAAGTGATAAGGAGTAATCATCTTGTTATTCGATTGGGATTGCATCGTCCCTAGACATGGTGAGGTGTCTTAAAGTGATAAGGACTAATCATCCTGTTAATCGATTGGGATTGCATTGTCCCTAGACATGGTGAGGTGTCTTAAAGTGATAAGGACTAATCATCCTGTTAATCGATTGGGATTGCATCGTCCCTAGACATGGTAAGGTGTCTTAAAGTGATAAGGACTAATCATCCTGTTAATCGATTGGGATTGCATCGTCCCCAGACATGGCGAGGTGTCTTAAAGTGAGAGGGATTGATCATCCCGTAAGTGGATTAGGATTGTATCATCCTTGGACCTATGTCCTAAAGTGAGAGGGATTGATCATCCCGTAATTGGATCATGTGTATTGCAGGATATGCTGCTGTTATGTTGATGATCGTGAGATGACGATGCTGATGATCGAGTGATGACAATGCTGATGATCGTGTGATGATGATGCTGATGATTGTGTGATGACGATGCTGATGATCGTAAGATGACGATGCTGATGATCGTATGATGAAGATGCCGATGATCGTGTGATGATGATGCCGATGATCGTATGATGACGATGCTGATGATCGTGTGATGACGATGCTGATGATCGTATGATGACGATGCTGATGATCGTGTGATGACGATGCTGATGACGTTGATGTTCCAGTAACTGGTTGAGTTACTGATGAATTGAAGAAAGCTTCCGATGATTTATAGATGTATCATGTATGATGTAGTCTATGACTCCTTGCTCCTGCAAACGTTGTTATAATATCCTTCTCGTTAAGAGGGAGTGTTGAATATTGTAACTTCTAAGAATATTATATTTGTACATTATTATTCCGGAGATGTTTCATCCCTCCAAGGTAACCCTATTATGTATCCAGAGATGATTATTCCTTCGATGGTTTGTGGTAACTAGGGTTATTAGACCCACCATGTGGGGGTCGGCCCTGATCTTATATTTTAGGGGTTATTAGACTTCTCTAGGAGAGGTCGGCCCCATTAGGGATTTTGGTCAGTCGGGAACTAGTATAAATAGAGGAGGTGAGCTCCTCATTAGACACACGTGTACAACTCAGAAAAGTAGCGCACTTGTCTGGGAGGTCTGCTAAGGAGGTAGAGAAGGAGATCAAATCTTGGAGCACATCTTGTATTTTGGTTGATCATCTTATTGAGGAAAGCTTTGCTAGGTTTTCTACCCCATGAGGGTTTCCCAGGGTAAATTCTGTGTCTATCTTGTGATTATGTTTCTTTCAGTGATCTTGCTAGTCTATTTTTTAGAATAATCTTCAGCGTTTTGATGGTTTAGAGGGCTAATGGCATGTTTCGAGCAGTGTTTCAAGAATTGATTGTATCTTATCCCTATGCAAGTGAAAGGTCATCCAACCTTAAGAGGCATGTGAACTTTGCTTCCATCTTTGCTTTTCATGATACAAGAGTCAATTATGTCGCATTTCCCTTGCTTATTCTCTTCTTAAGTTACTATGCTCTATGACATTGAATTTCTGGCAATTGTTTATCTCTTTTATCTAGCTATTGCTCTAACTTGCAAGGTAAATTACACCACAAGTGGTATTAGAGTTGCTTTCTTGAGCCAACACACCTCTAAAATTTCATAGAATTTTTTTAGGTTAGAGGTACGTTCCAACATCTTTAAATAACTACAGAGATATGTTGTTTAGTGGGTAAAACTGCGTTTGGGGAAGCATACACGTAGAGAACACAATTGGTACTTTGTCAAATTTGTTGGACATAGTTGTAACCTCTGCTAGTACCCTTCAAGTAGCACCGCATCAAACTGCACCTGCACATGAAACCTCACTTTCACATACCCGCAGGTATATTGGAAGTCTCATAGGCAACCTGCAACCAACTGTAAATAATTTGATTGATCGTCTTGTTGCTATAGTGGCACCGAGCACAACACTTTGGAAGATTACTCTCGTGTACCTAGGTAGTCGGGTAGTATGACTAAGTGCACAACTGAGCCTCCTTAGTTATAACCCTAAGAGATTAGATTGAACACTACGATTGGAGCTTGCACATATATCAGAGAACTATAGCACCTGACAATCCCTTGTCCTTAGGACCCTGGAAACCCTCATCATTGTAACTTGCCAATGTAGTTTCTACATCTTTGCATCTAGAAGGAATTTGGACATTCTGCTAGAGCCCTCAGTGCAGTAGCCAGATTCTTTGTGGGTCGCTAGCAAAATTCCTACATCTCTTCATCTAAAAGGAATTTGTGAATTCTACTAGTGCAATAATATTCAACAAGGAGTAATACCCCTACTAGAGTTTTTAAAATAATTATGGGGGTACTATAAACCCTTATTTGTGACATATCTCAAGAGAATCATTTCATCGTGTTGATCGTTTTGATATATATCATTAACAACCCTTTTCAGGTGATCCTATAAACCCTTATCTGTGCCTTACCTAAAAAGAATCTTTAGATTGTGTTGATCATTTTTAATCCCTAAATTGTGGCCAATTCCCCCCAAAATTGGGAACTTTATATTAGTATTGTTATATTATTGATGTTAGCTCGACTCCATTAGTGGTAATTGTACCTCTTTGTCTCCTATATATATCAAGGAGACCTTTTCATTTGAATCATCTTGTCTTGTCTTGTGTATTTAGTACATTGTATAGGGAGGTTTCCCCCTAAAAGAGTCTTTATATTCATCTATTTTATTCATTATTAAGGTGTGGATTACTCTTTCTTGTCTATTTATGCTCTTTTAGGGAATTTGTTGCATAACATTTGGTATCAGATCTTGGACGCTTCCAGAACAAGTCATATTTGCATTTTATCTATAACTTTCTTTTCTAAAACATTTTAGACATAGAAGCTCAAAGGTAAACTAAAAGATAGTCCATGCTATTTGTGGTACAAGTTTTAGATCTCGACTCATTACAATTTCGGAGTTATACCCAAAGGAAGTTAGGGTTTCTGACTAGCCCAAAAACTAGTCTAAAAAATGTTTTCTTGGAAAAACTGTTATATATGGAGCATGTGAGCTCAAAATTGAATGAGACCTATTTCATATGAAAGAATATGGGTTGTAGTATCTTTGGTAGAAATTTCAGATTCAGATCCAGAAAATTGGACACATGGCATGCCGTACAAGTTCACTCTTTGGAAAAGTTCAAAAATCAGCACATTGTGGGAAAGTTGCAACCATTTCCTCTTGGCACATCATAATTCAACGAAACATGTGGCATCGAAAAGAGGGCATATCATGCTACCATAGGCCATAATTTCAAACTTATAGGGGCCAAATTTTTAGAGTTCCATCAAGTGGAAGGTCAACCAACAAAACAATCTCCAAATAAGGGTTTAAAAAAGGTATGCCATTTCAAATTTGAATAACTTCTAGTTGGGATCTAATTGGATTGATCTCAAAGGTGTGATAAAGATCGTAGATATATATTTTCATTGTTCCACATGGCACCAAAAGGTGGTGGAATAGACTACACCACTCCACTCAAACCAACATAGGATTCATCCCTGACCTACGATGAAAGTGAATGCCTCTTTTTGGGTGTCCAAGTTGGAAGATCTGATTAAAGGGTCTGTGAGAACGATTGATTTAATTAATATGGAGAATAATATGGAGGAAAGGATGGGATAGATTAAGAATAAGAAGGAGGAAATTATGGAAAGAATTTCTAAGCTCATACAAAATCTAGGGGAAAAGCTTCCTAAATAAGAGGATGCAGCCCAAGGTACTCAAGAAAATAAAGATAGTGTCCATGTTTTGCAACCATCCATTAATAAGAAAAATCCAAGAGGATTTGATTCTAATAATGGAAGTAATCATGGATGGTCCCCCAAGGGTATCAAATTCGCTAAGATAGACATGAAGAAGTTTGATGGCAAGGACCCCATTGTTGTCATTGTTGTCAACGGGGTGAAGAGATCTGTGTCATTTACATCATGAGCTTATGAGATTGTTGAGTGATGTTGTCATTGATGTCAAAGTGGAAATGATGATGATGATGTTGAAATGGTAATGATGGTGCGACAATGATGATGATTATATAGAAATAATAGAGGAAGATGGAAATGGTAATGATGATGTGGCAATGATGATGATGATGATATGGCAGTAATAGAGGAAGATTGTTTGAAGAAACCCCTAGAGCAGTAATGATGTGTCCTCTTGAAGAAGCCCTGAAGAGCCTTGAAGGAGCCTTGAAATAAGTGTATAGATCTCCAAAGTGGTCCCCTTATGGTGTAGCTATTAAGCATGCCCCTCATGGGATGAGATAACATGTGGATGCTTCCACATGCCCACTTTGAGTGGTACACAAATGGAACAAGCCCCTAAAGCTATTGAAGATGACCCCAAAACACTGATGATGTGTCCATAAGACCACGATGATGAGAAGTGTGAAGAAGCCCCTAAAATGATGTGATGTTCCCACATGACCATGTGAAGTGTAAAGAAGCCCATAAAGAGATGATGATGTGTCCACCAAACCATGATGATGAGAGGTGTGAAGAAGCCCCTAAAGTGATGATGATATGTTTGCATGATTATGTGAAGTGTTAAGAAGCCCCTTATCGTAATGATGATATTTACACATAATCATAAAGTGGTTAAGAATCCCCTGATGAAGCCATGAAGTGGTCATTGACCGGTTGAAGAAGCCCCAAAAAATGTGGAAGACAAAAATAATAATAAGTTAGGGACGACCTACCCTAAAGTGATTTAAAAAGTAACTTGGAAAGGTATAAATACAAGTTAAATCATTTAATTTTTATTATCCAAGTTCTTCATCTCTCATGCACACTTTCAAGAAGGAGTAAAGTGAAATTTAGAGGAGCATCTTATGAAGAGTTTGAAGGATGATCTAGGATTTTTCTCTTAATTCTTTATCTTGACGAAAGTGTGCATAACTTTCTCATACTGTATCAGAATCACGAACTTCTTAGCTGGTTGGAAAGCTTGTTGTAAGGGCTATGTGATGACATGATTTAGTGTTTTTTTTGTTGAAGGATATGGCGCATGACTAGAGTTTCTCTCTTGTTTTTTCATCTTGCGATCTTGGCAAAGGTATGGATCTTGCATATGTATTAAGGTTTCTCTCTTGTTGAGTCATGGTGAATATCTTGCATAGATTATTATGATGTTATTGCCATAAATTATGGTGATATTGGCATAGATTATGGTGATGATATTGGCATAGATCTTGGTGATATTTGCATAGATTATGGAGATATTGGCATAGATTATGACGATAATCTTGGCATAGATCATGGTAATGTTATCACCATAGATTATTGTGATGTTATTGGTATGGACTATGGTGATGTTATTGTCCTGATCTAAGGTTCCTCTCTTGAATGACCTAGGGTTTGAAGATGATGATGATGGTAAGGGTTTGAAGAAATAATCAAATGAAGTCTATGGATGATTCCTTCATGAAGGTTATATTGCAAATTTAGAAGATATGTTTTGGTCCTCTTCATGAAGGTTTTATTATAAATTTGGAAGACATGTTTTGGTACTCTTTATGAAGGTTTTATTGCAGATTTGGAATACATGTTTTGGTCCTCTTTATGAAGGTTTCATTGTAGATTTGAAGGTCATATTGAAAACATGTTTTGGTCTTCTTCATGAAGGATTTAATTGTAGATTTGAAGGACACATTTCAGCCTTGTTTATGAAGACATGGAAGACATATTTTGGTCTTGCACAAGAGGGTTTTATTGCAGATTTGAAGACTCTATTGGAAGAAGTTGCTTGCATATTTGGAGGACATATTTGAGGCATGTACAGGTTGACATGTTAACAATGACAGTGATAGTGATAGTGGAAGTGATAGTGACATTAACAGTGACACTGACTGTGTCAGAGATATGGATCTAACTAAACTAGCTTACCTATCTATGCAACATAACATATCACAGTAAATAAGAACAAAAAGATAACAAGAGAAAAGAGTACACTAGATATACGTGGTTCACCCAATTGGGCTACGTCCACGAGAAGGTAGTCTTCTATTATCTCCATAATATCTCCCTCAAGCTTACAGAGAGCAATGACAATAACCCCAATACAATATATCAATACTTGTGAAAGTATAGATCATGATGAGTGATCCACAATGGATGAATGTGAGAGACTCCCTTGACTCTATTATATACAAAGAGATGAGGAGGAATTACTCTCACATATTACATGTGGGATAATACAATTCTCCATAATAACATCTCTTTATATAATAATGAATATCAAAAGTATATTTTACCATAATGACTATGGGATAAATGTATTACTTTTTTACATAAGATTGTGGATATCTTCCGACATAATACAAAGACATTATTACCTTCAAAGGAATATAAATATTCCAACACTCCCCCTTAATAATGTCCGGGAGAAAAGCCCACTAACAAAGGAAGGAAGGAGTCATTACTGCTCCCCCTTGATGACAACTTCCAAAAGAACCAAAGTTGCAAAAGAAGAACACTTCAGCTGATGGAATTTGATGAAGAACAACCGCTTCTCACTGAATCATGAAAGTGCACTCGAACCAGGTTGTATGATGAAATAAACATGTGACGCAATCCAACAACAAGGAGCCCAGATCACCACAAGAATCATCACAACCATAATTGATAGCTGAAGAACTTTGATATAACATCCACACCAGTGTACATATACCTTCTGACAGTTGATACAACAGAACATGTGGCTAAGAACACCACAACAGAGTACAAAGATATCCAGATGGCCAATACGCATGTAGATAGCAGACATTCTTCCAATCAAGGTGCAATATAAATATCTGTAGAAGACTTCAAACATCGAAGAAACAAGACCCCAATGGTCTATACATCGAAAATGATATCATACAGATGAACATCATGACTTTAACAGTAGAAGATGGTGCTTCATTATTTCTGGAAACATAAACAAAGAACTTATCTGCACAAAAAATTCCAAGATTAAAGCATACAAAGATCATAAAAACAATATTGCTCATACATAAATGAAAATGCTTATACACCAAAGGTTAGCAAACATCATATAAAAGATGGCAACATGATATGATCAAATAAAATATGAACTTGAAAATTAAGGAATATGAAGTTACTTTTACACATTAAGTGTAAGCCACAACATATAAATAGTGAGCCCAAGATTTCACTTAAATATATGAAAATTTAGTCATCAAACAACTAATCTTAAGCATAGGTGCATTTCTTATTAGTATGATGTTAATATGCAAGAGATGAATGCCTTGAAAATGTCAATGCTTCCATATATGAACGTTAGAGACAAGAAACATATGTCAATGCTTCCATATAGAAACGTTAGAGACAAGTAAGAACAAGATAACCTTTGCAATCATAAGAATAGAAATCCCATTGCAACAAGAATAAGGTGCTCATGATAAATAGTTCAAGATTATAAGATTGCTGAAATCCATATAAATATTGAGTAAAAGATGATCGAAATAAACACGACATGATATATATAAATCAAAATGTTTAATATGATCAACATATAGCAAGTTATGATAAACTCATGATATCACATATAAAAAATTATGAAATGACAAGTCACTAAAGGTCTTAATCATGGGTTCATTTCTTGTTAACATCATGTAAATATGCAAAAGATGAAATGCCCTGTAAATGTCAATGCTTTCATATAGGAATGTTAGAGACAAACAACACATGTCAATGCTTCCGTATTAAAATGTTAGAGACAAATAACACAGAAACTAGATACAATCTTTGCAATACATGAGAAAGAAACTATATCCCAATTAAAGAACTTATGACAAGCCAAAAAATATGATATCACATAGATTCAAGAAAATGACTTTACTCAAGAAATTAATTAGCAAGAGCATAGAATGATCATAAATATATTACTTATAAAACAATGATTTTTTTTTACACAAAGGTCAGCAATAACATATAAATAAAGCAAATAATGATCAAAAGATAACACATATGAGATTGTTGTTATAAAATTGCTTTTATAAACATGACATGATTAGAAATCAACATGATTAAACAAAAAAGAACAAATTAGTTATTAAGTATATTGTTAAACGTATTAAGCATTAGATGGTTTATAGCTATCATCATGACAAAATACTAGAGATCCATGGCCTTAAAAGATGCCAATCTTTCCATATATAAATGCTAGGCAAATATATATCAAGAACAAGAAATAATCTCTTAATAAACATGATTAGAAGCAAAATCTAAATGCAAAAAATGAATAGCAGAAAACTTAAATACTTTACCATACTGATTTGAATCTGTGAAAAAACACAGTTAGAAAAACAGTAAAAGAAAGAGAAACTTTTACTTACAAACCTCTTGATTGAGTGCCCATACTTATCCAGACTTCTGTTATGTTCGCGAAGGTGGATGCATAATAGCTTATCCAGTTCCAAAAACAAGCTATAGTAAAAATTTCAGTAAAAATTGATCGAGTTATGGTCATGCACGGGTCTATCAACAGGAAACCTATGCACATACATTGATATGCACGGGTTTTGCTCAACAAAATTCGTGACTCGCGGGTATGCGCGGGTTGACAGTAGAGTCAGCCTCAGGTGCGCGGGTTGCAGTGTAGAGGAGTCGCGGCTACGCGCGGGTCTCTGTACTGTGAAGTCACGAGTCTGTCGAAGCATGCTCGAGTTCAACACAGGAACGATCGTGGGTGTCCAGTATAAGGCTGAAAACAGTGTTGAATCTGCCGAAGACAGAATCCTGCACAAAGTCTACCAAAATTGGACGAAAATTGCCGTTTTGACAACCGAAAGATAGATCTCCTTGAGGAGAATAAAAAAATCATATAGATCTACAAGAACAACATCAAGAAACCCTTGAAAAAATTCTGCAAAAATCTAAACAACAAGGTTAGGGTTAGAAATAAAAAACTGCATAAATATGCCGAGATATGAAGAGAAGCCTAGTGGCTACCAGATAGAAGAAAATCATAATCATGCCCAAATGATAAAATATTGTTTGAAAGCAATAGAAGCTGCTAGATCATAGCAACAAGCTTTGATACCATGTCAGAGATATGGATCTAACTAAACTAGCTTACCTATCTATGCAACAATAACATATCACAGTAAATAAGAATAAAAAGAGAACAAGAGAAAAGAGTACACCAGATATACGTGGTTCACCCAATTGGGCTACGTCCACGGGAAGACAATCTTCTATTATTTCCAAAATATCTCCCTCAAGCTTACAGAGAGCAATGCCAATAACCCCAATACAATATAACAATACTTGTGAAATTATAGATCATGATGAGTGATCCACAATGGATGAATGTGAGAGACTCCCTTGACTCTATTATATACCAAGAGATGAGGAGGAATTACTCTCACATATTACATGTGGGATAATATAATTCTCCATAATAACATCTCTTTATATAATAATGAATATCAAGAGTATATTTTACCATAATGAATATGGGATAAATGTATTACTCTTTTACATAAGATTGTGGATATCTTCCGACATAATACAAAGACTATATTACCTTCCAAGGAATATAAAATATTCCAACAGACTCTACAGTGACAGTGACAATGTGAAGACAGTGACAAGGACAATGACAATGATAGAGACAATACAATGATAGTGATAGCGTGAAGACAATGATAGGGATAATGACAATGACAATGACAGTATAGTGGCAGTGATAGTGTGAATTCGGTGACAGTGTGAAGACGGTAACAAGGACAGTGATAGGGACTGTACAGTGACAGTGATTGTGAAGACAGTGACAATGACAATGACATTGATAGTGATAGTGATAGGTTGATACTCTTATTCATATTAGGGTGACAGGGTGGTGCTAGAGCAAGTTGGTTCCTGTGATATCAAGGAGTTGGTGCTTCCTTCTAGTTGGTCCTGGAGAACCAAGGTGGCAAGATGGGGCAAGGGCATAAGATCAATGTCTCCTTCAGGTTGGTGTATGAAAAGTGTGAGTTGGTGCTCACAAAGGGGGTTGGTGCCTCCTTCCAGTTGGTGCTGGTGAATCCAAGGGGTTGTAGCCTCCTTCTAGTGGGTGCTAGATAATTTAGGGAGTGGGTGCTTCCTTCCAGTTGGTGTTGGTAAACTAATTGAATTTAATCTTGTTATTATATAAGAAAAAACATTCTGTGGTTTTCTCCCATTTGGGTTTCCACGTTAAAATTTCTTGTGCACTATGTATGATTTATGTGCTGATAAATGATATTGTTAATGGTTAATGTTACACGATGTGCTTAAGGTTAAATTAGTAAAAAGTGCTCAATACTGATTCACCCCCCCTCTCAGTATTGATGAATATTCCAACACCTGTAACATGGATATTCTAGATGGAGAAATTCTTTGAAATACATCAAGTTTCAAATATACAAAAGGTAACTATTGCATATTTATATTTAGAACCTCAATAGTTTGTGTGGTACCAATGGCTTTGTGAATGCGAAAAGAACTCCATTGTCTCTTGGTCCATTTTTACAGAAGAATTAATATCATATCATGGTGATGTTAAGAACAATTCCTTCTTTACCCAATTGATAAATCTAAGGAAAAAGGGTTTAACAATCAAGCACATTCAACACTTTCAAAAGTTGAGTCTCAGAGTGAATGAAACACTAGATGATAAATTGTTGATCTATTTATTGGGATCTTGAAGGATAAAATTCAACATGAGGTGCGTCTATTCGAACCAACATCCTTAGAGAAGGCTTTAATGGTGGCAAGGAAGGTTGAAAGTAGAAATATGGCGATGGCTACTAGAAGGACCAACTCAAACACATATATAGAGTTAATGTTCCTTCTTCTAACCCACCTCAACCTACAAGGTTGACACCTCGACAAATGGATGAAAGAAGAGTAAGAGGTCTATGCTTTAATTGTGACTACAAGTATAACAAAGGACACGAGTGTGGTGAGAAGAAATTATTCTACATAGATTGTGAAGAAGAAAAAGCAAACGAACAAGAACCAAGTCAAGCTAAAGAAATAGAAGATATTACTCCCAATGAGATTACTTAGTCACATTTGTTGGACATCATTGTAATTTTTCTTGGTACACATCAAGTAGAACCGCATCAAACCACACCTACACATGAAATATCACTTTCACATACCCTTAGGTATATTGGAAGTCTCATAGGAAACCTAAAACCAACTCTATATAATTTGATCAATCGTCTTGTTGCTATAATGGCACATAGCACAACACTTAGGAAGATTACTCTCACGTATCCAGGTAGTTGGGTAGTATGACTAAGTGCACAATTGAGCCTCCTTGGTTAGAACCCTAAGAGATTAGGCTGAACACTATGGTTGGACATCCCACATATTTCAGAGAGCTATAACACCTAACAATCCTTTGTCCTTAGGACCCTAGAAACCCTCATCGCTGTGACCTACCAGTGAAGTTTCTACATCTTTGTGATGCACCTGAAACAATTAATTAACAAGAATACGCGAAATAGCAGAAATGACAGAACTCAGAATCACTTTTATATTGATCACAGGCCACTTCGAGGGGGCAACCTCCTTTGAGAAAGCTCAATACAAATAACTTCACGGTGCCTTCAATGACCTCAACACAAACTTATATACTAAGTCTATGCCCAATACTATGAGTCAAAACCATGGGACATATAATATTACGGGACGACTTACAAAGCATATGCGTCCAATACTATGGGTCAATACTATGGGCTAATATAAACTACAGATCAACAAATACTACGGGACGACTTACAAAGCATATGCGTCCAACAACAATATACTAACATAGTAAAGAGAAGGGTTGACATAGGCTCCTAACATCCCCTCTCCCTTAGAAAAAGCTTTGTCCTTAAAGCTTTGGTTGGAGAAATTGTTGAATAAGCTGAAGGAGTGGTTCCCCGGTAGCATCCTCGGGTGGCATTTCAGGCCACTGACGCCATTGGAGTGTCAAGGAGGATGGCTTGGAAGGCTGTAGATGAAGAAGAACCCTGTCAGCTGCGTGGAAAATGCGCTCAGAACGGTGCTGATCGGCTTGTTGTTTCAGGCGAATTCTGGACATGTGAAGATTGTCCTGCAGAATGAGAAGAATCTAACCGTAGTTTCGAAGAACCGAGTCAATTGCCTGAACTGGGGAGCTGCTAAGAGTGTATGGAAGAAGAACTGGCGGTGTTTTTCCATAGACTGCTTCATATGGTGTCCTTTGAGATGTGGTATTGTACCACCAGAGCGCTGCTAGGAAATCCATAGAAATAGTTGGCCAAAGCTGTGTAGGGATGGGCAAGGGTTTGAGCAATCCCGAAAGGAGTGTTGTTTCACCCTTGTTGACTGGGAAAGTATCATCGTCAGCCACCATCTGTTGAATTGTCATTTTTATTCCCTGCCAAAAGAAGGTACATTGTGCCCGGTCATACATGTTGCAGAACCCAGAGTGCCCTGTTGATGAAGAATCATGGGGTTCATAGAAGAGAGAGCCCTGTTGATGAAGAAGCACGGGGTTCATAGAAGAGAGAGCCCTGTTGAACATATTGCAACCAATTTGGAACAAGCATAGAAAGAGCTGTAAGAGAAATTGGTTCATCAATTGTGCAAAAAGGAGCATCTTCCACCATATTGTCCTTACCCTTCTTATAAGTGATCACATAGGGATAACCCATTTCAGGTGTGTTGGGGAGGAGACCCATTGTTCCAGAAAATTTTCCAGACTCGGGAGATTAGTCTTGATGCAGAAATAAGTCCCTAGTAGGTATGGCTACCACTTCTGTACTGCATGAAAAATAGCCATCATTTCCTGCTGACAGGTAGATGGGGCTAAATTCTTACCGGAAAGGTCTCGTGAAGGCAGCAAGCGCATTGGTTCAGCAAAGATACCTGCATATCTATCCAAGGAAGTAGTGGAGACTATTGATGAGTGCATTTGAATGGAATTGAGCTGAGTGATGACACCATGTGAATTCTTCTTAAGGATTTTTTCCAGGCGATGTGAACTGATGATGCAGAGAGACCCTGGTTGTAAGCCCATAAATTTGTGTTGTGCCTCGTTGACTTTAAACTGCATCCAAAGTTCAGCAAAATCCCATAAGATGGGGCCAAGTGTGCGTAACCATTGAACGCCCAAAACCACATCACATCTGCCTAAGGACAAGGAAAACATGTCAGAGCGTAGGTTATAATCTTCCATAGAGATACGCACATTGTGACACTTCCCCTTGCAAGGTAAGGTGCCCCCATTGGCAACCATGACTTCAAAGTTGGAGCAAGGATGGACAAAACAATCAGCCTGTTTGGAAATCCAAGGGTCAATGAAGTTATGAGTGCTACCCGAATCAATGAGTGTGGTAAGAGGGAGCTTCTTGAAGTATCCCCTGACCCGCATTGTTTGTGGGGTGGTGACGCCGGTTACAGCATGGAGAGATATCTCGGGTGGGTCGTCCTGAGATGGGGTGTCAACAGGTGGGTGTTGAATGTCGACATGATCATCTACTGTATCTGTAGCTTCTTCACCAATTTCTAAGGCAGGCAGAGAATCCACATCCAAGAGATAGAGCTTTTGTTGAACACATCTATGTCCCCGAGTGAATTTCTCATCACAATTATAGCAAAGCCCTTTTTCTTGGCGTGCCTGCATTTCTATTTCAGACAAATGCTTGATAGGATTTGGTTGAGGAGAAGGCGTGATGGGAGGTCATTGGGAACCCATATTTCTGAAGGGAACAAAGGTGGGTTTAGAGCGTTGTTGAGCTGCAATCTTGTCCTCGGCCAGCTTAGCCAACCCTAGGACTTCCATCATTGTGTTGGGACAAAACATTTTGACCTCTGAGCGGATTTCATCCTTGAGGCCATTGATAAAACAACTCCTGTAGAATTCATCAGACAATCCTTCTATGTGATTAGCCAATTTCTCAAATTCTGTCTGATACTCTCTCACTGTGCCAATTTGGTGAAGTTTAGTGAGTGCTCCTGTGAAATCATCAAAAGCACTAGGACCAAATCGTTGCAAAATGAGTTGGCAAAAATCTGTCCAGTTTGGCTCGGGATGAGCTTTGATGTACCAACGGTACCATTGAAGGGCTTCCTGTTCCAAATGAAAGGATGCAAGTGGAACTTTCTGGACATCAAAAGTATTATGTAGACTGAAATATTGCTCTGCTTGGTATATCCATCCAGTCGGATCAGTACCATTGAAGCGAGGAAAATCAAGCTTCGGCCCACGAAATTTGCTGGAAGAAGAGAACCCGGTGGCTGCAAAAGATTCTGGCTCTCGGTTATTGTTCATGGCTGAATGTTGAA